>CAJVRI010000725.1:0-23685 GCA_911649635.1 Poeciliopsis gracilis
GAGGAGGAGGAGAGACGCGTTTCTATGTCATTGTGCCAGACAGAGTAACCATCATCAGAGCAACTCAGACTCATGAATGATCATTATATCCAAAGAAACAGCCTACACTGTCTCCTTTCCTCTTGATTCTTCTGTAACTCACTCCTATCTCAACTCTTTTTCTCCACTTGACCCTCCCAGTAACAGCGACCAGTCAGATCAGCTTCACACAGAAGCTGAGGAGGATCAAATCTGTCTGGATGATCAGGATATGACTGAAGTTCTGTCACATGCCACACCGTCTTATTGTCTTCAGTCAGTTTGAGGTTTCTGCTCACTGTGTTTGTGTCGTGGAGTTGACAGGAATCTGATGGAGAGAACAAACACAATCCAGCTGCAGTTATTGATCATTTATTGACACTTTGACTCCTGAATGAGTGATGTGACAGTTTGAAGATGGTTGAATGTGAGCTGCTTTGTTGTCATGAATCAGATGAAAAACACACTTACATTTCCTCAGACCTGGAGTCAAGAATCGGCCTCCAGCAGGCTCCACCCTGAAAGGAGGAGGGGGGTCAGACCATCAGTCTCTTTCAGCAGCAAACATGGACATTACATGTCTCTCAGACACACATTGTCCTCCACTGAGACAGGAACAGTCCAACATCTGGATTGCAAACTGCAGTGGATGTAGGAAGGACAGTTGGTGCTGCTGCAGCACAACTCATTTCTCCAAACACAGGAAAAGCTCCAACAGAGAGGAGAAAGGAAATCCCTCAGTAACAACCTGAAGAAACTCACTGAAGCCTAAAAGGACATCAGGAAACTAAGGAAACATTTCTGGAAGCTCAACCTGATTTAATAATCAGCATTAAAATACAATCAATCTAAACTCTGATCAACACCTGGATACCTGATCCATCCACACTCCCACACACAGATGAAGGAATGAAACACTAAACAGCCCTGCTGCTGAAAACCTGCTGTGGCCTCACTGTAATATCCAGAAATACAAACATTAAAAAGGAGAAGCTGCATCACATTCAACAAAGATTCAACAAGAATCAAAGATTTGATCTCTGAGCTCAGACTCACAAACCAGGGAGAGGCTTCCATCATCACACACCTCTGACAAACACCTCCAACCTTTCAGCACTTCCTCTACCAACCAGCACCACCAGGTGGCGCTGCACACATTTACAATGAGCCCAAGAAGAAGAAGCAGCATCCTGAATCCAGCAGCTGCAGTAATGGCTTGTGAAAGTGTCCAAGGAGCATCTGGAACCAGAACCAGCAGATCCAACAGTCCAGAGAGTCTTTGTTTGCATCTTTCCTCTCAGATTTCCAAGCTGCTCTGAGAGGGAAATGACATCATCACTCTACTGATGATGTCACCTCTGATGTCACTGATCAGGAGCTGCTGGACTTCTACATTTCCAGCATGGAGGACAGAGAAGATCTCAGCTCTGATGAGGAGCTGGCCTGCCTTCACACTGATTGAGGGTCAAAGAAATATTTCCAGATGAAGTCAGACTAAAATGTTGGATTGTCCTGCTGTTGCAATCAGAGGCCAAGAAGAAGCTTCAAGTTCTTCTCTCTGTTTGTAACCCACATAAAGTGGGGATAGCCCCTTTGAAATAGAGGTGGGTAGGCGGTGTGGTCTGCCTGGCCAATAGGAAGTTTAGTTCCCATGAATGTTTCGACCAATCAGAGAGCGGAATGCCCAGAGGCTCCACCTTCTTTCCCGTGTTGGCAGCGACCCTGATCAATCAGCAGAGCCAGAGTGAGAGTCTTTTGATTTGTTTCTAATATTATTTATTGACTTTGAAGGAACCTTTTTTGTAAATAGTTATTGTTTAAATCCAACTTATAAGTTAGAAAGAGTGGTAAGTTTCAGAAAAAGCTGGAACATCCAGTTTTTCTGCTGTTAGAACCGCTAAGATCAGTTGGAACTGTTTGCACTTTCTTTCTGGCAGTTGATTGGCAGTTGTTTTCAGTTCAACTGAAGGTAAAGAAAGCCTATATAATAATATATTTTTTATTTTACTAATTTTTGTTGTTTTAAGTTAAAACTTAAAAAATATATGCATTTTACACTGTCTAGTGCCCTCCGTGTCTGGAATGAGAGTCCCTGTCTAGCTGTTTTGAACGTGCCGCACTGAGATCGGTGAGCATATTTTGTGCCTTTCATTTGGTTTTTGTTCTTTTATCTTGTTGTCAAATAATGATCTTTATTTGACCTACTTGAGTTATTCAAATGTGAATCTTTGCTGAGTTTGTGTAAAATGTAATGTTTATTATTGTTCTTGGAAAAGAATTTTTTAACAGTTATGAAACATAATAAGCTAGAACGGTTTAGTAATAATTCTATATTTCTGCTGGTCCTGTCTGTTGACAGATCAGGTTTTTTTTGTTTGTTTGTTTTTGTTTTGTTTTTTCTCTCTTCTCCTGGATTGTTCCTGATGTGGATCCCCAATATAACTTTCCTGGAATGAATTCCTCTACTGACCTTGATGGCGAGCCTTCCCACCTGGACTTAGAAAGATCTGGATTTCCTCCCATGAGTGAGACCTGTTTCAGCTGTCATCTAAAAAGAGATTAGAGTGCAAACTACCAGGGTGCACCCAATAGATTTAAATTTGATATTTAGCACTTGGCCAAGTATTGTTGTTTTTATTTATGTATTTTATTGTGTGTAATTTTATTTTTCTTAATTGTGTGTCTTGTCCAATTGTGAGTTCATGGTTCATGTTACTAAAGCTAATTGTTCTTTAAATTCACTCAACTGTTTTTGTGTGTCATTTAAACACCCATTGTGCTCCGACAGCCAAACCTATTGGCCCATCTAACTAAAACATATTGAATCCTTCTCTACTGTGTTACATGTTCAGCTCCACATTCCTGTCAGAGACTTCAGCTCCTCATGAGGAGAACAACTAAAGCCTGGAACAGACTGACACCAACATCCTGACATCTCATCCCTGAACAAAGCTTTGCAGCATCAAGGTGACTCTTAGCGCCATATATGGACAGATTTCCTCTAAAGGGGGCGGAGCCTGGATTGGAGGAACCAGCAGCAGCTTCCAGGAACAAACCTTGGGAACCTCTGGAGGAGAACATGGAGATGAGATTCCTGCTTTAATCAGTGGATTCATTGATAGAAAACATGACGACTGAAATATCTGAGAGCTGCAGCTCCATTTTCTACAGATCTGCTGGAACATCAGATAGAAATGAAGAATTTCATCATTTCACATCAAATCTGTTCATCTTCCACAGATACAACTGAATTATTGAGCTGAACTGGTTCTAAAGGTCTGGATGGTAAAAACATACATTGTTTTTATGTCTCAAGATGAAGAAGAAATAACTGTTGATTTTTGTGTTGTCATCTAAAACATGTAGAGACACATCAACAGTAGAGCTTCCCACTGAACGTTTTCACCAGCAGCTCACTAATTGGACGTTGGAATATTTTTCCGCCAATGACAAACCAAAGAAAAACCTCCATACCTGAGAGCTTCCAGTCTCCAGTGTGGACCCTTTCTGTCCATCTGACAGCAGCTTCACTCCTGAGTCTCCTGGATGATTGTAGCTCAGGTCCAACTCTTTCAGATGGGAGGGGTTGGAGGTCAGAGCTGAGGCCAGAGAAGCACAGCCTTCCTTTGAGACCAAACAGCCTGATAAGCTGCAGACACACAATTCATCACATGATGAGAAAATGAGAACATTGAGGTAGAGACCAATATTGTCAGTGTCTCTTATCAGTTTTATGAGAGGAAAGACTCAAGAAAAACACAGCATGAGATTGTTACTGTGGTAACAAAACCAATCTTAATATGAGTATTGTTCTTTGAGCGTTTAAACTTGCCAGATCCTTAAAATGTTATGTTTAAATGTTAACCAATTTAAATAGTTTAATTCATGTATGCTGATACCATGAAATCAAATTCAACAACATTGATAGTATCAGTAAACATTTATATATCTGTGGTCTGTGTTAAAATATTAGCATTTATGGGTCACTGATGCACTGAGGGACCCTGATGGAGCAACTGACTTAATTTGAATTGTAACAGTAGTGCAGTTAATTGATATTCATTTTAATTGTATTTTTTGATTACCATATTTTCCAACAACAGGCTGAATAATTGTATGCGGTATGCTAACGCTACATGACAAACAATGAACTGGGAACGTGCCTGGTATGTTAACATAACATATTGAGAGTTATTCAGATAACTATAGCATAAATAACCTAACAAGTTTAAGAACCATCAGTGTCACTCCAAATCATTAAATCTAATAAAATTTTCGTCTTCGATGTCAAGCTTTCAAACAACTCAGCTAACTCCAAAAGTAGAATAACATAGGCCTAGAGTGCCCTCTTGCGGTTTAGTGTGAAAATAACATGTGATATGATATAATGATGTGTTAATAGTTTCACATATAAGTCCCTCCTGGGTATAAGTCACAACCCCTGGCCAAACTATAAAAAAAAACTGTGACTTATAGTCCAGAAAATATAGTAGTTGTTTTTAAGTCTAGTTGTGGATTTAAATAGCGTTTCACTAGTGATGTTTTCCTGTAACATATAATTACCCCGTAATATATTTACTTTTTCTGTTGACTTAGCATCTTTAATACAAAAAGAAGGTGCACTGTCAGCAGACTGCCCTCCGTGCCCTGGCCACAGCAAGTTTTCTGGGGTAAAATCTGCTTATTATATGCATAAAGTAAGTTCTGCATTTTGTGTTGTTACCGTTCTATCACTGCTTCCTGTTCCTTTTAGAATTAGTTTTTCTCTATTTGTTGGTCCCCCCAGCATTTGGATTGTTTCTCCTTATTACATATGAGGGCAGACTAACTATTTTTCAATTTTTGTGTTTGTATGTCCTTTGTCTTGTTTTCAGGTTAATATCCTGAATATTGACATTGCATGTACGCTATTAATCTCAAATATCTGAGACACAATTCTGTTTAAAGTGTGATCCGGGGTTTACATTGCATTTAATATTTTTGCAGTGAATAATTATATAGTTTTAAGAGGGGTTTGTCCACCTCAAGAAGTGTTTGAATCTGGGTCAAATGTTATTGGATGAATAAATACATGGACAAAGTTAACAGAAAACCCCCTTATTTGTGTAACAATAAATGAGTTAATTCACTTTATTCTTCTTGCTGATTAGAATTTGTGGCTCAGCAGTGCCACAATATAATGGAGATCTTTTTCACTTCATTAGTATTGTGAACATTTTACTTGAGAATTTCGAGTTTGCAGTTGGGTCTCTTCAGTGCAACACATAGAAGCTTCACACCCCAGTCCTGCAGGTTGTTGTTACTCAGGTCCAGTTCTCTGAGACTGGAGGACTGGGAGCTGAGAATTGAGGACAGAGCTTCACAGCTTCTTTCTGAGAGGTTACAGCCACTCAGTCTGAGGAGACAGGGAGGAAAATCTGTTATTAAACAATTCATTGAAATTAACATTTTTATTTCCAGTCAATTATTTTATTCTTGCACTGTCAAATTTTACAAATAATTATGTTGTGTTCTGTTCTGAGCTGATTCAGTTAGGCCTCTAGGCTTAGAGGTTGGCAAGAAAAATCTTAAATTCTACAAGTAAATAAATTCATCCAGTGTCAGTTTCAACAAAAGAGTTTTGTCCTTCAATATGTAAAAACATGGCCAGTCACCACAGAAAATAAGTTTCTCTTGTCATCACTTAGAGACTGACATCAGGCAGACATTGCACCAATAAATGAACTAAGGCAGCATGAATCAATATTTACCCCAACATTAGATTTATCTATATCAATAATAAATGCAGTAACAATATGTGTTATTACAGAGCTTTGTTGGAGGCTTTAACCACTGGCAGCAGCCTCAGAAGAACCTCCTCTGAAGCAGAGTATTTCTTCAGGTCAAACACATCCAGATCTTCTTCTGATGTCAATAAGATGAAGATCAGAGCTGACCAATGAGCAGGAGACAGTTTATCTGTAGAGAAACTTTGTGTATGTAGAGAAGATTTGATCTCCTCCACTAGAGAACGATCATTCAGTTCTATTCAGACAGTGGAATAGATTGATGCTTTTCTCTGCAGACACATTCTCACTGATTTTCTCCTTTATATACTGAACTGTTTTTTGATTGATTTGTGACCTACTTCCTTTCTGTGTCATAAGACCTTGTAAGAGTCTCAAATTGGTTTGCAGTGAAAGTCCCAGGAGGAACCGGAGGAACAAGTCCAAGTGTCCATTTGGACTCTGTAAGGCCTGGTCAACAGCTCTCTGATGGAGAGACTTTAGTTTAGGTTTGTTAAATGGTAAAGACTTCTTAGCAGTTTGTGTTTCTTCCATCAGGTTGACTCCAGAGTTGATGAAGTTCCGATGAACATGAAGAGCAGCCAGAAACTCTTGAACACTCAGATGAATGAAGCAGAACACCTTGTCCTGGTACAGACCTCTCTCCTCTTTAAAGATTTGTGTGACCACTCCCTGAGTACACTGAGGCTGCTCTGATATCGATGCCACACTCTCTCAGGTCTGATTCATAGAAGATCAGGTTTCCTTTCTGCAGCTGATCAAAAGCCAGTTTTCCCAAAGACTCAATCATCTCCCTGCTCTCTGGACTCCAGTGTGGATCTTTTGCAGCTCCTTCATCATACTTGACCTTCTTCACTTTGGTCTGAACCACCAGGAAGTGGATGTACATCTCAGTCAGGGTTCTGGGCAGCTCTCCTCCCACTCTTGTCTCCAACACATCCTCCAGAACTGTAGCAGTGATCCAGCAGAAGACTGGGATGTGGCACATGATGTGGAGGCTTCGTGATGTCTTCATGTGGGAGATGATCCTGCTGGCCTGCTCCTCATCTCTGAATCTCTTCCTGAAGTACTCCTCCTTCTGTGGGTCATTGAACCCTCTGACTTCTGTCACCATGCTAACACACTGAGGAGGGATCTGATTGGCTGCTGCAGGTCGTGTGGTTATCCAGAGGCGAGCAGAAGGAAGCAGTTCCCCCCTGATGAGGTTTATCAGCAGAACATCCACTGAGGTGGACTCTGTAGCATCAGTCAGGATCTCCTTGTTGTGGAAGTCCAGTGGAAGTCGACTCTCATCCAGGCCATCAAAGATGAACAGAACCTGGAAGTGTTCAAAGCTGCAGATTTCTTTGGTTTCAGTAAAGAAATGATGAACAAGTTCCAACAAGCTGAACTTTTTTCTCTTTCAGCACATTCAGCTCTCTGAGCGTGAATGGAAATATGAACTGGATGTTCTGGTGGGCTTTGTCTTCAGCCCAGTCCAGAGTGAACTTCTGTGTTAAGAATGGTTTTCCCAATGCCAGCCACTCCCTTTGTCATCACTGTTCTGATTGGTTGATCTCTTCCAGGTGGAACTTTAAAGATGTCTTCTTGTCTGATTGTTGTTTCTGGTCTGTCTGGGTTTCTGGATGCTGTTTCAATCTTTCTAACCTCATGTTCATCATTGACTTCTCCAGTCCCTCCCTCTATGATGTAGAGCTCTGTGTAGATCTGGTTCAGAAGGGTTGGACTTCCCTTCTTAGCAATCCCCTCAAACACAGCCTGGAACTTCTTCTTCAGACCAGATTTAAGTTGATGTTCACAATCTTCGTCACGGTATGCTAAATTGACACACAAATTCAAATCAGGAAAGAAACAAAGCTATTTTCTGAAGATTATTTTGTAACATAACCACTATGTTTGTTTTTAATAGATAACTATATTAAAGGTTAAAAAATATCAAACTGTCTTGTGGAACAGTTGTGGAGATTTCATTATTAAAAAATATTTAAAATTTCCATTGTTAAAAAACTCATGTTGGGTCAATCATATTTGGAGCCAGGTGTGTGAATATTTAGTAATGAAAAGGGGCGGCGCAATCAGCGAGAACGACGCTCATGGTCAGACCGTTGCAGTGGGGAGTTTGGCTTTAATGATTGTTTAAACCAAGGAAAGAAACTAACGAAAAGATAAAACAAACGATTAAGGTTTGCCCTAGCGCCGCAGATCATGCCCGAAGGACTGGATCTAAGTTTGCACCGAGGAAACGCTGCCCGGTGCAGAAAGACGATGCCAGTGCATGGAGGGAAGCCACCGGGGGAAAAGGGACGCTCCCGGTGAGATCTGGACTTTATTTTTTCTTTTGGGGGTTTTTTGGGTGGTACCACTCTTCTTTTTTTCTCATCTTTTTGATGTTTTGATTCTTCAAGATGGAGACCGGGATTAATATCGAAGAGACGCTTCCAGGGCGTTGTTTGATTTGGAGTTTATGGGACTCTCTATTATGGACAAAAATCTTATAAAAAAAGGAACAGGACTAGTGGGACCTTCGATTATTTAAGCAGGTTGATGATTATTGATTATTTTGGAGGATTTTGGTGAATGTTTTAGGTTTATTAAGCATTCAAATTTCGTGTTTTTCTGAAAAAAAAATTTGTTGGTAAAACCTATTAATTTCAGTATTGAGTGGTTGAATATTTATTTTTATCAAATTAACCTGGTAACACTTATTCCCTATTTACCTGAGACAAGATCCCCCTTATGTGTTTTTTGTGAGTTCCACTTTAATCAAGCCGAATATTCCAATTGGAAAAAAAAGTGATTCCATTTCTTCAGAAATAAGTAAAGGTTTTTTTTATCCATCATGTTAAATCTTTGTAAAAATCATCTTACTCTGCAGATGGTCAGCCAGCTCCTCCTCCTTCATCCTCCTCAGGAAGTTCAGTGTGATCTTCATCACTGCCTCTCTGCTGCTCCTCCTCTGCTCTTCATCATCACCTCCCAACACATTATCATCCTCTCTCTGACTCTCTGAGCATTCTGGGCAATCTGGACTCAGAACCTTCTGGATCTTCTTCAGCTCAATGCTTCACGAAAGTAACAATTGTGTCCTCCAGCAGCTGGAACAGAATAATAGATGAAGGAACCATCAGACTGAAATCATGGAGCCAAACACCAGATGGATTTTTGGACAGAAAGACAGTCCTCTGGTCTACAAAGTCCAACATAGAAATAGCTGGAACATAACCGATGGAAAAGTTGTTGTTCATGTACAGACCATAAATATGGAGTCCAACTGTGTTTTATTCTTCAGTGCAGATGGATCCCTGGGAACCTTCTGAGCTCTGCTGGTCCAATCTGTGGAGGAACCAGGAACAATTAATAAGTCAGGAAATATTTATCCAACAGTATTCACAGAGGAAATCACCAAGAGTTTAACATTAAGTCTTTGAAGTGATAAAACAGAGCATCACATGGACACAATACAACAGTTAGAAAGGGGAAGATGAAAAACAAGAATGAAGACCAGTAACACTAGAATCACTCAGGAGATATTTTAGAATGCTGGTTATGAACTGGACTTCAAACAGTCCACATTACTAGCAGATCTGATGCTGGTGGAGACAGTTTCCCAGAGCTTGAGGACAGTAAAAGTGAAGGCTCTGTCCACACAGGTCTTCAGAATAGTGTTGGTACCCATCAGGTTCCGATGACTAGATCTGACGTGATGTGGACATGAAGGAGGTCTGAGATATATCAGCATGTGACCATATGGGGTCCTCTCCTGGATGTTATAAAGAGGATTTAAAATGGATCCTTTAGATCCCTGGAAGTCAGTGAGCTCATATTGTATCTGTCCACACAGGGACAATCAGAAGGTAAAGGTCCATGAAGTGATATCTGGATCCATTAAGAACCAGCAGAACCTCTGATGGTCCACATCAGCTCAGTTTGGTTGAGTTCCAGCAGATCTCACCAACCAGATCATGAAGCTTTCCTTCCCGCTGAACTGCTCTCACAATGCACACAGGAACCAAGTCCTGATGGACCAGAATGGCTTTACCAGGTATTTCCCAGTGGAAATGTGATCCACTGTTAGTCTGACATGGAGCCAGGAAGCAACAGAACATCAACAGCCCAGAGATGAAGATATGAAGGTGTTTTCATAAGAGCAGCTGATTTGTGTAGATATTAAATCAAACATCTATAAATCTAATTGTAAAAAAAACTGAGTGCTTAATGGAAGGAAACTAATTGATTGTTCTGGTGTTTTTAAATGAATGTAGCTCATCATTTCCAGAATCTCAGACTTCAGTTTGAGGAGACTGCCTAAAATAGCCCAACATGATTTAAAGTCAATGTATTCATCCTTTGACCCGCCAGCCTTAAATGTAACAGCATAAATGGTATCCTCCCACTTTAATAAGGCCAATTTCACCTTTGCATATAAGAACGTCTTCAAATCATATGAGGCTGATTGTGTCATGATGTCTGCCTCTATCTGCCTCCCTACTCCGTCTGTTGCTACTCAACAGGGGTGGAAATTAGCACCTCCACTGGTCAAATGCGAGTAAAAGTATGAAGTTGTGTGTAAATTGGAGCAACGCACCTGCCACTGTGGCGGGTTGACAATTTGAACAGAAAAAAAGCTACATTCAGTTTGAACTTCTGTACAGGGGAGGACTGACCATCTGGAGTCCAGACTGATATACATTAAGTCCTTACCATCATAATTTAACATTATATTAAATCTAATTTTTATCGACTGTGACAACCCATTGGTTGATTTTATTGACGGACACTGGGCTTATCCAATAAAATCCCTCAGTTCTTCCTTGGCCCACCCTATTTCTAAATGCTGCCATTTCAGCTAACCAGAGTCTGAGAAAATGAGCGGATACAAGATGAGGTGGGTCAGAAAAGCTACGATAAAAGCTAAAAAGTATATTCACATGATAGATATTATTTAGTTTAACTATTAAAATAGTTGATAATCTGCCATGTTGGATAATGTTTGAATTTCAGAGATAAAACTGGAATCATAAAATTAATTCAGCAGTAATCTGACTGGAAATTAAATAAATTCAAATTCAGAGAACAATTAAAATATCAACCTAGAATAAATATTCATGTCTGTCTTTGTGTTGATGAGACTATGAGACTTAAAAACTTTGTCTTTTATCCGGGAGAAAATTGATTGATTGAAAAAAGGATAAACATTTAAATACACATTTAAATGTCTGTACTTCAAATGTCATGTCAGTATAATAGATAATATAAATATGTTGTTATTTGTTTGTTCTTTACATATAATATATATTTTAAAGGTTAGAGCAGAAAAAGTTAGTTGATTCTGGTAAAATATTTTGCTACTTGCTATGCATCAGCAGAAATTGTTTACTTAAGGTGTCGAAACTTGCCAGTAGGGGGTGTCATGTTCTGTGTTTTTCTGTTATGTTTATTTGAGTTTTCTGTGTCCCCAAGTCTCCTCGTTGTCCTGTCTTCCTCTTGATTGTTCCCAGGTGTGTCTTGTTCCCTTGATTACCCTCAGTGTAGTTTAGTTCCTCCTGTGTCTTTGTTCCTGGTCGGGTCCTTGTCGTAAGTTGTCACACGTCTGCATGTTTAAGCCGCCTGTATGACCAGTTGCTACCGGTGTGAGCCCTGGTTTCACTCAGCTGTGCTGCCTGGCCGCGGACTGTTGTAGTTGTTTGTTGGACTGCTTTTTGTTTATAAATTACTCACTGATTCACCTACCTGGGCCTCCAGCGTTTGCTCTCACCGCCTCAAACCACACCAACACATGACAATGGGAAACAATGGATCTTAGGAAATGGTGAGATTGTGAGATGGACATATAAAAGAGAGACTGGATCTAAATGGACCAATAGAAGCCAAATATGTGCATTTATTTATTTTCTTGTTGCTTTGGTCACTAGATGGGGCTGCAGCCTCAAGCATATGAGTCGAGGGGTAACAGGTAGCAGACAGGCATTGAACACGGAAGGAATGAACTACGGAAGCAGTCAAATACAAGTTTTTAACCGTTGTGCTAAGACCTTGTTAATACTGTGGCCGTGTACCTTGTAGTTACTGGATTTGTGCACAAATAATCTCTTCTGAATAGAATAAAATGTGAAATTGCACTTCGAGAACAAGACACTTGGGACTGACTTTTTACATGCTACAATAAGTGAAACGTTATAAGGAAGCAGCAACAGATCTTCCTCATGTAGATCCATTCTACATGTTTTATGCTGTGTTGTTCTTTTATTAAAGGTTGCAGAACAAATGATTCAGTTGATATTATCTCCTTGGTAACATAATCCTTAATGAAATATTACCAAGGAGACATAAATGTCATTAATGTAACACATGAAAAGAAAATAAGCTCACTACCTGGAATTCAGTCTAATATTGCCATGGCAACATAACTTGCTATAGAGTTTTGGAAATGACGTGACTGCATGTGACATTTACGCCAAAGCTCTATTGTCACATGGCCACAATGACAGATATAAACTATGGTCAGTGATGATGACCAGGTTACATATTTAGATATATAGCAGATACAGTATTTAGAAAGAGCTCACCTCTCTGATGATGGACCTCCAGGACATTTAAAGTTAATGACATCATTCTTTGACTTGTCACTCTTAAAGGACACACAGCTGGGTTCTTGTTTTCCTTTGCATCTCTGATGGATCCTGATAGAAAAAGTTTTATTAGAACCCTTTTGCAGAGTTTTGCTTTTACAATCTTTTCTAATGTGACTGATTGTAAAATAAAGAGTTGTGAGAAACAGTAGAAAATAACAGATCATCAGCTTGTTGTTCTAAATAATTCCCTTCAGAACTGGTCTAATACTCCAATGTATTCCAAATCATTGCTCCTCTTGAATAATGTCCAGCCTTGTTTAACAGAGATTAAAAATGAAAGAGTTTCACCTAAAACTAACATGCATTGTAATTCACTTCTGCCTTTGTGTTTGTGTTAATAATAATACTGGATAAAATAAATGTTTCTGTTTCATTTTGAACATTTTTATTTTATTTAAAGAGAATAAAATGCAGTTAAATATTTGTGGTTCAAAGGTCATGTCAACATAATTTATGTCCTGATTGAGTTTTTTATTCCTCTCGTCTTTTGCCAATTATATTTTAGATGTTATAGCAGAAATGTTAGTTAATATTAAATATGTGTGGTTCAAAATTTATGTCAGCATATTAGTTAATATAAATATGCTCTTATATATGGTTTTTCTTTGTTCTTTACATTTTATATTTTAGCAGGAAAATGAGTTGATTCTGGTTCAGTATTTTGTTTCCTGTTATTCACCAACAGTAATTGTTTACATAAGGTGTCACTAACTGGCTAGTAGGGGGTAGTATAAATACATGAATGCTGGTTAGATGGATTTGAGGAAACATCAGATCCGATGTTGAGACTTTTGTCAAGCAGTTGTACATATAGACATTCTGGGAAGAGAATGTGAATGTAGATGGACCTGTTTTACACTCTGATGTTCTTTCATTCATTGTTATGATACCAATGCTCCAGTTCGACTTAGTTGTGCCCATGGCAATATGTTCCCTTTACACACATATTCCCATGTCTCCATACCATGAAAACACCATGGAGACATAAGTGTCATTGATGAATTACATAATAAAAATAAGATAATCTGACTGCATTACATTAGAAATGTAGTGTAATGAACCCATGATAACAGAAAACAACTTGAAATTGTCACGTGGCCACAATGACAGATAAGGAAATCAGATTCATTTTTGTGGCATTGTGCAAGAAAGGAACACAACAAAATAGAAAATGGCAATCTCAAAGGGAAGTCAAATAAAATAAATAAAATAATAAATAAATGTGTTTCAATAAATAGAAAAAGTATAGTAGAAATACATTACATGTTATCAGTTCAACAACAGAAACAACTGGGATATTAAGTAAAATAAATGATGTTCATTATATAATGAACATCCTACATAAGAGTATATTTATATTAACTAATATTCTGACGTAAATTTTGAACCACACATATTTCATATGAACTAACAGTTCTGCTATAACATCGCTATATATATATATATATATATATATATATATATATACATATATATATCATCAATCACTCAAATTTTATTTGTATAGCACATTTCAGCTACAAGGCATTTCAAAGTGCTTTACATCATAAACACAAAACACAAGGTCATGCAACATAGAATAAAAATGAAATAAAAATACCAAAATAAAAATACCACGGCATTTAAGCGCCTGTTACCGCGGACTCCGCCGTCCGTTTAACCACGGGTAGTCGCCGGCCCCGTTGCCCACAACAGGCACGGAATTTATATAGTTACAGTATTTAGAAAGAGCTCACCTCTCTGATGATGGCCCTCCAGGACATTTAAAGTTAATGACATCATTCTTTGACTTGTCACTCTTAAAGGACACACAGCTGGGTTCTTGTTTTCCTTTGCATCTCTGATGGATCCTGATAGAAAAAGTTTTATTAGAACCCTTTTTGCAGAGTTTTGCTTTTACAATCTTTTCTAATGTGACTGATTGTAAAAATAAAGAGTTGTGAGAAACAGTAGAAAATAACAGATCATCAGCTTGTTGTTCTAAATAATTCCCTTCAGAACTGGTCTAATACTCCAATGTATTCCAAATCATTGCTCCTCTTGAATAATGTCCAGCCTTGTCTAACAGAGATTAAAATGAAAGAGTTTCACCTAAAACTAACATGCATTTTTTTCTGGTTAACTATATGTACATGTAGAAGCTCTGGATAGAGACTGTATAACTAAATGGACCTGTTTCATTCAATGAAAATCTTTTAATAAATATTTAACTACCGTATTTTTCCGGACTATTTGTTGCATTCTTTGGGGGAAATTTATTTGATCAAATTCAACACCAAGAACAGACATGTCATCTCGAAAGGCAATCAAAGTAGAATAGAGGCAACAACAGGCTGCAGGTAATTGTGCGGCTTGCTAACGTTACATGTCAAAAAACACACTGAGAACGTGCCTGAGTATGTTAACATAACATTGTGGTGATTAAATGAATTATGGTTCTGTCCACTAGGTGGCAGTCATGAGCATATGTGATCGCATAAATGTAAAGAATAGGACAACAGAAACAAAGCGTCAATTGGGACACACCTGTATGTAATCTGTGTGAGCAGACTAGCAAGAGATACTTTAATAAAAGAGTCTGAGCAATGCACAACATCTGGTTCATATCAAGCTACGAACATAACAAACATATTAAGAGTTATTCAGATAACTATAGCATAAATAACATGCTAACAAGTTTAAAAACCATCATAAATCATTAAATCTAATGAAATCTTCATCTTCGATGTCAGCTTTAAACAACTCTGTTAACTCCAAAAGTAGAATAAGATAGGCCTAGAGTGCCCTCTTGCGGTTTAGTGTGAAAATAACATGTAATATGATATAATGATGTGTTAATTTCCACACATAAGTCGCTTTGGTGTATAAACCGCACTCGGCCAAACTATGAAAAAAACTGTGACTTATAGTCTGGAAAAATACGGTACTAATGATTCAGTTGGATTTCATTGTCTCCACTATCACATCTTCCTTAATGAAAAATATCACCATGGATACATCAATATTTTTGATGTAATACATATTACGTATTTAACTTGTTTCCATGGGTTCTGGTGTCCACAAAAACAGATGTAAACAGAACAGTTACAGCAGTTTATTGTCATCAACTCAAAGTTGGCACAAACATATTTCTGACATTTAAAAAAAATTGTGACCAATATAGCCACCCTTCTTTTCAAAGGCAGCTATAAGCCTTCTAATCATGGAGTCAATCAGTTTCTTAATCTGTTAGTAATCAATTTTTGCAGCGGCAACAACAGCCTCCCAGACATTGTTCAGAGCTTTCATCGTAAATATCATGTTTAAGAAGGGCCCACGAAGTTCTCAAAGGGTTTAGGTCTGGTGATGAAGGAGACCACTTCATTCTTTCCTCTTTAAAGGCTTTATTTGCTCACCACTTAGTGGAGTACTTTGCTGCATGCAATGGAACATTGTCTTAAATAAAAAATCATGGTCTGCATGCAGATTTTCTCCTGCACCACTGCTTGAAGAAAGTGTCTTCTCAAAACTGGCAGCAGGTTTGGGGAGTTGATTTTGAGTACATCTTCAACCAAATAAAAGTCAAAAATACCTTATCTTTATAATACCAGCCCAAACCAGTACCCCACCTCTACCTTGCTGAGATATGTGGGTGTGTCCATGTGGGATCCTCTTCTGGAGGTTATAGAGAGGATTTTAAAATTGGATCCTGTAGATCCCTGGAAGCCAGTGAGCTCACATTGTATCTGTCCTCACAGAGACAATCAGAAGGTAAAGGTCCATGAAGTGATATCTGGATGTGAGCAGTGAACCAGGTGATCTAAGTAGTTGTAAAGATTTAATGTTCCTGCTGATCCCATTAAGAACCAGCAGAACCTCTGATGGTCCACATCAGCTCAGTTTGGTTGAGTTCCAGCAGATCTCACCAACCACATCATGAAGCTTTCCTTCCCTGCTGAAACTGCTCTCACAATGCACACTGGAACCAAGTCCTGATGGACCAGAATGGCTTTACCAGGTATTTCCCAATGGAAATGTGATCCACTGTTAGTCTGACATGGAGCCAGGAAGCAACAGAACATCATCATCAACATCCAGAGATAAAGATATGAAGGTGTTTTCATGAGAACAGAGCAGCTATTTTCAGTAAATAATAACTGGAAACATCTGAGTTCTTACTGGTTCAGATTCCTAAGATACTTCAAATAGATACAGCTCACCTCTCTGAATACGGACGTCCAGAGGATTTAAATCCAATTACACACCGCATGGGTATGTTTCTCTCAAAGGACACACAGCTGAATTTTCAGCTTTACTTTCACTCTGGTGGATCCTGAAGGAAAAATTCTTATTAAAAACTTCCTGTGGAGTTTTGTTTTAAAGATATTTTTATGTGGTTGAAAAAGTAAAATAAAAAGCTATGAGACCCAACAGAAGCAGTCAGATTATTAACACACTCAGAAATTTCAGTAAATTTATGGCAGAATTCTAGCAGTAAAATACTGTTGTTGTAAAGTATGGTAGAATACTGTTATTTTTTTTCTGTTAGAATTGAAAAAGAGGACTGCCAGTAAACTACTGTAAAATAATGGAGCAATATACAATACTATAGCCTATTCTGAGGTAGACATTTTCTTATGTTTTTGCAATTTTCACAAGCAGCATTCATTCACCAATTTTAAAACATTGAAGGGGTAACTAAAATAACTCTGGAGAATGTAACTTATGATTTTGCATGGTTGAAAGTGAATTTAGACCAGAGATGATGCTATATGCCATTAGTCATTGATTTTACTTTTTGATCACTACATGTCTTGGTAGTCAGTAGTAGAGATTTTATGGTGGAAAGTTAATAATTTTGAAATTGAAAAATGTAGCTGTATTCCAAGAATTTTATGGCTAAGGTCTATGCAAATGCAAAAACAATCACATTTTTTTTCTCTTTCATCTATCTATAACTGTGAATTCAATCTAGCGTTAGCATCTGAACTTGAGCTTTGTTACTACTAGTCATAGATACAAGCACAACACCTAAAGTTGATAGTTGGTGGAAGATCACTAGACAAGATTATGTTTTATATGTTAATGGATGTGTGTTCTGTTTTGGTGTCAGCCTGTCCTTGGGCTGCCAATTTATCATGGTGGAGGGGTTTAAGTGATCCATTAATCCTAGGAGCAATGCTGTCTGGGGTCTTATGGCCCTGGTAGGGTCACCCAAGGCAGACACATCCTATGTGAGGGACCAGACAAAAAGCAGCCTGAAAACTTCTTTGATGGACGGAAACTTTGAATTTTGTGTTCCACTGGGCATGCTGTGGTGGCACATGGCGTTAGCATGCCCCATGTTTGGAGGCCTCAGTCCTAGACGCGGACGTCGCGGGTTCGACTCCTGGTCCCCGTGAGCTTTGCTGCATGTCTTCCCCTCTTCTCCTCACCCTCTTTCCTAGGAAAGAGGCCGCAAAACTCTTAGGAGAAAAAAAAGAATTTGGTGTTCCCTTGAACAGACAGTTCAACGGGGGCCCCATTCTGGAGCCAAGCATGGAGGGGGGAATGGGGGTCTGCATGATGGTTACTCCCCGGTGGCTAAGCTTTTACCCGTGGAGCCAGCCGAAAGAGGAGACATGGGTCTCCCTTCCCATGGGCTCACCACCTGTAAGAGGGGCCAAAGTGATCGGGCGCAGTGTGGAATGGGTGGCTGAGGGAGGCTATCCTGGTGGCCTGATCCTCAGTTGCAGAAGGTGGCTCTTGACATGTGGAATGTCACCTCTCTGGTGGGGAAGAAACCAGAGCTAATGTGTGAGGTTGAGAGGTTCCAGCTAGAAATACCTGGTCTCACCTTGATGCATGGCTGGAACTGGTCTCCTTGAGAGGGGCTGGACATAGTCCCACTCTGGCATTGCCCATAGTGAGCGCTTCTCGGCACCAATACAACCCGGTGAACGAGAGGTTAGCCTCCCTCCACCTATGGGTGGGGGGACTTGTTCTGAGTGTTGTTTGTGCTTATGGGCCAAGCAACAGTTAACAGATTACCTACCCTTCTTGGAGTCATTGGAGGGGGTACTGGAGAGTGCCCCTCCTAGGGACTCTCTTTGTTCTGATGGGAGACTTCAACACTCATGTGGGCAATGAAAGTGAGACCTGGAGTGTCATGGTTGGGAGGAATGATCCCCCAATCTGAACCTGAGTGGTGTTCTGTTGTTAGACTTCTGTGCCTGTCACAGATTGTCCATAACTAATACCATGTTCAGGCATAAGAGTGTCCATATGGGTACTTCGCACTAAGATACCTTAGGCCATAGTTCGATGATCGAATTTGTCATCTTTTCATTGGCTCTGCTGCCGTATGTCTTGGACACTCGGGTGAAGAGAGGTGTGGAACTGAGGTGTGGTCCATTGACCACTACCTCTTGGTGAGTTGGCTCCAGTGGTGGGGGAGGATGCTGGTCAGACCTGGTAGGCCAAATGTGTTGTGAGGGTCTGCTGGAAACGTGTGGTGGAGTCCCTTGTGAGACAGAGCTTTAACTACCATCTCCGGCAGAACTTCGAACACGTTCCAGGGGACATAGGGGGACATTGAGTCTGAGTGGACCATGTTCCGTACCTCCATTGTCGAGGCAGCTTATTGGAGCTGTGGCCACAAGCCCCACAAGCTCCGATAAGCTGTCTCTGGTGCCTGACCCGGCGGCAACCCTCGAGCCCATTGGTGGACACCTTTGGTGAGGGATGCTGTCCTATCAGACCTTATTAGCTTGTGGGACTCAACAAGCAGCTAATGGGTACTGACAGGTGAAGTGGCATGCAGCTCAGGTGGTTTCTAAGGCAAAAACTCAGATGTGGGAGGAGTTTGGAGAGGCCTTGGAAAAGACTTCTGCCTGGCCACCATCTAGCGTCTCAGGAGGGGGAAGCGGTAGAGCACCAACACTGTTTACAGTGGGGGGTGGTGTGCTGCTGACCTTGACTCGGGGACATTGTGGGCCCGTGGCCAGAATACTTCAAAGACCTCCTCAATCCCACCGACATGCCTTTCATTGAGGAAGCTGAGCCTGAGGACTCTGGGTTGGGCTCTCCAATCTCTGGGGACGAGGTCGCCGAGGTAGTTAAAAAGCTCCTCGGTGGCCGGGCCCCGGGTGGATGAGATTCGCCCGGAGTATCTCAAGGCTTTGGATGTTGTAGGGTTGTGTTGGTTAACGCGACTCTGCAGTATTGCATGGACATCGGGGGCAGTTCCCCTGGATTGGCAGACTGGGGTGGTGGTCCCCCTGTTTAAAAAAGGGGGATCGGAGAGTGTGCTCCAATTATAGAGGGATCACACTCTTAAGCCTCCCTGGCAAGGTCTATTCGGGGGTACTGGAGAGGAGGATCCGCCAGATAGTCGAACCTCGGATCATGGAAGAGCAGTGTGGGTTTTTCGTCCCTGGTCGTGGAACACTGGACCAGCTCTACACCCTCAGCAGGGTCCTGGAGGGTGCATGGGAGTTTGCCGAACCAATCTACATGTGCTTTGTGGACTTGGAGAAGGCGTTCGACCGTGTCCCTCGGGGTGCCCTGTGGGGGGTTCTCCGGGAGTATGGGGGTACCGGGCCCTTTGATACGGGCTGTCAGGTCCCTGTATGACCGGTGTCAGAGTCTGGTCCGCATTGCCGGCAATAAGTCGGGCTCGTTCCCAGTGAGGGTTGGACTCCGCCAGGGCTGCCCTTTGTCACCGATTCTGTTCATTACTTTTATGGACAGAATTTCTAGGCGCAGCCAGGGTGTTGAGGGGATCCGTTTTGGTGGCCTTAGGATTGCATCTCTGCTTTTTGCGGATGATGTGGTCCTATTGGCTTCATTGGGGACGTGATCTGCAGCTCTCACTGGAGCGGTTCGCAGCCGAGTGTGAAGCGGCCGGGATGAGGATCAGTGCCTCCAAGTCTGAGACCATGGTCTTGAGTCGGAAAAGGGTAGAGTGCCTTCTCCGGGTCGAGGGAGATGTCCTGCCCCAAGTGGAGGAGTTCAAGTATCTCGGGAATCTTGTTCACGAATGAGGAAAAGAAGGGAGCGGGAGATCGACAGCCGGATTGGCGCAGCGTCCGCCGTGAAACGGGCGCTCTACCGGTCCGTCGTGTTGAAGAGAGCTGAGCCAGAAAGCGAAGCTCTCAATTTACCGGTCGATCTACGTTCCCACCCTCATCTATGGTCATGAGCTTTGGGTAATGACCGAAAGAACGAGATCGCGGATACAAGCGGCCGAAATGGGTTTTCTCCGTAGGGTGGCTGGGCTCTCCCTTAGAGATAGGGTGAGAAGCTCGGTCATCCGGGAGGGACTCAGAGTAGAGCCGCTGCTCCTCCACATCGAGAGGAGCCAGTTGAGGTGGCTCGGGCATCTGGTCAGGATGCCTCCTGGACGCCTCCCTGGTGAGGTGTTTCGGGCACGTCCCCACCGGGAGAAGACAAGAACGACTGTAGCAGTTACCATCCAATTAAGAAAAATTATAAAGCAAGGTTTAAAAAAAATGGAGCAATAGAGAGAAAAAAAAGGCAAGTGTCAATTTGTGACAGTTTTTTCCTCCATTAGAGTTTGGTAGATTGTGTGACATTATCAACCATTTAGCATAGTTAGCTTAATTACAGACTTTTTTCTCCATTTCACTAGCATTTAATGAAAAAAGGAAAGATATTACCAACATGTAATATCTTATTAATTAGTAGATTAATTATTATTATTAGTTATTAATTTTTCATAAATAACTGGTACTTATACCTTTTGTCATACTTAACAGATGAGTCAGTCTGCACCAGCACTACCCCCATGTCCCTCCTGACCCACCCTCTCATATATGAAATTAAAGCTGCAGTATGTAACTTTTATTAAAAATAAATATGTATATATATTTTTACATGGTTGTAAAAACTGTAATTTTGTTGTAATAGTTTGGCATGAAAGATAATCTGTGAAAAATTAATTCCCCTGCCTTCTCCCAGTACTATGTAGAAATAACCAATCCGTGTCAGGTGCTGCTCATCCTTCCTCCCCTTGCTGCATTTAGCATAGCCAGTTGTGAATGCTCAGTTTAGTCAGCAAAACTGCCAATGATGATAAACTATAAGAAACAGATACGCTATTTTCCTGTAATGATATGTTGTTTCTCCATCATTTGCACATTTAACAGTGAGTGAATGAGGTTGATTGACAGCTCTAAGACCCTCCTACTAGTTCTGGTTTTTGGCAGGTACGGTGACATTACTTAAAGCAACTTTTGAAGTTGCTTTAAGATTGTGTCTTTTTATGAGTCAAATGGACTCAAGAAATTGTAAGAGCAGCTGATCAGTGGAGGCCCAATTAATTTTTTGTCATGGAGCCCAAGATTCCTGGTGGCACCCCTGGCTATATCTGTCAGATAAGTTTACACTGTTATTAACTTATGATTTTATTTAATCACACATAGAATCATGACTAGATCGTCATACACTTGTTATTAACAGCTATATGACATCCTGACTTAGCGGTTAACTAGTCAGACCATCACCAAGCAGCAGGGACACAAATTTTACAGAGGTGTGTGTTGTAGTTGACTACAATTGCAGTACGACAATGCAAGTATATCTACCTAGTTATCATTCAATACAATTTGACTATTTATTTTCATCATAACTTATTGCATATGCTGAACTGACAACTCCTCTGATGGTTGGAATTAATGCACATACATGTGTACTCACTGCATGCATACTATTATGACAGCGTGTGATAATCTGTTAGAACACCAGCACATTGTTGTAAAAATCCCGGCCAGTTTTCCCCAATGAGTGAAAGTTAAACACCTAAATTAATCAGACCAGTAATATCTAGTTGTAAAATGTTTGGTTTTCTAAACTACTTCATTTATTCCTGAGCAAATCGGTTTGATTTATTAAGCCTTCAAACATAATAGTTTTATTTGATTGTAATGGCTCATCTTAGATCTGGAGATCATTATATTTGAAAATGTATAATTTGCTTGTATGTATTCTTGTAGAAATCTGCAATACACATTTGAACATTTTCGAATTAAACTAACACATTTCTTTTTTAGTGTGGAAGACCACATTGTCATGTTCCATGTTTTCCTGTGTGTTGATTTTTGAGTTTTCTGTCGTCCCTTTGAGTTCCTCCCAGGTGTCCTGTCTTCCCCTTGATTGCTCCCAGGTGTGTCTTGTTCCCTTATTACCCTCAGTGTATTTAATCCATCCTGTGTCTTTTGTTCCTCGTCGGGTCCTTGTCGTTACTTGTCACTGTTTGTCGAAGTTTGTCTTTGTCGCCGCCCTGTCCATTCGTATGACTTGTGCTACCGGTGTGAGACTTGGCTTCTGCTCAGCCCTGCTGCCAGGTTTATTGTACTGCTGTTCTGGACTGTTAAGTTATTAAATCTTCGTCATTCACCATATTCTGGGTCTCTACGCATCTGCCTCACCACCACTCACTCCACCTATTCATGACAGAAGGACCTGACCAGGAAGTACGGTGAGGCACGCCTTTACCATCATGGACCCAGAGGTGTTTTGGGAAACAGTAGAGGACTATCTGGCAGTGGTGGAAAGCCCATATTTGGCTCCCCCAGCATTTTGGCATGGCCACCCGCCTATTGATTATGTTGGACACATGGATCCCGCGACTTCCAGGCCTGGGGCTGGTGGAGCTGTGACAGGAGGTAGAGTGGCAATCTCAGGCGGCAGACGCCAGCCCATCTTCCGCTTCTCCGGGCTTGCCATCACCTCCAGCTCCAGCCCCAGTTCCTCGTGCCGCCACTCTGCCAGCCCCAACGTCTCATGCTGCTGCTCCCCGCAGCCTCTGCTCCAGCCATGGTACCCATGGTGATGGGTTTTCAGGCGGCCCGCCTGGCACCCGGTCGCCAGTCAGCTCCTCCCTGCCGCTGCCTCCCGCAGCAGGACCAGCTCTTTCGGCCCCAGTTAGTGGGTTTAATACAGTGCCTTTAAAAAAAGATCTGTCCTACAAAATGTTATGTCATCCCCATTATGTGATGTAACTTAATGATTATGCATTTTAAAACTGCACCAATTTTAGCATTTTATTATAGCTATTCTACTGTAAAAAGTAAGACTGTAATATTAATACCTTTTAATATTAAACTAAGCCTACAGTAAAATACTGGCAGCTACAGATGCAAGTATTTCAATTTTCATTTAGTTTCACAACTGTATTTACTAGAACAGTAAATTAATTTTAAATGTTATTACAGTGTTGCACATGCAATTTTATAGCAAATTACTAGCAGCTAAATTCACCAGCTAAA
>CAJVRI010000731.1:600000-972500 GCA_911649635.1 Poeciliopsis gracilis
TGCGTTGGTGGAGGTGTTTTGTTGGATGTGTTTTGTTGGATGTGTGTGTGTGTGTGTGCGTGTGTGTTCACGGTGTTGAGTATCGTCCAGGACCGATCTGTAGTCACTACCGCATCAGAGCAGCAGGTGTCCCAGGCGCCGTCGATTGCAGGAAAATGCTTTCAACCAGAGTTGGGTTACCGCCGAGCAGCGCAGACATCTGAGGGATGCCAGGAATGTCGCTCCGCATCAAAGGCACCATTCGGCCATTTTCACTTTTTATATAACTGCAATTAAAACTTGAATGAGAAAAAGGGATAAAGTGTGAGCTTTCATATAGAAAAAGCAACTGATTGGATCTGAATATTAAACACCAAAAACAAAATGGCGTTCCAAGCAGATTTAGTTTGGAAAATTGTAATTTCAGTGACTACAGAAATGTTTAAAAACTGAAACCTTTCACTGTGGAATTATTAACAATTAATAAGCTTTTCCCTGCATAGAGCAGACGCTAATTTGGTTTAGTAGATATATTTTCTGACAGAGTTCAGTAATTCTATGCAGCTCATTGGAAAAGTATTCATGCCAATTTGGAGAAGATCTGTTTTGCAAAATTAAATTCGTATACTTCCATTTGAGTCTCTGCAGCTTCTAAAAACAATCCAGTGCTTATAAAAACAGCCTTCTTTTGGTAAGTTCATGATTTTTTAGTGTGTGGAAAGTGAGCCTTTTCAAAAACCTCCCAATGGCTTAGCGCCGTAGCCTAGCAACACCAACCCTGTTACCGAGCAACCGAAGTGAAGCTCCAGCTGATTTTACCATTGTATATGCTTTACAATGGCTGCTGGAAAAGAAAAACCTTTTGTTGTTGACCATCCATCCAGAAACCACTTGCTGCATTCCTGCAGGTTGTGCAGGAGGTTCCACTTCTGCTTTTCGAAGATGTATGGTAGAACCACATTAAGAGCATATTTTGTCCTGTTCATTGGTCTTCATGTTACTGGTTTTCATGAACCAGACACTGCTCCAAAAGCAGGAAGCGAACTACTGCGCAGGGTATTCTGGGTAAATACAACCAAAGCAAGACTAGTGTTAGCCTAGCGCTAGCAGTAGGAAAGGCTTGTGGTCTCTAACCTAAAGACAAAAGAAAAATCCCACTGTTAAAGTTTGGCGCTACTCCATTTTTGTTTACATTTAATCAAGAAGGAAGTTGCGCTCAGTGTCTACTTCAGAGGTTTTGTGTCGTTTCCTTCAGTGGTTCTTAGTGCAGCGTCTCCACAGGCCAGGAGGGGAACAGGTTCCTGAAAAGGTTTGGTTGGTTTGGTTTATTCATTTACACAAAATGCAAACAAATTTCTCCTGATTATCTACTGTTTCTGTTTATCGTCTTGATATGTTTTTACAGTTTTTCTTTAGATGCCTATTGACTTTGTGATATTGACCTCATTCATTTGGTATCCTGTCGGCACCAAAATATGCAGTATCACACACCTCTAACACAAATTACCACAAAATCCACCAGCAATTAGGCCGGGGCGTCCCAAACCTTTGCTCCAAAGAGGAGGGAGGCTTTTGTTGCAGCGCCCCCACAGGCGAGGAGGGGAACAGCTCACTCAAAAAGTTTGGTGTGAAAGAGAATAGAAAATGTAGCAAATGTTGCAATTTTGGCCCCAAAACAAAGCGAGTCTACCGGCTTATCAGATGGAAAAACACTGTAACATTGTCGTCTAAGGCCTGATCTTAACCCTGTTCGTCTTCAGAGCCACAGCGACGGCATGATTAACGATGAATCTGGTTTTTCTTTGTCAAAAAGAGAATCCAGAGGCCACACATATCTGCTTCTATAGAACATAAACTCATAACACCAGAATTGTTTTTAATGGAGCACTCGCTGTTCTCCCGTTTGCATCTCGTTAATCAACTGATGCAAATTTCAAAGCTATAATCTGATAAAAACGTTGTTCTGCAAACTGTGATAGACATCAGGTTGAGTGTTTGACTGACTGCACTGAAGTAAATGCTTTTAAAACAAAACATGCAAAATCCGTACGTGTATTAAAAAAACACTCTAATATGCCAACAAACCAAAGTAGGAGGCGTGTAGTTTAAGGCGGCATGGTATTCCCTGAAATCACTGGAGGTCATGAAATTGAGCCTAATTCCCTGGAATGCTGCCTTCGTCTGCACATGTCGATAAAAATAAAGCTTATTGTGATTGTGGAGACTCGGCCTCCAGCAAGAGTAATGAAAAGAAAACTGGCTCAGCTCCCAACGGGAAAAGCTCACCTTCCACCGTGATTCCTAGACGGATACATACCCACAGGAAGTATGCGAGTCTGTGGGTTTCCATGGAGTTTGGTATCCATGGACGATTGGACCCAAACAGGTCAGGAACCTGCTGCTGGGAGCTTCTCAGCTCATATTTGTTTTCCACATAAAGTTTGTAGAAATATAAACTTGGTAGAGCAGAGAAGCCAAATTGCTCGTTTCATATTAAACACTAAAAACGTAATTTTTCACACAGAGCCGCAACTTTAACGTTGTAATTTTGGTTAATTCCACCTGGAACCTTTGTATTTGCATGTTTCTGGCAGGCCTGTATATTTGACACACAAGCAACATCAATAAACAGCTGCAATGTGTTACAAAGCTAATATTGTCATCCATTGCAAGGGTTTCTTTCCTAGCTAATTTTTGACTTTTCAAACCCAGAAATTTCCAAGTTTTTTCTAGAAAATTTCTGAAATCAAAATTTGAATTATTTTTTCTTGCTACTTCATTTACTTTTCAAACTCAGAAATGTTCACGTTTTTTGTTAAAATTTTTTTATATCAATCTTAAAATTTCTGAGTTCCTTTTTTGCAGTTGTTTACCTTTTTAAGCCCAGAAATTTCCGTGTTTTTTCTAGAAAATTTCTCAAATTAATCTCCAAATTTGAGATTTTTTTCTTGCAATTTTTTTAACATTCAAACTCAGAAATTTCAACGTTTTTTTCTAGAAGATTTCTGAATTTAATTCTAAAATTTTTGAGTTTTTTGGCAGTAATATCCTTATTTTTTCCCCCTATTTACAATAGGACGTTGTAACCCCCAAATATCTGTTTTGTACAACTTCCACATGCAGTCATATTTTGTCTCACTTTTATGTCATGAAAGTGAGAGATGTATTATAATTCTGCATCTTTAGAAACCAAAAGCTGCAAAAATCTGGCCATGAACAACGGCAAAAAATTCAAAATACAAGATAATTCTTGAACAATAAATCTGTGCTGTGGGCACACAGATTTGTTTGGTTGTTTTCTCATTAAACACATTTTGTGTTGTGAAAGCAAGCCTGACTCAAAAGCTAAAAATGGATCATCGTTGGGATTTTCAGCAGAATATGATTCAAATGAACACATAAATGGTCCAATCTGTTGGGATATTTTGGGTAATTGAGTTTACTGTAATGTTTCATGACATCAATTGAAATAGATTTTTTTTCTAGAGTGCCTTGAAACAACAAAAGTTGGTGCACTATAAATAAAATTGAATTTAGTTGAAAATTGACCCTTATTCCCATGAAACCATCGCTCCTTTGTTTGCATTTTAAGTCAGATATTCTTCTGCAGACCAGCAGCCTTCATGGCGAAGACCGCACATAAAGCCGCTCTGCTCCATGACTCTATCCGTCAAGGTGTTTGTCAGCCTGCAGCTTTCATCTCAGGTATAAAAGTGAGAGCACACATGTGTAACCCTCCATGTTTTGGGGGTAAAGGGGTGGGGTGGGGGTGCCCACATGGCCCCTAATTGAATCCAGATGTTGGCAGTTTAAAAAACAAGAATGAAAGGAAAAAAAGGTTTAATAAATATGCTGGAAACTTTACTGAAAATAACATGTAAAATTACATGTGATTCAACAAATAGGCAGATTTAGTTTGGAGACTTTATTATAACAACTTTTGGGAGTTCATAGGAGCTAAAAATTAAAAAGTAAAACACAAATTCACAAAAATTTATTTGAACAATTCATCATCCGTCTGTCCTTGCAGAGGTAGCAGGTATCTATGGAAGAGGATTAGTGCCATTCAAAGAAAAATATAACTTTAATCTCAGATTTCTGACTTTAACCTCAAGTATTTTACTTATTAGTTTTGAATTTTTTGAGATGTTTGACTTTTTCTCAGATTTATTTTTTCTAAGATTTTTCTCAGATATTTGACTTCTGTTTTGAAACTCAACATTTCTAAATGTCTAAAACTCAACATTTTGACTTTATTTTCTAGAAACTTTGAGATTAGTCTCAAAATTTTTTTTTTTTTTTTGACTAACAAAGCTGATAAATTTATTTGTATTTTTCAGTAGAAATTTACTCCTCAGCATTTACGACCAAGGAGGTAAATTTATTTTTGAAGTTTCTTTGTATTTGTTAGCTTGATCTTGAAATAGCACCATTCAATCTAGCAGTTAGCCTCAAGCAGTTAGCCTCAAGCAGTTAGCCTCAAGCAGTTAGGGTTGAGCTGTTAGCTTTGAGCTATTAGCCTTAAGCTATTAGCCTTAAGCTATTAGCCAGACACTCACCGTTAACATGCTACATTGTTCAGGTGAAAACAGCATTTATGACCAAGGTGCTTAGTATATTTAGAGCCTTTAAAATGTCGTTGTTACTTGTTAGCACGATCCCTTCCTTAGCATCATTAAAGCTCTTTAATTTTTGTATTTAATTAGTATTTTCAGTGGTAAATCAGAGTTTTATTTATTGGTTTATTTTAATCAATCTCTGTGAAATTTAAAGGTTAGGTAGAGGATGGATCAGCCTGAAAAGTGAGAGATTCGTGACTTTCCAGAGAGGTTTGGTTGTTTTCTCATTAAACACATTTTGTGTTGTGAAAGCAAGCCTGACTCATCTGTATTTCATTTTTTTTATTTAAGGGTTGTAATAAACAGAGAGGCGACACAGAATCCCCTTTTGTTCCTTTTAGCTTCACTTTGTTTATGTTTTATTTTCTTTTATTTGTCTTCAGAAAAACATGAAAATTGAAGAGACATTCACATTCCAGTGAGCTTATGAAGCTCTGTCAGCTGGATGTCATTATGGATGCTTTTGGTGTGGCGCCCTCCTGACTAGGGAGCCCTTGAATTTGGCCCCTAAAAATTTGATAACTGTCATTTGTAGGTTTTTTAAATATTCAAACATGTATACATGTTTTTACTGCGGAACAGGAGTGTAGGAACTTCTTTTTTGAAGCTATTTTAAACTTTTTAGTGTATTTGATTATGTGTAAAGCTGTTTCATTTCTTGCTGAAATTACCTGTGTGCAAGTCTGAGGATTGAAATGATGTTAAAACAAAATTTTAAAGGAGGACGTTTAGTCCTGTCTTGTAAACTCGGCAGAATCTGCTCCATAAGACAACGCAAACAGCAACGCATTATATCCCAGTCAGAAGAGAGTAGATGAGGAGCAAAGCCTCTACAAATGGAGAAAACATACCACCAACATACCACTAAGAGTGACCATTGTACAAAATACTTTCTTCGTGTCTTCCATCATTCTCTCTTTGCCCACTTCTTGTCTAATCTACTGCAAACAAAGGCCAATAGTGCCACAAAATCGTAAAAGTTTTTTGTCTAAGACATGAAGTCACCAACTTGCATTCACATCAGTCCCGTTTGGTCCACGTTAGTCCGACTCTGGTTTGTTAATCCAGTTTGTTTGGTGAGGTGTGAATGCTAATCGATCTCTGGTCTTTCTACAAACCTTAGTCCCGGTTTGGTTGAAGAGAACTCCAGTGCCGTTCGAATGCGTATATGAACAGGAAGTGGACTAAAGCACACAGTATTCTGGGTAAATTCAACCAAAACAAACGCGCTAGCCTAGTGTTAGTGGGAGAAATGACTTACTGTCTTTTGGCAAAGACAAAAGAGAAATCCTACAACTGCCACTCCATTTTTGTTTACATCTCATGAAGAAGGAAGTTGCGTTCAGTGTCTTCTTCAGAGGCTTTTGTGTCATTTCTTTAGTGGTTCTTGGTGCAGCGCCACAAATATCATTCCCTAACGGCAGGTTACATTAAGGTTTAATGACCAAATAAGATAGTTTTAAGATACTCTTCCCTTTAGAGGCACTGAAATGTTTTATTTAGATTTTACTGAGAGATTTTAAAGGAGAAGTTGTTCTGACATTAGTCCTAACTGTTCACTAGTCATTGTGAAACAGAACTGAAACCATATTTTTTATTTTTTTAACTCTCAGTCACTGTAACCACAATGTGAACACACAAATTAAGCCTTCCTTTGCCCTGAAAGAAAGGCCTAACCATCGGCTCACCATCGCGCTACAGAGGCGTTTTATTGCCCTGTGGGTGCGGTTGCAGAGTGGCATCTTTCATCAGGCTAAGCCCACACTCCACGCCGCTGTGGGTTTATTTGGTTTGATAGGTGGTGGGCTGCCTGTATTTTCTCAGGTGCTTGTGTTGTTGAACCAAAATCCTGACTCCTGCTTTCTCTGGCAAACCCAACGGCCCGGCTGTCCAGAACTTCCTCTGGCGAAGCAGCAAAGGGAGTTTTGCTTCTTGTGTAAGTCAGGAAGCGGCCGGTAACCCTTCAGACAAACCGGATGACCGTTAATGAAGAGGATGGTTTGAAGTGGGCTCCTTGAAGCTGCAGATACCTTCTAAACTCGCATGTGACATTGGCTTATTGGGTCAGTGAGGGAATTAATGTCAAGCCTGTCGAAGAGCAACAGAAAATATGTTTGAGGTCAAACATCCGAGGTGGGTTTCCACCGGGTGGGTGAATAATGAGCCAGAAGTTGTCATTAGTTTTTCCGGATCCGCTTGGAGGGAGAGTTTTTGGGGCAGAACCGAGTCCTTTTGAGCAGCGGAGCAAAGTCACAACAGAGATGAGAGAATGACCCTGTGACGCTGGATGGTTGGGAGAGTCTGTCACATGCTTTCTGAGGTTTATTTTGTCAATTTCTTTTGTCCAGTAGTAGCTTGTATGGATTTAAGGTGACAAGAAACCCTGAAACAGCTCATGCACTGTAAAAATACAAATCTTACCAAGTAGTTTCTGGTGAAAATATCTTAGCACATTTGAAGTTCACTTCCTTCACTGCTTCACTGTGCAGTATTGCTAGTTTTAGCCTTTATATTAGTTTTGCTGCAATCCACTAGTATACAATCAAATAAGATTTATTTGGTATTTTTATCATAACATTCTAGTGAAAACTGGGACAAATCTGATTTACTATTCTGCTGCTTTTCTTATAATAACTGACATTTTTAGTCAAACTTAACATAAACAAGGATAAAGACAAATTGGCCTAATTGGTGGACTGTAGCCTCTGGTATGCTCCTTCATTGTTGTGTAGACACTCTGATGCTTTGAAAAGTCTTCGAATGAGCGAAAGTTCACATTTTTTGGAACATTCACCTTCGACCCGAGTTGCGCACTGTTGGTCACTGCTTATTACACAGACAAATTGGTCTGTAGCCGTGTGTCTGAGTCTGCAGACACACGGCTATCCATCAGGCCTGTACCTCTCATCCGGGGTCAAAGTCGCCAGGGCAGCGATCCGAGCTGAACTGCCTGACCTCCTCTCTTCTTCTCCAACGTTTCAAGCTTCTCCCAGTGGATGCCGACGCTTTCTCTGCAACATGTTTTCAGCTTTGCTCCTTTGACACGGCCACAATGTCGTGTTCTGAAATTGAAGCAAAAAGTGAGATGAAACTGACTTTAGCTGGTATGGCTGGATTGAATTGATTTATGCATATAAATTAGATTTTCCTTTGTTAGAGCCTTGAGATGTCATGAAATGGTGCTTTATTAATACACTGAATTGAATGGAGACAAAACTTACACAAAGTCGTATTTTGTATAAAAGAGCAAATACAGCTGCTAGATTAAAGGTTTAAAACTGACATTATGCTTCCTGGAACAGATCACAATTTATCTATGCTAAACACGTTTGCACATAATCATTCTTCGATAAAGAGATTTCATTTTCAGCTGTTTAAGGGTCTCCTGTCACTTCGAATTCAAATAATCTGCTACTGGGTTGCTAGGTAACGGGCGGAATTCTGCTCGGGTTGCTAGGTAACTTTTTTTTTTTTTAACTTGTAGAGACTAAAATGGAAGAACAAAAACATGTTTAAAAGTGTACCCTGATAGTTGCCAAAGTTTTTATAATTTATGCCAACTAGACTTTGACGTTTTGTACTAAATGAATTGCAATCGCTTCAGTGGATCTAAATGACACATCAGTAGGAGAAAAGGATAAGTATGGTTGCCATTCTTTGTGCTGTTCACAGTAGAAGTTACAAGATGGTGTGTGTTTTCTTCTGGATGTTATTTTACAATTATATTCTTTTTGACTTATGTAAATAATACCGAATATTTAGCTTCTTCCCCCACTTTCTTAAGAGTCTGAGCAAAAATGCATAATTAGCAAAGAGTTTCTTGAATTTGATTCTGTACGTTTCACGTCCAATGAAAGCAGGAATGTTAACAAATGAATTGGACAATATTCCGGTAATTTAGTGATATTTCCACAGTTCTGGTCTTGAAATAAAATCCAGGGCAGCTGCAGGTTTTAAGAGGTAACGGCTCCGGTTAGCTTAATGAAGAAAAAAACTGTTTTTGGCAAACGATGGGGTAAAATAAGCAGCTTTTTTTCTAGAGGGTGAGAAATCTCAAGGCTGATTGTGTCGTTGTGATATTAGTGAGAATTAAAGCTGCTTTGAGAGAAGCCTAACTAGGGGGTATGTAAATATATTAAAATAACATTAATGAGAAAGTCTGGATTCTGCTGCTAACTTTATTATTTACTGTCATAACAACATGGCTGGCTCAAACCTGGCAGCCTGTCCTTTAGCTGCATATTCAGCAGTGCTGATTGGAGCTCTACCTTCCTGTGAAGCGTGTCTTTTTTTGTGAGTGAAACCAGCTGAAACTGTGAAAATGACCAAAAGGCCAAACATCTGTCTTCCTTTAATGTCTTCATCTTTTCAATTTTCCATGTTACAGAAAAGTGTTGTCATTTTGAAGAAGTTTCCTCATTTTGTTCACATTTCTCCTTCAACAACAGCTTTTTTTTAATTTAAAAGAGTTGAATAAACAAGTAATTCAATTCCTTTTTCATGTAAAAAATAAATATTTTATTGCTTGAATGCAACAACAGCGCACTCCTTTAATTTGAACCGGGTGAAGCTAAAACAATGAACTAAAAAAAATTTACAGTTTTTGCTTAATTACTGGTCCGAATATGTTTTTCTTTCAGCAAATTGTTGTTGTTTTTTCTGAGCGTTTAAGTTAACATTTTAAAAATTAGAAAATTAATGAACAATTATTTAAATAATTGATTAATCATGACTAATATGATTAATCTTTTCAGCCTTCTGTGGTAAACTCTACGGAAGAAGAAATGAGCCAAAGAAAAATTCTAATGTTTTTTTCTCAAAATTCTGACTTTTCTCTAAATTGTGGCTTTCCCCCCCAACTTCTGATTTTATCATCATAATTTTTTAACATTTCTATTTTTTTTTTTTTATTGCCTTTGTTTTAAAATTCAGAGTTTTCTCAGAATTCCTGCCTTTTCCCTCAACTTCTGATTTTATTATCACAATTTTGACTTAATTTTAGAATTTTGACTTTTTTCATAATTTTGACTTTTTTCAAAATTCTGAATTCAATTTCATAACTAACTTTTTTTCTCAAAATTCTGCATTTTGATTTTGGAAGACTAAAGTCATAATTCTGAGAAAAAATGTCAGATTTTTCCCCCAGTGGCTCTAATCTGTAAACTGTTCCCACCATGTTTCCCATGGTAGAGTTTCCTCCTGCTCCGTGTCTCTTTGTCTGTCCAGCAGATAAGCAGAGATCCTTCGTCTCTCACAGAGCTTCACATGGTAGCAATCAGAGTCGGCTTCGGCAGACAAATTAGGGCAGTTAATACAGACCGGAGATCAGCGCAGAGGCGGGGAAGCTGGTGCTAAGTGCCAACAGATGGGGCCCAAAGTCGATGGGACCAACCCCATACAGTACGTTACAGTGGAGCCCCAGGGTGACACAGGGGGGCCTTCTCGCTAAATCTGTCCTTTTATGAGGGAGAAATGGTTCAGGGAAACTTTTAGAAAGTTCTGCTCCAAGCAAAGACAACTATCTCCCCACGACTCTTAAAAAACCATTAGAAAAACCACCTTTGAAAATTTATTACAGCTAAACTACAAGTTTTTTGTGTTTGATCATTTGCAATGATTTCTGTTAGCTGTAGCATTATTAACGCTACTTTAACTATTGTGTTTAAATTCGTTCTCTTGCATTCCTCTAAATAGAAACTCATTAAACAGATTAATTAACTGCAGATAAACTGTAGGTTAATGAGAAATACATTTTGCCAGTTTATAACAGAGCAACCCAGAAACATGAAAACTCACATGTGAGGAATATTTAGTCTCCAGTGAACCAAATGTTTTTTCTAAGATGTTTTTTTTTCTACCTTCCTCTCTGTTAGAGCCAGATAAATAAAATAATGTTCTGAAATAATGGATCCTGAAGAGGTCCCGCCGATAAACAACAATAAAACCAAATGTCATTTGAAGATAAACGGTGGAAAGTCGCTTCAAAGTATTTTTCTGAATATCAATTTTGTTGCTTTTGACCCACAATAACAGGAACGTTGACCAACATATTAGCCATACTGATCGTTTTGATGATCGCTCTCATCAAAATGTCATCTTTGTTATTGGTTTTCTCAATTGTTGACTGGGTACCACCAGAGGTACTTAGACTGCCACTGACTTGCATTTCATTTTAAATTTTTATTTCATTCTTCATATATCTTTATGAATTTATTGTTTTTTGAAAGAACAGAAATGTACGGTTCCCCCTTTAATTGAACCTCCGTTAAGCCAAGGCTTCAGCCCAGCTTATCCATTCACAACATGTAACTCTGTTCGTTACATAAATAGACGAATATCTGTGTCCTAATTGAATAATTTGTCTCTAAAGCCAAAATTATAATTGTGGTTTACTGGTCATTTCAACTGTTCTGTAATAAGTCTGTCAATTTAGAAAGGAGTTGTGGAAAATTCACTGTTGCGATTTCATTCTGTCCATCTGCGCACAATCCACTTTTTGTTATCGCCTTAACACACACACACACACACACACACACACACACACACACACACACACACACACACACACACACACACACACACACACACACACACACACACACACACATTCCTCTCATGTTACGGGCTTTGAAGAGGCAGATTCATCCCCACTTTCAACAGCAGCCAATCAAACGGAAAGCTGCAGGGCGGATTAGGAGCTGCACAAAGCTGCTATCAGGGACCACACCGGTTTTAAGTTTCTCTGCTCCTCCGTCGCTCTCCGTCACTCAGTGGACCAATAAACTTTGTTTCTCCAATAAAAAGGGGAACAAGGCAGCCGGGGTTTGTGCAAACAGCAGCGCTGTGGGATCTTTGACACTGACTGCGTCTGGAAAATCATTTTTTCACTCAGATGATGTGTAAAACAATGAAATGGGTGGAAGATACAAAGGAAATGCACTGTAAAAACACAAAATACTACCAAGTAGTTTTAGTCTAGTTTGACGTTATCTGCACTTAAAGTAAGACTTTTCAATAAGATATTGGAGCCTCGTTTATGTCTACAGAAGGGGACTTTAATGATTTTAATCTTGGAAAAAATTAAAAGATTAAGAAGATTAAAGTCTGAGATAAGAGTTAAAAAAGAATTGACGTGTTGAGGGAAAAAAATCTGAATTCGCAGGAAAATTCTTTTAAAAAAACGGCAAAAAAGTAAAATTTTTGGAGGAAAAAATCATTTTGAGGTGAAAATGTCATAATTCTGGGAAAAAATCAGTTTGTTTTTTTTTGTCAGTGGCACTAATCCTGTTTTGTAAGTCAATAATTCCTTAATATTTATTATATAAAAAATACTGGTTTCACTGGGAGATCTTTTCACTTATAACAATAATTTTCCCATAACTGAAAAGATCTGATAGTGGAACCAATATTTAAAATAAAAAAATCAATATTAAGGGATTAATAACTTAAAACAAGCTCCAATAAGTTAATGGGGAATTACTTATATGTTAATTTTGTCTAATTTCCAGTGTACTACAATATTTGCTCTAGAAACTAGATCTAAATTTAAATTACCTGTATCTCACTGGGATACAGGGAAATAAACCAGCTAATCATTGAACTGCTTGTCAAAATAATGACAAATAAATAATGGATTGAATGATGACAGATGTTTAAAAATGTGGCCATTGTCATGCATGCTATCGGTTTCAGAAGGAGACCAGCTGCTTTCGCTCTCACAAAAAGAGAAAAGAAAAGAAGAGATGAATATTTATGGTTTGCTTCAGCGCAGATTTCTTTCCACGTGTTTTAAACTTTTCAATGGTTTCTCGTTTGGTGACTCCTGCACACGTCCACAGACAAACACGGCGCTCCTTCTGCCTCTGAGCAGAAGCAGAAGGAGGCGTGGAGACATTTTTGAGGGAAATGAATCAAATTCATTGTGAATTTGGCCAAAAAAGAGAGAAATGTATTGAGGAAACGGACGTAAGAAGGAAAGAGATCTCATGCTGGAAAATGCGGTGGTAATGAGGCTTCATTTAGAGCCGGTCAAGGTACTTTGGCAACAAATGAAAGCATGATTCGTAAGCCCTGTCACCCACTGCCTCGTGTGTGTGTGTGTGTGTGTGTGTGTGTGTGTGTGTGTGTGTGTGTGTGTGTGTGTGTGTGTGTGTGTGGGGGGGTGTGTGTGTGTGTGTGTGTGTGTGTGTGTGTGTGTGTGTGCTGGATAGAAACCCGGAAAAAATGGAAAGTATTTGGCTTGATCTGCAGTTCTGTACATCCAAACAGGTTCTAAGCGATAAGGCGAATACTGAAACACAAAACTCTCTGTCGGATTTCATGATTATTTTTGTAATTTAAAAAATGTTTTTTTTTTAAATTCCAAATCACTTATTTTCTGGAGATGCTTTAGAAATATTTGCAAGTAATTTGCCAATATTTGCGATTATGTTTGGCAGTAAATGTGACTTTTTGTTGCTCAGCAAATCGATCAGAGGCTTCAGGGCAGTAGAAGTAAGAAATACTGCCACCTGCATGTGGGAGTTAGCAGTCACTGAAAGGTGACCTGTTATACACGTTCATTACATTTTTTGTACAAAATCACTCATATAATCAGATTTCAGTCTGATCAGTTCTGCCTATTTTGAGCTGTTTTAGGGCGCCCTGTCACTTTAAATCTAAATAACCAGCTGCTGGCCACGCCCCCAACTCAATGTTTACACTTGTTGTTGACTTTCTGGATGTTAAAATCAACAAAGCACCTGCCTTTTCCAGCAGCCATTGTACAGCGCATACAGTGATATAACTAGCTGAGCAAACATGCTGGAGTTCAGGTTGGGTTGCTAGGTAACCGGCAGAATTCTGCTGGGGTTGCCAGGTAACAGCGCAGTGCCTGCTGAATTGGAATGTTATATTCCAGAAGTTTTTCAAATTTTCCAAAAACACGAAAAATCAAGAAATGGCTGGGTGTTTTTAACTTTTTTTTTTTCTATTTAAAACACTTAAGCAGTAGAAACCCAAAGGAAAGTACAAAAACCAGGAAAATGCTAGTTTCCCTTTAAATCTGGATGGAAATCCATTTTGATTGCAGGCCTGGAAAAAACTAAATTGGAAAAACTGATGGAAGTTCAGGATGTCTAAAATTGACGCAGAGGCAAAGTTCCAGTGTTTACGACAGCCATACCTGGGGGACAATGATAATAAATTGTTGCTTTCCTGTAATTTTCCCTGAGTGGGCTGGATGGAGCTGAATGCTGGAGCTCAGGGAGATGAGGAAAAATGACACTGCAGGTGGGAAAAGGAAAAAGTGGAAAATAGGGTTAGGTTTCCTGCTTTGGGCTGGTTCAGGAGTTTGGTTTCTTCTTACTTTATTTAGACGTTTTCCTCTTGCGGGCTCAACATGGAGGAAAACTGCTCTACGCTTCCCAATGCTTTCATCTTTTCCAATGGTAAACCAACACAAACACAGTTCATTAACTAATAATTTATTTATTTTTTACCATTTAGATGAAAAAGTCAGTGGTTCAAGAATGCACAGGGAAGACATTCAAGTGAAAACTCAAACCTCGTCATCTTGAGGACGTTAATGTTACAGAACATGGCGGCTCTTCTCATCCTGTGTGTGGAATCACTCACATGGATCACCTGAAAGCAATTTACATTTGGGCGTTTTGTCGTCTGGAAAAAGAAAAGGCGAACATTCTGCGTAACAAGCGAACCACGTCTTGGGTCATAATCAAAAAAAGCATATGTTCCTGGTTTTTACATCCATATAACATCCATAATCATCTGGTTTGTACATCCATACACATCAGCCGTCCCACGGCAACACGGGAGCGGCCCAGTTCATATTTACAACGTGAGCGAGAAGCAGGAGCCGTTCAACGAGCCGAAAGCGCCAAGCAAATGAAACACACAAATATTCAGACTCCTTCACACAAACCAGACATATTTTACTTTTTAGTGACGTTATCCTCAAAATGCTGACCGTTTTTTCTCACTTCTACATGTTCGGTTCATTTATCTGTAAAACAGCTTTTAAAAATCAAACTTTCATGAATTTGCTTAAGATTTACTGCAAAAACACAAATTATAGGCAAGCACTATTTGATCTAGTTTTTAGTGCAAATATCTTGAAATAAGACAAACCAGAGGAGGCAAAACACCCAAAAAATTATCCTGAAGTAAGAGTAGCAAAACTTCAACATATTTTTATTTAAGTAAAAATTAAAAGTATCCGTCCAAGAAATTACTCAGTCTAAGTAACTGATCAAATGATCAATCATTTAATATTTAAAAATGACAAAATGAAATGGACCAAACTATAACATTGAGTGGAAAGTTTGGTATTTTAAGATTACAATGATTTATATAAGTCATTAAAAAAACAAAATTAGCCACCATAATTTTTTTCCAAATAAGTTTCTTTCAATAAAAGATTTATGAAACTTTAATAAAAATTGGAGGCGAATATTTGGTTTCTTTTTCCTTCAGTGGGGAGAAAATCTAGAAATTTTACTCAAAGCCATACTTGATAATAAAATTACTCAAGTAAAAGTAAAAAGTATTGCGCAGCACAAATATTTCTAAAAGTATCTTTTTTCCCCCCAAAAATAAAAATGTACTCAATAAATGTAACTGAGTAAATGTAAGTAGTTACTATGCAGCTCTGGGCGAATCCAACTTACAAGTAACCTTTCAGCAAGATATAGCAGCTTGGTTTAAGCAAACGATTCCTTAACATTGTCAAAAAAAAAAAAATTGTTCCACTGGCTCCGTTGCCTAGCAACCCCAGCCAAGCCAGCCCGTCGCCTAGCAACCAAATTCTAGTTCCATTGGCAGATTATTTCACCTATAACAAGATATTTTCCTCATGTTTTAAGTGAAATAATCTGAAGTGAAACTAATGTTTTATCATCATCGTTTTTGATTCAAAAAGAAAAAGTTCCCATATGTTGGCAAAAAGTTACTTATAAGTTAGTTTGTCTTATTTCAGGTGTACTAATATATTTGCACTAGAAACTAGATAAAAATGCTTGGTAAGACTTTGTGTTTTTGCAGTTTTGCCCTCAAAATGGCAGCTAAAAAGCCCATGGTAACTCTTGGGGAGCTGTAAAGGTCCACAGCTCAGGTGGGAGAATATTATTGACACGTTAAGGTGTAGAAGTGAAGTAAGGCAGCCACCATGTTTACATAAAAGCATAAATTGGTTTAAGAAGGTGCGAGTTGGCTTGAAAACTGTCGGTTCTCAAATCCTCGCCACCTAATCTGGAGCTGTAATGGCAGCTGAAGGTGGTCCAATAAAGTTTCACCTCATGGGGGCTGAATATTAAACGCTGCCACACCTTACAGATGGGAACTCTGTATTTTTTCCCCCTTTTTTCACAATTAGCTGCCGGATTTTGTTGGTCTGTCACATAAAATCCTGATAAATCCGTAAAAGTCTGGTTGTAACGTGACAAAATGTGAAAAAGGTGAACGGGTAAGAATACTTCACAGAGCGCTGCACACTTGTTTGCTCAGCAGGGGTTAATTAAACACAAAGTCACACACATACGCATGTGGATGCTATAAATCCTGCGAAAGGGCATAAACAAAGTATGTTGCCTCAGTACCACTGCCAAGCTGCCAGGCTTGTTAATGTAAAACAACAGGAGGAATCTCCCTGTGAGGCTCGCTGAGCCGCATTCACAACGGACTCTCTAACTTTCCAAGCACTTAAAAACGAAGGAATTTAGTTCAGATGTCCTGGAAAAAAAAATAAAGTTTTGAGAAGTCTGCAGTGCCTCTCCAGACGGGCCTCAAAGTGTTTGACAGGCTATCAAAATGTGTCAAGTGGACCTGAAGTGGCGCAGTGAGACGGCTGCTCGCTGCTACTGTAACTCCACCTGCCTGACAGGCGCGGAGGAAAACCAACGGATGAAAAATTGACGGTTTGGTTCCGCATTTTTGTGAAATTCCTTCAGTGTGAGCGGATCATGGGAACAGCGCTAGCATAAACCTCAGTACTTATTTTGTCCTGTTTTTTTTCCCCCACAGTGGGTGAGTGGAAACTGGTTTTGGATGTTTTTGAACGTCAGCAGGAAGATCCAGAAATCCTTCAGATATCATCTGTGATGCCAGTCAGATCAGACATGCGGTGACCAGATCTGATCTGTACCGCATTGTTTAGGATGTCTGGAGGGGAAAACAATCAGACCACAGTAAAACTCTAACAGATCCTGCAAACCAAACAAATCACCACGTTTGGAGGATTGTGGGCATTTTCTGTCACCGTCATTATGAGATGCTGTTGTAGATTTACACAGTTAAAAATTAACAGCAATAATTTAGATTGTTTCAAATGGGGGTTCATTTTTCATTTATATTGTCACAAAGTTATTCATTCAGTTATAAATGTCACTGTTTCAAACTAAATATTTAATTAGCAGGTTAATATTGAGGTGAAAAACTAAATATGTTTCTCTAAACTGGATATTTAGTCATAAAACTAAATATTTTGCTACCACGTTAAAATATTTTCCTCAAATAAATATTTTGAGGAAAATATTTATTCCTCAAAATAAAATATTTTCCTCAAATATTTAGCTCGCAAAGCAAATTATGCCGTTTCAAAGAAATATCCAAGAAAATATTTTTTTCCTTTAAATATAATGATAATTTCAAACTAAATATAATGGATTTAGTTTCAAACAAAATGTTTCGTTTACAATAAATGTTTAGCTTTGAACTATTTAGGTTGAAGTAAAAAAATATTTAGTAGAAACTAAATATGTAGCTTCAGATGAAATATTTATCTTAGTTTAATATCTGGGCTAAATATTAAGTTTGAATGAAATATTTAGTTACATTCACACTAAATGTAAGTAAATATTTACATTTAGTAAATATGTAAATATTATATTTAAATATTTAGTTACATTTGAGATTAACATATCCAGTCTCAAACTAAATATTTAGCTTACTAACAAAATATTTACGCTGAAGCTAAATATTTAGGTTTTAAACTAAACATTTGGTTTGGTTTTATCAAATTATTGCTGTTTATTTTTTGACTTTACAGGTGGCCCTCCATACCCCCGCCCAAATTAAACATAACGAAAGTTTGGTGATTCATTAATCATAAACTTTAGTTTTATTTCAGACAGTTAGTCTGATAAGAAATGTTCTAATCTCAGTAAATATTTCACTCAGGAAGGTCATTGGCGTCGCACCGCCTCCAACCTCAGGTTTCTGTGAAAACCATCAGTTTTTTTCTCAATAACTGCCCAATGGAAAAAAAAACAAGTTTGATGATTCATAAAATACTGTTTGCAAAAACGTTTATATATATTTAGATAAAGTTGTTTTCAGATGATTAATTATCTGGATTTAAAACCAAATGATCCCAGAACTTTACCTCAACAGTTGTGACCTATACTTTTAATATTGGCATCCGCTCTATTTTGTATCTACTGCCGAAAGCAATCTCCTTCAGGAAGTGAAATAGGAAACATTTTGAGAGCAGCTGTACGTTTCTAATTGAATATAAAACTGAAAGTAATGATTTGGCAGTGAAAAGGCAACGCTGCGCCTCGGGGTGAACACGTGGTGGAAGTTTTCCTTTGGATCTTCAGACTCGCATTGGTTCAGCTCCCGCTCTGCTAACCGTTAGCAAGAAGCCACAAACATGCAAATATATATATAAAAAAGCACAAAAGGATGGAACATGATCCTCTCATGTCATAATACAATCAGCGAGGGCTAAAAAGTTTCCAGCCTCATTGTTGTTGTCATCATACACTACGGAGAAAAACATGGCTGTGATATTTATCTGCCTAATTCCTATTTTTGTACTGCATGAAAAGAAACTCATTTCAGTCTCTTTTTTTGGCAAAGCAGAGCCTGCCAGTCTTCAGACACATTAAACCTTGAAAGAGCATGAAAATTACGTTGGTCAACAGCAACATCTGGAAGATGGCAACCAGCGGAAGACATTATCCATAAAGCAAAAACATCTCTGGAAATGTTGCATTGTTTTGAAATTCCAGCCATTTGTCTGTGTCACTTCATCTTTTGTCCCCAAAAACAACAAAGACGTGAGTCAGGATGTGTTGGAGGGACCAGTGGCGAAGAGGCGCAGCCTCGCATGCACAAACAGGGTCATTCTGCCAAATAGATGGACCGCAAATCAAGACAGGGCTGGGCCGAGAATTCAAGTGAGGAATTAAAACTGTCATCAGCAACAGCATCACAAAGCTGTAGATAAAAAGATCCTACATGAGGAGCAGCAGCGGTGGTGGTACGACTGGGAGAAACATCCCTGCTGAGGGAGCCCTTGGTTCCTTTTGGGACAAAAAGTTTCTTAGGTGCAGTCCGCCAATCAGAACGTGAAGACTCGGAGCGAGTTGGCCAGCGGACGGTCCGGTAAGTTGGCCAAGCTGTTGCTGAAATCAGTCCAACTCAGGAAGAGGTGAGCACTGCGAAGTTACGTCCTTGGAAAAGTGCGGAAGACTCAATTTTACGGCCTGCGGTGCGTAAAGTACGAAAGCAGCGAGGCGGAAGACGGTCACTCGCACCAGTTTGAGGTCGGAGTTCAACGGGTTGAACGTTTCAAACCCTTTTTCTTGGTCCCTTTTTAAGGCAAACCAATCGAACACAGAAACAGGTAGAATAATCATACAATGTACACAGAAACATTGGTCCATAAAACATGGAAGGTACATGCAGTTGTTTTTGTATGCGCAGTGTTCCCTTGATTAAAAAAAGGCGATGGGGGCTGAGGGAGCGAGGAACAGTCATGGAGAGGTCGCCAAGGTCAGATCACGCTTTGCTGCATTTCCCCTTCTTCTCTTTGCGCTGAAACTTCCTCAGACGTCTTGTCCAAACGTCCCTCCACTGGATCACCAGGCTGTTCTTATCAGCCACCAAGCCAACTCGCTCCGGTCCGGAGACGCCCCCTCCAGGCCCGACTCCCGGGCCCGCCGCCGGGGCCGGGGCCGTGCCGCCCTCTGCGCCGCCCATCACCAGGAATCTTTTGCTCATCTGGATCTTGGGGCATTTGCAGGCCAGGTCCTTCATGTGCACCCACAGGATGTTGTCGCCGCGCTTCAGGGGCTCGCCGCGGCTTTTGTACACAGACACAACGCTGACCGAGAACTTGGCCCAGTCCCCGACCGTCTCCATGTCCAAAACGTTGACCTGGACCGCTGAGGAAACAGTCACACTATCAATCAATCAAGTTGCATTTGTACAGCATATTTCAGCAACAAGGCCGTTCAAAGTACACAAAAATTAAAAATGATATTTTCTGTTCATTCTGTCTTTGCACACCAAAATGTTGATTGATGTTTAATTTATTGTGGTACAAAAACAACTCTAAACAGCCGGGATTTTAGTTTGGTCCTGATCTGTGGAGCATAGAAGCTGAATGCTGCTGCTTCATGTTTGGTTCAGAACCAGAAAACCTGCAAGATCCGGAAGGTTGACACCACAACACCAGATCTTTACGCCATTCAGTGATTTATAAACTAACAACAGCATTTTAAAGTCTATTCTCTCAAACGAGCTCCTTTATGTTGCTGGAAAGATACTTGTAAGTTTCTGTTGTCTTATTTCAAGTGTACTAAGATATTTGCACTAAAAATAAAAAAAAACGATTTTGTGATTTTGAAGTGATAAATTGTTGCATTGTGTCAATGATGAGTGTATGTGAACTTCTGGCTGATAGTTGTGTTTTCTTACCATAATCCTTCTTGCAGTACTTCTTCATGTTGATCTTTAGGTTTCCTTTCACTGGTTTACAATACGACTCACAATCTGCAAAAACAAAGACAAACAACTTTTACTTTTATAAAACTTCAACTGTTAAGGTCCTCACAGCCCTCACCGACTTCCTGCAACACATTTAAGCTCTAATGCATCACTGCAGAGACAGCACTGCAAAAACACAAAATCAAACCAAGTATTTTCTGTCTAGTTTCTAGCGCAAATATCTCAGTACACTTGAAATAAGACAAAAACTAACTGACAAGTTAAGCCACAAATAGGAGCTTGTTTTAAGCCAGTAATTCCTTATTATTGGAGAAATAGTTCTAGTTCCACTGGAGACGTTACCTAGCAACCCCAGCCAAGCTCAGCCGTTACCTAGCAACCCAGTTCTACTTCCACTGGCTGATTTTTTTTTTTTTTTTTTTTTTCCACTTTTATCAAGACATTTTTGCCATGTTATAATTCATTCGTCTGCCAGTGGAACTAGTTCTTTGACATTAATATTAAGAAATTATTTATTTAAAACAAGCTCCTATATCTTGCGGAAAAATAAAACAAGTTTTGTTTATTCAAGTATAATATTGTAGTTGCACTAAAAACTTGATCAATATCACTTGGTAAGATTTTGTGTTTTTGCAGTGAGGAAATGCTTCGACTCAGACTACGCGACGGGTGAATCGTCTGTTTACCATTTTCGCTTGGCTTGCCTGTATATTTATAGTTATCATTGTGACATTCAAAGTCAGTTTATTGGTTGATTTAACTGTTTTCCCCAACATAAATCTTGTTCTGTTGGAACCACTTTGATCCAGATTTTATTAATTTTAGGGAACTTGAAGAAGTTAAATGACAAAGTTATTAAATATAGTTTTCAGCTGACACTGATGACTGTGTACACCATTCCTCATGGATGAATAAATTTCCTGATGAGTTCATTCAGATGAAAAAAAAAAACCTTCAAAGGCTCCAGAGCACATGCATGTAATTATTTCCCAAGGTTTGTTTTCTAGAAATCCTGAAATATTTATTTTGTCCACTCAACGATATGAGAGCCGATTCTCTGTGTGATTGCAAAAGACATTTTCTATCAACACAGGAAGAGAAGAGGAAATGCCAGAGACAAAACTGATAAGAAACATAACTGAGCGCATTAAAAAAAAACAAAAAAAAAAAAAACGGATGAATGCGATCATGTTGCAAAAACAATATTCAAAGCGCTGGTCCTTTGTAAGAGATGTGAATGATTATTAGGAAAGTTTCAGTTTGTCACTGGATTTTGTAGATAATTAAAATTTTATTTCACTTAATTCAAATGAAACACCTTATAAATAACTCAATGTTTGGAAGATTTTAAAATCCTAGAAGCTAACTACACATTTTTTCATTTTACGAGTCTGTTTTGGTCAGATTAGCAAAGCTTTTTATTGCTACTTAAACACATTTACTTGTTGAGTGACTTTTAGCCCTAAATTGCTAATCGTAAACATTAGCTAAACTAATGCTAGCATGCTATCCCAACATGGTGTGTTGTAGAAGCTAATGCTAAAGCACTAATTTCAGTCATGTAGGCATAAGGAGTAAACGAGGAGGCTTTTAAAACCACATCTGAAGAATATTGACAAAGCTTTCCACACATCTTTAATGAAAATGCATCTAGCGGCTAGCGGCTAGCAGCTAACATTCTCTGAATGCCAGGGTTTTACTGTGAATACCAGGGATTTACTGAAATAACTTCAGACTTTTGCAGGATGTTGTGTAAGTTTGTTGTTTTTTTAATTTTTACCAGGCAACATTTCTGAGGAAGGAATTCAGACTAAAGCTGCTACCATCAGGTAGCAAACAAAAATGAAAATACTTGAACCATTATATTCCAAACAGAAGAAAAAACTAATCAAATCATATTTTCAAGTAGTAGAAATTAAGGATTTTTACGATGCTCAAATGTAAGGGAGTTGGTCTGACCGTGTTTGGAGGAAATGACTAAATAGGAGGAAGAAACTGAGGGCCAAAGAGGCCATAAAATGACCAAGCAGACTTGGCCATGAATGCTGCAGGCGTTAAGTAAGAAAGTCAGAAATAAAGACATAGATGTTTGGGGTGCATGGGGTCCAAAGTGTGGCCCGGGGACCATTTGTGGCCCTTGGACTGATTTTGTGCGGCCCCCAACTGCAATTCAAAAAGGATACAGATCTGTGCTGTAGATGCAGATGGAGACTTTTCATTTGTAATCAGGGTAAATTTGTTACCAACATTATTTCCTTACACAGATAAATGTAAAGTGCAAAATAAAGTATTTGTGGTTTTAGAACTAAGTTTTAACAAAAGGTAAAACTGAATTCATCCAGACACTTTTATTGAAAATCCAACTTTGCTGCACCAAAAGCAGCTGTTATTCTTTCTTAAACTTGGCTAAATATAGCAAATATTTTTAAACAAAGTGACCTAAATCCTCTTCTTATTACTGAAAATAAAATTGTTCAATTCAGCCCAAAATAATCTAAAAATCAGAAACTTTTTTTCAAACATGTAAGACCTGTAAAAAAAAACCCAGTAAACTTCTGCCAAAAAAGTCTGAAATTCTGTGAATAATCAGAAATTTCCTTTGAAAAAAAAAAAAAAATTTTTTTTCAATTGATATCATAAATTAAATTTCTAAACATTTTGTAGAAAATTTCTATGTTTTCTAGAAAATTTCTGAGATTAACCACAAAAGTTGATCTAAAAGTCAAATTTGTATAATTTTCGAATTGCGCAAAATCAGTCCAAGGCCCACAAATGGCCCCCGCGCCGGACTTTGGACAGCCCTCCCTTAGTTAGTCTGAGCAGTGTTTTCCCATGACTGGAAGTTTATTGCTGGTTCTTCACCTGTTAGAGCTCATGGAGAATCAGCCAATGACCCAGAAGGAACCCCTAACTGGCAACCAGAGATCCCCCTTTCAGTGCGCCGTGACAAGGACAAATGGCGCCCACCGCCCCTCACACAAAACGTTGGGGTTAGCTATAGGTTGCTGATGGTGAGGCTTCTCGTCCGGTACTTTAGGAAGAAGAAGGATGGGGGAATTTTCTGGTGTGTTTCGAAGGAGCTGGAATGAATTGACAATCAGTGACTTGTGTTCTTAGACTTTAACATTTTCCCAAGGAAGAAGTAAACAGGACAGAGCTGCCCCCATTTTTTGGTCGCTAAATCTAAAACGACCAAATATGGGGTTCCTGAGCAGCCTTGGAAACTCTGGAAAATCTGGAGTTTGACTTGGCGATTAAACAAAGGGAAGATCATTTACTTTTATTTAAATATCTGACTGTAAGGAACACTGTTAATCAAATTTAAGGCTGGGTAAAGGCAGAGTTGGATAATGACATTTGCTTGAGTAACTTTTAAAAATACTTTTATTATAATACTTTTATTATTATATTTTTATTACGCTGTACATTTTACTTTTGCTGAGGATATTTAATTATGAGGTATTTTTACTCTTAATCAAATAAAATTTCTGGATTCAACCCACTGAATGAAAAACAGCAAGTTTTAACCATAAATTCACCAGACACAGACATACCTGCAGTTTTTGTTTAAGTTTCATAAGTTTTTTTATTGAAAGAAACTGATTTGGAAAATATTCTTTTGCCTGATTGTTTTATTTTTTTTTATTTTTATTTTTTTTTTGTTAGCTGTATGAATTATTATTTTCATTCTTAAAATACCAAAATTTCCACTTAACTTCTTTTTTGGTCCATCCGATTTTTAAATATTAAATGATTGATAAGTACTGGAGTAGGCTTCTCAAATAATTTTTACTCGAGTAATTTCATGAATGGCTACTTTTATATTAGTAATTTTATTATGAAGTATTGCAAGCCAGCAGGCAATGAACCGTTACCTAGCAACCCCAGCAGAATTCCGCCCGTTACCTAGCAACCCCAGCAGAATTCCGCCCGTTACCTAGCAACTCAAGTTGATCTCTTGGAAAAGACAAAGTGTTTTTGTTGTTGAATGACCATCCAGAAACTTTTTGCTGCATTCCTGTTGGTTTCACGGGAGGCTCCACTTCTGCTTTTCAAAGATGCACGGTTGTGTAATTACGCCTCTGTTTGCAGCCATTTTCAGGTGCTACCGTAAACGTTGAGTTTGGGGACGTGGCCAGCAGCAGCAGCGTATTTAGATTTAAAGTGACAGGCGGGGCTAAAACAGATGTAAATATGGAAGAATGGTTTTGTGAAAAAATTAAGTTAACATGTTTTGTATAGACCACCTTTGATGAATGTGTGATTGAATTTAAATTATTTTAATGTTTTTTCCCTGTTTGTAAAATTGAACTAAACTGAATTGAATGAGCATCAATCAATCTTGAAGCTTAATTTTAGTTAGACTGTCAAGAGAAAAGTTATGATCCATCCAGGATCTGAGCTGTTGCCTTGAAGGGATTTATTTCATAAGCATTATTACCAATATTAAAATCAGGTTTTAGATGAACAGCTGCACGATAACATTAGGCCGTACTGCATAAGGATTGGGAAATGCGAAACACTTTCTGTTACTCTTCTGTAGTTATATAATAATGTGTCTTGTTTATGTTTCCAAGTTCAGCTTTTAACTTCATCCAATGTATCTAGTCATTAAATATGCCTTGAACTCTTTAAGTGTTGCTCTTGAAACGCAAGAAAGCACAAATCAAAAGTCTGAACCAAGCAGAGAAGTAAAACTTGACAGTTACTGATTTAAAAAATAAGTATAATGTTTTAGAAGCAGAGGGATGTAAAAACAATAACTGTTATGCTTCGAAAACGCTCTGGTGACGGAGTGGGGAGGGGGGCATAATCCGCAGTTTGAGTGATGATTATATGCTATAAATCAACTAACGAATCAACATTTCCAAATCGCCAGCGCCGTTCAAAGCAAACAGCCACTGCATGAAAAATAAGGACTGGGTAATTGACCAGAGCCTAAGCTGGAGCGTCAGAGGGAGTGACTGAACATATTTCCCCCCAGTCATTTGCCAAGACTCTTTTCACACCTCAGAACTCCCAACTTCCCCTCGATACCGTAACTAATCACGTCTGCAGCCAATCGGCTGGCGGCACGGCGAGCCTTCGCGCTCCAGGGCCGAGCAGTGGAGTTTTAAGACAATGGAAAAATCCTGCCGTCCCCGCTGCTCTCATAACTTCAAACATCCAGACCCGCCCTGCCTTAATATTTATTCCACACCTTAAAAGTCATGTCTAGAAAGGTTGAGAAATATGTTTTTGTTCCTCTCGTAAAGCAGCGGCGCTCATGGGTGAGGTGCAGAGCGGCGATGCTAACCTGCTGGCTCCTCCGTGCTGCTCACCGCAGCTGTGGGGTTCACCACCGGGATTTCTGAAACACACAGGAGACGCAGATTAATGCAGATCCAGAGAGTGAAAACATCCATACAGACGCAGAAAACACAAAAAACAAGCAGGCCGGTTCAGGGGAGATGATCACAGTTTGGATTCTGATATGTTTTCATCACTTTGTTTGTTTCTCAGGTTTATTCTGACAGAATGAAACTCATGGGTTGAATCTTGTCAACTTACACTGTAAAAAACCAACTATTTTTGGTCTGTATCCTTTTCAAATATCTTAATATTCTTGGAAAAATTCAAAGCTAACTTAGAAGTAACTTTTAAGCAAGATAACGGAGATGTTTTAAAATATTGATGAGCAGATTATTTAATGTGACTCTATGTTTTCCCATGTTATAAGTGCAAATAATCTACCTTCCAGTTGAACTTGAACTTTTTCATCAATGTTAAGGAATCATTTATTTAAGCAAGCTCCTATGTCTTGCGTAAAAGTGACTTGTAAGTTAGTGTTGTATTATTTCGTGTTTACTAAGACATTCGTACCAGAAACTAGACAAAAACAAAATACCTGGTAAGATTTAGTGTTTTGCAGTGTAGCAGGAGACAAAAGGGAAATCCTCCGTTAAATCTGATGCCACTACATTTGTGTTTACATTTGCTGAAGAAGGAAGTTGTGCTCAGTGTCGTCAGAGGTTTTCTTGTCGTTTCCTTCAGTGGCTATGGGTGCAGCGCCCCCACAGGCGAGGAGGGGAACAGGTTTTTAAATTATTTTGGTTGGTTTGACTCAGTGCAGTGTGAATCAGAACCACAGCAGCTGAAAATGTAACAAATGTTGCAGTTTTGGTCCCCAATCAAACCGAAACTACCGGACTACCTGGCGGAAAAACTCTAAGACTCTTAGAAGAATCTGCAATTTAAAGGTGCAGTACGTAATTTTTATGTAACGTATTTTTGTTACATATTTCTTGAAGTGAGAGTATAAGACAGATAATCTGTGAAAGAAATCTAGTTTCTCTGCCTTCTTTCAGTGCCAACTAGAAACAACCAATCAGAGATAGGAGGCGGGTCCTAGTGCTGTCAATCAAGCTCTGTGTGGCGCTACTCATCCCTGTCTCTCCATTCCACAACACATTAACAACACAACTCTTCTGGTACTGGTTCTGCTCTGCATCCAGAACCAGAACCAAACATGGAGAAGCAGCAATCCTGCTGCTTTTGAAGCATTATCAATGTAACATTAATCAATATTTAATTTGTAATGAATTTTGAAAACTGTAATGTTTAATTTTTTGTGAACTTCCTTGTTGCTGAAATGTGCTACAGAAATAAACATGACTGATTGATCTCTGCTATTCCGTTCGTGAATGCTAAGGCTAGTTAGCATAGCCACTGGTGACGGTGAAAAACGGTTGTTGTGTTCCATTACCACATTTAGCAGTGAGTACATGAGGTTGATTGGCAGCGCTAAGCCCCTCCTCCTGACTCTGATCGTTTTGGGGTCGTTAGCGCAGACAGGAGGCAGGTGAGATCAGTTTTTCCACAGATCATCTGTCATGATATGGAGACATTTGTAATGAAAGTTACCTACTGCAGCTTTAAGTTTGCCACCCTTCTTCAGTTTTTGCCCCTGCCTCGTCGCCCCTGAGGAGAAGACATCCCGATGCCCCCAGCAGATGCCGGGTTAACTCTGCGGCGTAATCTCCCCGTCCGGACAGACGGACAGATGGCGTGGGGCATCTTGAGGCAGATGCCGCCCCCGGGTTGGAATTCCTCCTGGACCTCTAATCGTATGCGACCTCCCAATACAAATGCTAATGCTAACACCGCTGTTACCGTAACACAGAATTACCGGAACGCCGGCTTGGCGGATCTGCTTTTGATTAGGTTGAGGGTTTTCAGTCCTGAAAACCCTGTCTGTGTGTGTGTGTGTGTGTGTGTGTGTGTGTGTGTGTGTGTGTGTGTGTGTGTGTGTGTGTGTGTGTGTGTTGGGCGGGGTTTGGTTCTTGGAAAGCTGTTTTGAGGCAACGCAGCAGTTGTCTCTTTAAAATTATGGACACCCTGCCAACCAAAACAAACAAGGGTGTGCAGAGGCCTTGTGGCGACCGCCAGGCGCAGCTGCTGCGCCGCTCGGAGTCCCCGAGCCGTCACCGCCTCGTCTTGTGCAGACGGACAGATGATGAAAGGATGGTTTGGACATGGGCTGCCGCCTTCATACTAATTGGCTGCTCAATGGGCCTGTCTTCTGTCTCAGGAGGCAAAAATGACAATCAGGAGACCATTTAAGGAAAAAAAAAAAGCAAAATACATGACAGGATTCAATGCTGATAATGAGAACAGTTCCCTGCAAAAACACAACATCTTTATTATTTTTAGTAAATATAGACTGAAGACTTTTATCAGCCAGTTTTTGTTAAAGAGGGAAACGAGAAATTTTTCTTTTCATTTATCATGTGATTAATTGATTTATTGTTGATTGACAGGCCTGTTCATGACAACAAACATTCAGTAACATCAATGTTACTCTTAAAAATAACTTTGTCTTAGCAAGATATGGGAGCTTGTTTAGAGTCAATAATTGAATATTGATAAACAAAAATTTTCATGTTATAAATGAAATTATCTTCCAATGAAACTAATAATCAATATTCAAGAATTATCGACTTAAAACAACCTCTTATATATTGATGGAAAAGTCACTTTGTAAGCCAGTTTAGATATTTGCAGTAGACACGAGACCAAAAATTCTTGGTAGGATTTTGTGTTTTTGCAGTGAAATCCCAATAAAACACACTGAAGTGGTTGTACCATAAAAAAATGAGAAACACTCCATTGTCTGGCTCTGCAGTGAATCCAGGCATCAAAAAACCAGACTACAAACACACATCTACTGGTTTCCTTCCCTTCCCGGACAGGTCAGTGTCACTCAGAGTCATGTGTCGTTGACCATCCGTGTCCGCAGTCGTCCTCCCCTTCATGCCCATCTGCCATCTGCTGCAGGGCTGCGTGTGACAGGAGCAGCGTGGCAGCCTGCAGCAGCGTGGCAGCCTGCGGCACCGTGCCGCTGCGAGGCCGGGCGGGGCCCCGCTGCAGTCTGAGAGCCAGCAATGTGGCGCTCAGTGTGGCGGGGAGCTGCCCTCACTTACACATGTCTGTGTGTGCCAGGCCACTGGTGAAACTCGCAGCCCACAAGGACACACACACACACACACACACACACACACACACACACACACACACACACACACACACACACACACACACACACACACGTTTGTCACAGGAAATTAAACACCAAATCTACTGCATACAGAGTGAAAACACACACACTACGAGAGAGTAGAATAACAGTGGCAGCTGTTATGGATCGGGACGACAAAAACACAATATGGTACCAAGTATTTTCTTGTCTAGTTTCTTGTGGAAATATTTTAGTGCACTTTAAATAAGACGACACTAACAGAAAAGTCACTTTTCTTCAAGAAACAAACCTTATTTTAAGTCATAACGTGGGAAAAATGTCTTGCTATCAGTGAAATTATCCGCCAGTGGAACTAGAACTGGGTTGCTAGGCGACGGGCTGGGCTTGGCTGGCGTTGCTAGGTAACGGCACCAGTGGTACTAGAACTTTTTCATCAATATTAAGGAATTATTTACTTAAAAGAGCCTCTTATATGTTGCTGAGAAGTTAGTTTTTTATTTTATTTCAAGTGTTCTAAACTGATTCCACTGGAAACTAGAACAATTCGTGGCAACATGTTGTGTTTTTGAAGTGCAGTGACTCTCCAGAAATCACCAACTCTTCCCTTTATTTCTCTACATGTTTCTGCTCAAACCTGCAGGTCTTCCACACTCCTGACAGCAGTTTGTGCTAATTACTACAAGTTTTATCCAGAGTCAGTAGAAATCTATAAAAACTAAAAGGTTATAGGGGTGTGTGACTGGTGTGTGTTGCAGTGTGTATTCATCACTCACTGATGCAGGGGGCCACGGGTGAGCGGCTCTGCTGGTAGCCCTTGGCGCAGCGGTTGCAGGTGGTGCCGGTGACGCCGTCCTTGCAGGGACACTGGCCGGTGGTTTGGTTGCATGTTTTGCCTGCGGCGCCCACAGGGTGGCAGTCACACGCTGGGGGCAGGTGTGAAGGGGGAGGGAGAGTGTTATTATAGAGACAGAAACAAAATATTCAAACTAGCTGGTTGGATTTGCTGCCAAAACCATAAATAGAGGGGAGTTCTAATTTACATTTTGCAGGTTTTTGAACATCCATTTGGGTTTCTACTGCTCCTAAACAAACCATCAGCACTTAAATGAATCACTCTGACATTTTATGGCATGAAGTTCATGTTTTTTGGTGTCTGGAAAAGAAGTCTTTTTAAAAATGTCCATAATGTACTGTCATAAATCAGCAGGCACTGCCCCGTTACCTAGCAACCCCTGCAGAAATCCACCTGCTACCTAGCAACCCAACGTAGCGCCAACATGTTTTTTTGTCAGCTGGTTTTCCCGTTGTATGCGATGTACAATGGCTGCTGGAAAAGACTAAGTGTTTTGTTGTTGACCCGCCCCCAGAAACCACTTGCTGGTTGTGCAGGAGGCTCCATTAACGCTTTTTAAACATGTACGGATGTATCAATTGTTCATATGTTTCCAGCTATTTTCACGTGTGAGTGTAAAAATTGATTTGGTAACAAACGCCCTGAAAGAGTTCATTCACTGCAAAATACAAACTTCATCAAATATTTTTGTGTTTCTGGTGCAAAAGTCTTTGCACCAGAAATAAGACAAAACCAAAACAAAGCAAGACAAAATCAGCAACTTATATGATCCTGTTTCAAGTCCATAATTCCTTGGTTAAAAGATGATCTTTTCACTCAAAGTGGCGGAAAAGCAGACGTTTAACAAAACATGTTCACTTGTTAAAAGTGAAATAATCTACAGATGAAAGTAGTTTATCCTTAATATTAAGAATTTATTTACATAAAACAAACTCCTGTGTTTTGCTGAAAGCTACTTGTAAGTTAAGTTTTGTCTTGAGATATTTTCTGTACAAACTAGAGAAAAATACTTGGTGAAATTGTTGTTTTTTGCGTTTTGAAAGACTAAACTCTCTTTATTTTGTGGAAAAAGTGTCACAAACATGTTTTGCTTTGCCCACAGTCCTTTCCTGTTCAGGGAAACGTAATCGATCACCTTTAATGCTTTAGTGCTTCACAGAACTAAAACTGGATCGGTTTTAATATATTTTGTATTTTTTATGCTGCAGGAAAGTTATGAGCTTTTGCTCTTCACTTCCTGAAAATTGTAAGAAATTCCTCATGCTGGTCTTTAGTGTGGAGCTGGAGGGTGAGAGTTACGTTAAGTAGAATATTAATGGGAAACCCAAACGCGATGATGCATCTTCATCTCCCGTTTCTGCTTGTTTCCTTTCTCCTGAACTCCGCTTGGTGACACGCTGCGTTATTTCATCACTTCCCGAAAACTCGGTCCATGCCCGGCGAATGCCAACAGCAACACGGCGCGCTCCACTCACCTCGCCTTGGCAACGCTTTCCCAGTTCTGGGTGATTTATTTAAGCTACTTTATCCAAAACAAGGCGTTTTTGGCACCAGGGAGTTGTTAGATACATGATCCAGGGTGTTGGTCAGAAGCACTTTGACAGATATTTACAAGAGAGCGCAGAGGATGACAGGAAGAGGGAGAGAGCCACTCATCACACTGAGGGAAACATTCAGCCTCTCGTGGCTCCACAGAATAAACAAAATCCAACTGAACTGTCACCAAATAGGGCGTTCGTTTTTTAACAAACTAAACCTGAAAAGTGTGGTGCGCATTTTTAATCTGCTTCCTTTGGGATTGCTAATTGATATTAATTAGACTTTGGGTTTATCTCCACCACCTTTTCACATCTACATTGAAAAAACACAAATCTTACCAGGTATTTTTGTCTAGTTTCTTGTGCAAGTATCTTAAAATAAGACAAAATTAATTTCAACAAGATGTAAGTGTTTCCTTTGAGTCGATAATTCTTCAACATTGATGGAAATGTTCCAGTTCCTAACAAAACGTGAAACCCCATCAATATTAAAAAAACATTCACTTAAAACAACCAATTATGTCTTATTGAAAAGTCACACAGGTTTATTTAGTCTTATTTCCAGTGTAGATATTTGGAATAGAAACTAGACCAAAAACACGTTTAGATTGAGTTTTTGTAGTGAAATCAGTGGCAGCTGCTTTATGTCTAACTGCTTCACACAAACACAAAATCTTACCAAGGATTTTTGGATATTTGCATTGGAAACTATGAAAAATTACAGTGTAAATATTATATTTCTGTACTTTTGTTCCGTTCTAAACAGCACATCAAAGCAGTGCATCTTTGGCATCATTTACTCATTGTCCTTTTCAGTCTGAACCATCTCATTCTCGGGGACTTTTCTGAAACATACACTCATGTAAAATTTGTAAGTGTCAAAATTTATATTAAAAAGAAAAAAGCGTAACTCTAACGTTACATTTTGGGGGGAAACCCTGTAATCAAACAGTGAGTGATATGGGACTGCAGGAAAAGGCGTCTGCTGACATGCCGCAGCTTCTTCTCTCCACATAACAGCGGCTTCGCATGCCTCTCGCTTCTCCGTTAGCTGCTACAACAAAAGCAGAGGACTATACCATCTGTTGACGGGGGCCGGCGGGGGTTTAAATGGCCCACTCTGACCCGGCAATGATTGTGTGCATCTGGCGACAGGGTAGGGAAAGATTAACTGCAGCCCAGATCTTCAGAAACACTTCTGCCTTTTCCTGCAGGGCTAATCGGTCCACAGGTGTCAGAGTGATTGTTTTCTATTTGAAGCTATAAATCAGGATGTATTCAACCCCCCAACGCTCCGCTTCAGTCCTGCAGGCCGCACCAGGAAACCATAACCTTTGACAAACGGGTTGCTGCACTGCAAAAACACAAATCTTACCAAGCAGCTGGGGTCTAATTTTAGTGCAAATATCTCAGAACACTTTAAATGAGAGTAAACTAACTTACAAGCAAATAATTATTTGAGTGAATAATTCCTTAATCTTGACGAAAAGGTTGTAGTTTCACTTCGCTGATTCTATTTATAAGATATTTCTCATATTGTACGTGTCGTAATCTGCCAGTGGAACTAGAACTGGGTTGCTAGGCGACGGGCTGGGCTTGGTTGGGGTTGCTAGGTAACGGCGCCTGTGGAAATAGAACTTTCTCAATATTAAGTAATTATTGACTTAAAACAAGTTGCTATTTTTTGCTGGGGAAAAAAACACATTTTTAGTGAATTTTGTCTTGTTTTTACTGTACTGAGATATTTACTGAAATATCAATCAGTTGCCAGTAAGTTCAAAATAAAACTAAAAAATCTTGGCTGGTTTCTAGTGCAAATATCTTAATACACTTTAAATAAGACAACGTTCACCTGCAAGGAACTTTCTGCAAGCAGTAGTTTTGTTTTAAGTCAATAATTTCTTAAATTGAACAAACAAAAGTTCCACCAGTAGACTTATCATTAGTGAAATTATCTGGCAGTAGAACTTTAACTTTTTAAAATTAATTTTAAGGAATTGTTGACTTAAAACAAGCCTGGGTATCTTGCTAAAACTTTAGTTGTCAGTTAGTTTAGTCTTATTTCAGGTGTAGTGAGACATTTGCTCTAAACTAGACCAGAAATACTCAGTGATATGTTGTGTTTTTGCAGTGTGGCACAGCCACAACACCAGCAACCAGTTGGAAATGCATATCAATCCTAACATTTCCGCCTGTAAACCTGCGGTGGAGGTTTCAGGCATTTAAAGTCGATGATTTGTCAGTGGCAGCTGCTGCGGGGTCATTAAAACGCAGTCAAGTCGTTCTAATCACAAACAATTCGACTGCATGTTTACTCGTCTGTAAAACGATGTTTCCAACCCCGAGTTACTCGATCCGGAAGATGTTCCTCTCCTGCCTGCAGAGACTCGCAGCGAAGCACCGACAGACAGGCCGTTGTTTCGTGTGTTATGTCGGGCGCACACACTCCTTCCTTTTCAGGAAGACTTCACAGTTTACGGCCACCGTCCGCGTTGTTCTGCGAACGGCCAGATACGATGGAGGCTGGGTGGGACGGCTGCTGCCTCTCCGACCCTTTTCTGGGTTTTTATGAGTCCGGCTCTGAGCTGTAAAACAAACTCATGGCTTTTCAAGCAGACGTGACAGGAGGCCCCGACTCGACCGCCGTTTGTTTTGTTTCAGCAGATTACTGCTGTTTACGATATCAGCCAGTATAAATAAATGATTATTTTTTGTTTTAAATATCTGAGATACTGCCAGGCTGGTGGCATCGACACTTTTCTCTCCATGTTGTTTTACATTTTTAAGGTGTTAAGAGGCAAAGTGGGAAAACTAACTGCTGATGGCTGCACTGCAAAAACACAAAAGCATATTTTTTGTCAAATATCTTATTCCACTTGAAAATGATTCAGACCAAAGTGATGCTGACCGTGACCAAACAATGGTCTTATTGTCCTTTGCTCTAAATTTGAGTTTTGTTTTTTCTTTTTTTTAATGAAAATATACAGTTTTAGGAAAATAAATCTTCCTTCCTCAGAGGGACTTGATGCGTCTCATTGATAATCTTTAACTGCTTTAATTTCCAGAAATGTGACAGAAGTTTCGGCCATTTTTTCCTCATCATTTATCCATTCACCTTTTCTGGTAACGACTTTGAGTCATCGAGTCGTTTCTCCTTCGCTAAAGTCAGTTTGTTAGCATATTGACTCAAAACCACGTTTTTCTCGCTCTCTGTGTCGGCTATGCTAGACGCGGGCTTGTTGCCGTAGCAACTGACAATAATGCCACTTTATGTTTGAACAGAAAAAAACACTGTTACAGTTTTATGTTTTCAGGTTTTCAGGCTTGATGGTTATTTTGTGATTATTAATAAGTGATTGTTGTGGTAGATTAGCTACGCTGCTATCAGCTAAGCTAACACATCGGTGGCCATTGTAACAGAATTCCTCATCTACATGTTGATGAGGTTATGCTATGCTCATAGTTAAGTTAGCATAACTGAACTGCTTCCTTCTCCCTTGCTGCTTATTTTTCTTAATTACAACTTTTTACTGACCTTGTACATTTAAGACTTAGCACATCATATTGGTAACTTAACAGCTAAAACTAGCCGTCTTCCACTAGCCATTGCTAGCAAGCAGCCTTTTGCCCTCCAGCAGGGAGATGGAGGCGGGACTTGATGCTTGTGATGTCACGCTGTAAAGGTCCATATCTGGCTGATTAGTTACTTGTCAATTAGTTTTGCCTTAATCTGAAACTATGCGAAAAATACTTTGCAGTGTGGGAGTTTTTTATGGGTTGTTTCAAGAAGCAGTTGAGGCACAAATGGACGTACAAAAACATGCAAAATGTGAATTTTGCACAATGTTTCCCTTTGAGATCTTAGCATGCGTCTTTTCTGCGTGTGTGAGAAGTCTGAACTCCCTTCTCAGCTCTCCATTCTAACTTTAATCAGAAACAGAAACGGATCAGTCCGTCTCTTTTCTTTCCCACAGAAGACACCTGCGTTTTATTGTCCTCTTCCAGCTCTGACACTTCAGCCATACCTCCGACTTTAATCACGACATAAAGCACAGACACTAGTGAGAGTCAGAGAATAAAACGAGGGATTCAGTGGGAAAAGACAAAGGTGTTAAAGGTTTGCGGTGAGTCAGGGCATGAAAAAGCCAGAAGTGTTGGAGCCTCCGGTGTTATGAAACATCTGTTGAGCTGGAGATGAAATGGAGGACTGACGCAAATGAGCTCCTTGAAGGCCACGGTTCTGATCAGCCTGAGTCAGACGGACCGTCAGGAGATTTAGGCATATTCCAACTTACATTTCTGTCAGATCTGGAGCCATTCACAAAAATGGCTCCAGATTAACCGTTTACTAAAACTTTTTCATCAATATTCAAGAATTATTTCCCTAAAACAAGCTCCTATATCTTGCTGAAAAGTTGCGTATAAGTCAGTTTTGTTTTATTTCAAGTGAACTGAAATATTTGCACTGGAAACAAGATCAATGATACTTGGTAAGATTTTGTGTTTTTGCAGTGCAGTGGAACTAGGACTTATTTTTGACTTAAACAAGCTGCAATATCTCACTAAAGTCCCCTATAATTTCTCCTTATTTCAGATATACTAAGATATTTACATTCGAAGCTGGACTTTGTGTTTTTTTGCAGTGTAGACCCTGTAAGAGTTGTTACTCTCTCTAGTGATGTCTCATTATGCGGGACTTTTTTCACCTTGATAAGGACCAGCAGGATGAAAAACTCTTCTTCTTCTTCTTCTTCTTTGCTTTTTATTCAAACGTTGTGCGGAGCATCAAGTTCAGGAAGCCGGTGTTATTTTTGCTAAGCCTCCAGCCTAATATCTGGCTGAAAAACATTCACTGCAAATGCGAACTAGTAAAATGCATTTTTTCCATGAGAGATGCCGTGGTGAATAGATACTATTATGTGGTGTGTGAGGTTACGGGGGAACATTTGGTGGGGAGGCCAGGGAAGCTTTAGGCATAGTATCAATTTAATTCTAAGTGCAACAGTATGCCAAATCAGACATGCTGTTATTTTTTTATTGAAAGTTACCATGGCTGCATATGTTTTCCATTACTCTTTAGCATCTTGCTCCTCTTAAAGTCCTTCAGCGCTGACATGATTATCACAAGTATTAACAGAGTTAGGACGTCTCATTTGGCTGTTTTTGTTTTACAACTTCACTTACAGTGAAACATCAAAGTCAGCTTAAAGGGAACATGAACGACGACGTGGCGACTTTAATAACGACTGACTGACACTGACCACAATAAAGATGGAAAACGTTCCTGCAATGTCGCTCGAATGTCACTTCGTCTCATGAAGCCTCGTTAGCAGTAAATGCTAACGAGGCTTTAGCATTTATCGTCTCTCCTGCAAAGTTTCCTCACTGTCTGCCTTCTTTTAGTTTGAAATGAGACAAAACTAACTTACAGGAAAAATGTAGGAGCTGTTTTAAGTCATTTTTAAAATTACCGATTTAATACAGAATTAAAGTAAATAATTTAGGAAATTACTGAAACACTCTTTCTGTCAATGTATCTAATTGTTTTTAAATCAGTGTTAAGAATTAAAATATAGAGACTTGAAACAATATTTTGTAGAACAGTTACTTGTTTTCCTTTTTTTAAGTGTACTAAGACTACACCAAAAATACTTGGTAGGTCAGTTCAGACAGTGCCATCTGTCTGAATTGTTGGTCGTTACCCTTGCAGGCGCGCCTGTGGCTGATGGGTCGAGCCATGTCCCGGTAGAACCCCTCCTTGCAGTAGTGGCAGTGGCGTCCGGCCGTGTTGTGACGGCAGTTCATGCAGACGCCGCCGCTCTTCCTTCCCGACAGCTTGTACAGCTCCATGTTGAAACGGCAGCGGCGAGCGTGGAGGTTGCAGTTGCACGCTGCGAAGGCAGGAGGAAAGGTTTGAAATAAGACGAGTTCACAGAGGTGAGGACCCAAAACTGACACTCAGCGAAGAGGAGCAGTGCCTCTTACCTCCTACAAGACTTTTACTCAATTGAAAGTAAAAGTAGATGTCCAAGAAATTACTCCAGTAAGACTAGAAAAGTATTTGGTAAAAAGTAACTGATCAAATTATCAACCATTTCATATTTAAAAAAATATCAGATGGACCAAAATAGAAAATAAAATGGAAATTTTGGTATTTTAAGGGCCGAAATGACCAAAATTCATAAAAAAAACAAAACAAAAACAGACAAATAAAATTTTTCAAAATCAGTTTTTTTCTATAGAAAACTTATGAAACGTCAACAGAAACTGCATCTCTGTGTCGGGTGAAGTTTTGGTTAGAGCATGTTTGCTTTTCATTCAGTGGGTAGAAAACCCAGATATTTTACTGAAATATGATTAAAGGTACTTTATAATAAAATTACTCAAGTAAGAGTAGTGATACTGTAAGTACAGCATAGTAAAAAACACTCCCAAAAGTGATTTTCTTTCCAAAAACGTTACTCCAGTAAATGTAATTGAGTAAATGTAACTTGTTACCATTTGACCCTGCGTCTGCAGACATAAACGTTTCCACTACATGCAACTCTTTCCAAATGTGCGGTCCTGTAAAAACACATGCAGCGCTATCGCAGGAGAGCAGGCAGACATTTTCCAGCGAAGCGGCGTAACGATGGTGAGCGGTTTATAATCGGAGTCTGGCTGCTCTTCCACACATCATCCATCAAAAGTCCTATTTGCAGAGCTCATTTTCTCCATTTCATAATTAATAAATTCAGCTTTTCCCAGCTTATCAGATATTAATCTCTGGCGAGAGAGGCATTCATTTCATGAATCGGTGATGAGAAACGACTCCAGAGATCTATCAGAACCGAAGGCGGCTCGGATGTGGAGGTGGGCTCCTGCTAGCTGTCTCCTAAATGAGGCGAGCAGAATAATGGGAGACGGGACGTCAAGTTCTCCCCCACAAAATGGCTTCTCCGTGTCACCTTGGCTTAAAAGTCTTTCCTCAGACTCCTCTGCACTCACAAGCTGTGACACTATTGATAAACTCTTGTCACTCTCTACATGTGAGGTTTGCATCTGAGCAGTCGATTGTGAAACCCGCCGCTCCTATTTGTGTGAAAGAGTTTGATTTAGACCCTCCACTCTTTAAATCAGAGTCAGACCCGGGACCTGAAATCTGGCCGCAGCTTCAAAGTGGAGCTGCGCTCCGGTCCGGAGTTACCCACAGATAAATTAGAAACGGGTAAACAACGGTGGGGCATTTCACCAAAAATGTCAACAGTTGAGGCATGGAGGATTACAAGGTGATCACAAATAAAGCTGGTATTAGTTAGCTTAAGTCAGGAGGGAGTCTGCTGGACGCAGCGGATTTCAGTAACAGGGAATGTTCAAAATTGAATAAGACAAAATAATGGGGAATAAGTAAAGACAGGCAGGAGGAAACACTGCAGGCTTCTTCACATCCACTGAAACATCCACTCACTTATTCATTTATTTCACATAAAAAGTCTTTGAACAGCATAAATGGAGGAAGATAAGACAGTTTGCATGCAAACTGTGGCCTTAACTTGCAGTTGTAGCACAAAATATGTCATAATTTACCAAAATATACAAATTTATTCAAATATAACACAGGAATTTTCCCACGAATAATTTAAAGGTGATCTCTTCTGACTCTGTGGCCTATTCAAAACATGTTCATTACATTTTTTTTCGTAAATCTTAGATGATAACATTTTAGTCTGGTCAGTTCTGTCAGCTCAACATCTACACTTATGCAATGGAACATCTTTGAAAAGCAGAAGTGGAGCCTCCTGCACAATCAACAAGAATGTAGCAAGTTGCTAAAAAGTGATTTTGTTATTTAGTGCTTGTCCAGAAAGGAGTGGGAAGTTTATTCTTTTAAAACTCTCACCAGCTTTCAATAGTCTTCACTTATATCAAAATAAATGTGCCAGCATACATATTAATATCCTACATAGAAAACATAATTTTTTACTATTTGTAACCGAATCATAGAAGAATATCCCATATTGTTTTGTCTTCCATATAACTGTTTAGAAATATGTTTTTGTACCTTTTAGTGAGTATTTTTATTCTGGTTTATCTCTGGTCATCATGTTAAAGCTGAAGCTGTAACTTTTATTGAAAAATCTTTTTCTTTTCACTTATTTGTTAAGTGTTGCACTGCAAAAACATAAAATCTAACCTCGTCTTTTTGGTCGAGTTTCTAATGCAAATATCTTAGTACACTTGAAATAAGACAAAACTAACCTAAAAATATTTTTTCATCAAGAAATATAAACTAGCTTTAAGTCAATAATTCCTTCATATTGTTTTTCAAAAAGTATTAGTGTGTTAGTTCAGGTTATTTAATTTGCAACATAATAAAAAAACATTTTATTAGAAAAATCTGCCAGTGGAATTAGTCATTATTAATCAATATTAAGGGATTAGTTATTTTACAGTTTTCTTGTTTTAGAAAAAAAACAAGAAAAAGAAAAAAGACCATTAAGATTTTGTTATTGCAGTGTGATGTCTTCTTTTCTTTTACACTAATTTTTAAATAATTTCACTTTATGAACCGCCGTAATTTTCTTTGATATTACATAAATTTTAACATCTCACCTTTGAGTTTTATTGTAAAGCAGTAAATATGAGCGAGAGCCGAGTTTGAATGGCTGCTTTTGAAGGAGAAAAACATAAAAAAGTAACAAAGTCTGGCTTTAAGGAATAATGAAAGCAGTGAACATGCAGCCGCATTCACAGTCAAAGAAAAGCCTGGCACCTGGCGCGTTTGGAAAGAGGCCCACTTCTCCCGGTCCCAGACTCTGGAACGGGGGGAAGAGCGCAGGGTAAGGGCCACATTCCCAGACTGTTTCCCTACCCCATCTGGTTATTACATGCTCCCATTTCTATGGAACTCTGCTACTAATGAAGTGCTGCTTTATGTATAAATTGATATTAAAGCAGCAGTGTTTGTGTGGAGACACTGCTTTTGGTTTCTTTGCGCCGCTTTGATGAACTGATGAGCCTCAGACCAGAACTGACCTCCTGATCCAGCAGAGGAGCACAAAGTGGATCAGTGGGCGGATCTGAGACTCTCATTCTCTGGCTGGAAATGAGAAAAAGGTTTGAAAACTGAGTTCAAAGCCTTTAAGGTTTCATATATGCACATTTGAAATGATGTGGTTGATCTCTTCACTGCAAAAACACAAAATCTTTCTAAATCTTTTTGTCCCACTTTAGTGAAAATATTGTAAAACACTTGAAATAAGACAAAGCTGCTATAAAATAACTTCGCAGCAACATAGGGGAGCTTGTTTGAAGCCAGTAATTCCTTAAAATTGATTATGAGTTATAGGCAACCGATTTTGCTTCCTTGAACAGGTTAGGATGGATCGATGGCCTACACAAAACATGCTCATTACATTTTTTTGCACAAAATCTTTCTTGGATGATGATATTTTAGTCTGGTCGGTTCTGCCTATTTTGAGCAGCTTTAGGGCTTTCTGTCAAGCTGCTGCAGTTCTACAACCGTATGTCTTTGAACAGCAGAAGTGGAGCCTTCTGCACAACCAACAAGAATGCAGCAAGTGGTTTCTGGATGGTAAATCAACAACTATGCTGACACCTTGGAGCTCTGGTGGGTTGCTAGGTAACGGATGGAACTCCGCTGGGGTTGCTAGGTAACGGCACAGGGCCTGGTTTTTGAAATGGCTCACTTTCCACACACCAAAAACCATGAACATATTGCCAAAAACCATCTGCTTTGTCTGTTTTTAGAAATAGTAAAGGCTGAAATGAAAGTACAAAAACATGGAAGATGGAAATTTTGCATAATCCCATTTAAATAATCTACCAGTGGAATTAGTATTCCATATCTATAGTCAAGACTCTGAACAAGCTCACATATCTTCCTGAAAAGTTCCTTGTGAATCAGTTTTGTCTTATTTCCAGTGCACTAAGATATTTGCACTAGAAACTAAACTAATTTAAAATTCACTCAGTAAGATGTTGTGTTTTTGCAGTGTCCTTAAACATCCTGAAAAAGCATAAAATCACCGTTGGGTTCCTCTGTGTGTTCATGCAAGCGAACCGATCCTCAGGCTTCCCCTGCAGGAACGTTGACAAAGAACACACGGCTCAGATGGATCACCAAAGTTATGCAGGTCGGGAACCGTGGTTACGATCAAGCGTCTGAAGCGCGCACAGCTGTGAGCAGTTGCGTCCATTAACACCTTGTAGGGGGAACATGAAAGCATCGGATTGCCGTTTCTCCCCCAGCGGAGGGAGCGTCGGCCTTCTCACGGCTTCTTCTCGCCTTACTGCTGTGCAACACAATCTGCCGACAAAGCCCGGAGTCAGAGGGGATATGCTCAGCTGTGGAGAATGTGAAGAAATCTCTGAAATTAACCTTTAAATGATTTGACATGTGTAGCGGCGATGGCTTTAAGTCCACCGTGACATGGAGAATGAAAGAATTTGTGTTTGGGATGAGAGCAAAGCTCAGTGATTGGAAACGGGACAGGAAAAGAGAAGGTCAGAGGTCACGTTACTGTATGTTAGCAGACTAGAAAGGTGAGGACTCGTATGCACGCGTGTGTGTGTGGTTTCTGTGGTTTCTGTGGTTTTTCCTGCAATGTTTATGGGTTTGTTTTTAAGTGTTTGTCCAACCTGCTCAACCAAATCAGATTCAACAGAAATAATCCAACAATGGCTCCGTTTCTACTACAACTGTGAGCAAAACTTTGTCAACAAATGCTGATAAAATGCAGCTTCACAACTATGGTGTCTCCATTAAATACAAATTGTTATCCAAATCACACGTGAATAAGTTTGTTCACACACAGGATGAGGTGCTGTGTGTTAAAAAACACACAGCACCTCATCCTCCAACTACTTCTTGTTGTTGTCTTCTTTGTCGTTTCTGCCAGTAGTAACTTCTTGTTGTTGATCATGTGACTCGTGTGATGTGAAAAAAAAATTTCTGTTCCAGATTTGCAGGAGAAAAATTTCAATGCAGCCAAAAACAACACATCTTGGCACCAATGCATTTTATCAAAAAATTTGACTTTTTTCGAAATTGGCATATTTCTTTTAAGCAAATTTATGTCAAATTGCAGAAATGCAATTGACATCAGAGTTCCTGAGAAAATAAACTGGCAGTAGAACTAGAACTTGGTTGCTAGGTGACGGCTGGGCTTCGCTGGCGTTGCTAGGTGACGGCTGGGCTTGGCTGGCGTTGCTAGGTAACGGCATCTGTGGAACTCGAACTTTTTCACTAATTTGAAGGAATTATTTACTCAAAATAAGCTCCTGTATCTTGCTAAACAAAAAGTGAAACCTAAGTTTCTGTTGTCTTGTTTCAAATGTACCTATTTGTACTGAAAACTAAACCAAAAATAGTTGGTAAGATTTTGTATTTTTGTGTTTTAACCAAAAACGAACCAGACACAGACACACACCTGCAGTTTTAGTTAAACTTTCAAGTTTTTTATTAAAAGAAATTGATTTGGAAAAATTTATTTTGCCTGATTTTGATATGAATTATTGTCATTTTGGTCCTTAAATGTCCATTTAACTTTATATTTTGATCCGTGTGATGATGTAATTTAGGAAAGACTTTATGTTTTTGAAGTGAAGTCACATCTTATCCTTCTCTCATGTTTGAAATAAAGTCAGTAAAAGTATAAACTTCTAAGTTTTTACCCCATTACAAACCCATTTGACTATAAACTGCACAGTTTCAAAGCGATATCAGGTTTTGCCGTCGCAGAACCATAACAGAAAGAAGACACGCTCTTCTAGATGCGGAGGGAATCTGATGCTTCTGGAAACGTTGCAGATATTCTCTGATCTTCTGGCTCAAGGCTCAGAGTTCAGCTCAAAGACGCGTAAACCTCGTTTCTCACGTTGTCGTGGAAATCCAGCAACAAACACAAGCTTCAGACTTGGCAAAAGGAAACGATGCTGAGACAAAAAGGGAGAGGAAGAGCAGAGAGGAGGAAAATATTAGAGAAGAGCAGCGTTTCACCACCTTGTCAGTGAACCGACGTTGCCAAATGGTAATTGTTTTAGGGGAAACTTCCCTGATCTGTAATTGTTACTTGTTTGTAATATTTTTCACATTTTAGTTTTCATAATGCCAGAATTTCCTCCACACTTCTGATTTTTCTCAGTCTGATGTCATCATTTCTAAATGTTAGATCAGGTGTTGTGGTCAAACGGTTGACGGGTCTCTTTCTAACATTCACTTCGTTTTGCACTTGATTAATTTCTTGGGCGGCTGCTTTTACTTTTACATAAGTGAAAATATGCTGAAGTAGTTCTGCTCTTACTTGAGCATAATGTTTGGTAAATCATTCCTCACTTTGAAGGCTGTCAGAGGTTAAGAAAAAGAATAACAAATTCTGACTTTCTTTTTTGATCTCGAGAAAAAGTCAGAATTTTGAGATTAAAGTCAGAATCCTTAAAGGTTTTTTTTTAGCGTCTAATCCTTTTTCATTTGCTTCTGGACAAAAAAAGAGCTTAGTTTGACTTTTCTTCTGAATATCAGGAAATAGTTTTTTTGATCTATTTTAACAGGTGCCCGCTCTGAATGAAACCCCTCTCTCCTCTGACTGGTGACAAATTGGCCCTCGAAGCCCACTCTCAACGCATAAATGCTAGCGCGTTAGCGGAGCGGGCCACCTCTCCTTCCCCTCTCCGTATGTCAGGGATAAATCTAACCTCGTTTCTCGTCCAGCGTGAAACGCCAAAGCCAAGCCGGTGAGCGCGGCCAATTGATTTTGGATGCCTGTGCAAAACCCAAATCCCACGGCTAAAATTGGTCGTTGAAAACTGGAGGGCTCATACCGCCACCTTCCCCCTCCGGGCCGGGCAGGCGTCCAGACGTGCTGCTGCCCCCCTCGGGCGCTCTCTGTGCCTGGCAAAACATGCTACGCTACAGTGTGTGAGCTCTCTCTCTCTCTCTGTGTGTGTGTGTGTGTGTGGGTGTGTGTGTGGGCTGGGTTCCACCTGGCTGCTCCAGCCACCTGCTCAGGGCACCGAGGGAAACACCCGGTTAATTAGCTCCTCATTATAGCCAAACCAGACCAGAGAGCACACTAAAAACACTCACACACAGACACACACACACACACACACACACACACACACACACACACACACACACACACACACACACACACACACACACACACACATTTTGAGGTGTTGTGTCCACGACAGAACCAAGCGACTGAAGGCACAGAAAGGATGAAGTGAATCTCGAACAGATGTAAACTCTTTGTGCGCTAATGAGCTGTAGACAACAAGCTGAGCCCAACAGATAAAAGACGCTAACGAGAAACTATAAATCCGTTGGCTTCTGCCTCTCTGTAACGAGGCAACTGCAGGTCCGCTTTCTCCTCGTTTAGACGCGTCTCTGACCACATTTCAGTCCCCCACTCTCTCCGCTTTGTGGTTAGCCTCAAACTGTGATCTTAAGAGCAGTCTCTTTACAGCTCTCTTCAACCTAAAGCCCCCAATTCTCATAATTTCTCCTCTTTCACTCCACTTTCCACACGTATCAAATGCTGCAGTGAAAAGATCCAGAACCGGATGATTTTCAGACGAGTCAAACTCAAAATTATGATCTTTTTAAAAAAACACTGATCTCACCATATTGATTCCTATCAGGTAGAAAACACTGTTACTGTTAGTTCCATTCAGTATCGATGGTTTCTTTAATGGTGTGTTTCCACCAGTTCTGTTTTACACACTTTAATCCAGCTCCAGTCCGTTTGTCTGGAAAGTCCGGTTCGCTTGAGGAAGTGTGAATGCTAACTCTTACATGGACCAAAATAACCGAACTCTGATCCATCTCCACGCCTTGTCTCAGTTTGGTTGAAGTGAACTCCAATGCATATGTGAACGCCAACTGTAGCAAAGACTGATCCAAAATCAGGAAGTGGACTACAACACAGGGCATTGTGGGTAAATACAACTAAATATGCATTAGATATGGACTATCAGGTGTGAACAGACTCTAAGAAGAAACACGTTTCTGTCAACTTGTGGATATTTTGAAGTGTCACATTAAAAACGGTTGATGGAAACGGTAAAGTCTGAGTTTTGCAGCAAAGTTCTTACTCTTGATTGAGATTATTTTTGGTTTGCTCTGATATCGTAAACGTCCCATCTGGTGTTGGGTTTGTGCCATACCAGAAAGACCGCTCCAAAACAAGGAATTGGGTAAATACAACCAAAACAAATGCACGATTCCAGCACTAGCGGGAGAAATTACACATGGTCTTTATCCTACAGCCACTAAAATCTCCAGTTTTGTTTACATTTTGTGAATAAGAAAGTTGTTCTCAGTGTCTTAGAGGTTTTCATGTTGTTCCTTCAGTTGTTCTTACTGCAGCGCCCCCACTGTCACATAAAGACCATTACAAAGTCAGTCTTCTAGCACATAAATAGCATTTCCAGGATTAAAGGACTAAAGTCTCAGCAAGATCTAGAGAAACTCCTCCATTGATTATTGATTACTGCAACAGACCTCACAAGTCTGCCTAAAAAACACTACAGATTTATAAACTATTATTTTACAACTTTCTATCTCTAGAAGCTTGTTTTGTCTTTCTGCATGGCATCAAACAGGAAGAAACTTGAACTAGATTACCCCAGAGAATCGCCAGGTTGGTGCAGAGTCGCGTCTTCGGCTCTGTTCTCTTTCACTGGTCCAGTTTGCTTCCTCACATCTAAACATTGTTATCTCCACTCTGCTACCAGTTTTTCCAGGCTGCAGGCTGAATCCTGCGGAGGAAACTGCGTCTGCAGTCAGATCCGTGTATCAGTGTGAGCCCAGGGAACTGGAGCTGTTCTATGTCTGACTCTGCTGACGGCATATACAACTACAAGGACTTGGCTGGTTTGGGAAAACAAAGTGACAGATGGAATATACTGTTTAAATTCATTAACTCGGCCAAAGATAACAGAAATAGTTGAGAATTAACTTGAAAGTTGACGTTTAAAAGGAGAAAAACACAAAACAGCAGAAAGAGGTAAACAATAAGGGGCCTGAATTTCCCTCAAGTGAAACAGAGTTTAAAAAAATCTTATTAGAACTATTATTATTGTTTGGTAGAAAACATACTAGTGCTTTTTCTTTAGTTATGGTTTATGAAGAAATGCTCTTCATAAAAGGAAGCGTTACATTTTTACATTTCAAGATTTGTAGCCAGTTATTAAACTAAAATCTGTCAGAAATAACAGCAAATCAACACTAGTTGATTTTTTTTTTTTTTTGCCAACTTTGAAAACATTTACATCACTTATCTTCCCTTAAATTATGTTTTTCCAGATAAAATTTGTAGTTTTAAAAACATTCAGTAATAAAGTTCAACTGTTAAGACTTCCTCAGATAGTTCTGCGTTTATATTCATGCTCTTATTCTGAATTAAAACTTTTTCCTGGCCCAGTTAGGAGCAAAGCACTGCGTCCCTTTTTCTTTTATATATCAGGCCTACATTAAATATTATCATGTTATTTTAACAACTTAACAGCTAAAACCAAAGCTAGTCGCTGTTAGCGATCAGCGTTTTGCCCGCCAGCAGAGACGGGGCGGCGTCTTGTGCATGTGGCTTCACAGTTAATTGTAAATTAATGTTGTCTTATTTCATATATTCTAAGATGTTTGTGTTTTTTGCAGTGCATTTTTTGCTCCATTCAGCACTTTTCAAGTAAAATAATAATCTTCCAGCTCACCTCTACGCACGACTTTGTGTTGCTCTGTCATAAACTCCAATAAAATGTGTTACAGTACGCCGCTGTAATTTGACATAACATAAAAAGGTTCAAGGCGTATGAATACTTTTGAAAGACGTATTTTATCCTAATAGTCTCCAGTTCTGGCTGCAACCAGAAAGACCGACAGGCAGCCAAAACACACATTTGCTCATGCAATAAAGCAGAGGGAGTTTGCAACAGCATATAAATTCTGTTACAAAAACACAAAGAACTCAGGAAAAAGTAGGTAAAATAAGTAGCAGGAGAGGAGAAACATCTCCTGGCAAACCGTTGCTCCTTGACAAAAGTCAGCGTAGAGAGGAGGAGAGGCCGAACGGTGACGGGCACCTCGGGAGGTGATTACTACCATCTGTGAGGAAGAAGCAGTGTGGGCCAGGGAAAGCAGGGTGGGCACTGGTTCTGCAGCTTCCCCAGTTTGCTTTGGCACTGGGATGAAACACTGCAAGGCACAACTGGGCCACATGTGGCGTTCACACATGTATCGGCGCTTTAAAACCTCTGTGGCATTAAGTCTGTTACTCGACACTTCGCTGTCTTTAACAATCGTTTCTCCATGTTCCATTTCTTTCTGCAAGAAAAGCCTTTCTGGGTGGTTTCTGAAAAACAGGATCGCATCAATCCCCTCCGGGTTGGCCGCGGCCCAGAGCGAAACCCTGACAGAGAATAAAGTCTAACAGCAAAGCTGCAGCGTAAACTAATCACACTGAACAAACTCCTGAGCTTCTTCACAGACAGCCGAAGCTCATGCACCTCCTGTCCGATGACCCCATCATGTTGCAAACTTTGTTTACTACAAAAACAATATTAAAGAAGCTTTTGCAGCGTTTTTTTTAAAGAAATTTTAAAAAGGACTAAGATGCTTTAAATTGATCAGGATTTTGAAGTGAGGTTCTGTAAAAAACAAAAAAACAAGATGACTTTTTTTTTGGGCATTTTTGGTTTTCATAAATCCAGATTAGTTTGTTTCCAGAAGCAGAAACAACATCCAGTCTAATTCCCCTCTGCTGTAATAAAACTTCTCCTTTCTAAAGATAATCCTTGAAATATAAGCTTTATTAAATCTTAAAGTCACTTAAACCAGAGTCTAATTTATTGGTCACAAAGGATCAAATTTAGTTTACCCAAGTTAATTTATTGTGTTTGTAAAGTTAAATAAAGGTACATAATGTAAGTTTGACAAACTCCAGTTACTTGTTCCCAATTAACACAAGTTTTTTGTTTTTTTTTGGGAGCACTGCTTATTTTAGTTTTTCAGTGTAATTCCTTCCTGAAGTCCAGCTGATCTGAGCCTAACATGGATCCTGTAAATCTGAAACCTACCAGAGCCAATAGAAACACGATTTCATCCAATAAAAATGTGCATCAGCCTGTAATACTGCTGGTGCACATTCATGTAAATATTGTTTGGTAGCCATTAGCAACCAAATGCTAATTTCATTCAGATCATCCGGAGTTTGATGCTGTTCATTTCAGGAACAATTTTTTTTTACTCTACTATTTTTTAAGTTTTAAGTTTTTTAAAAACCAGCTGGCCAACTGTTCTGAGGCTCTGCTGGGGTTGCTAGGTAACGGGCTGGAACTCTGCTGGGGTTGCTAGGTAACGGGCTGAACTCTGCTGGGGTTGCTAGGTAACGGGCTGGAACTCTGCTGGGGTTGCTAGGTAACGGTGCAGTGCCTACTGATTTGTGACTTTACATTCTGAAAGTTTTTGAAATTATTTATTTTCCAATCACCAAAAAACATGAAGTTATTTCCAAAAAATCGACTGTTTTTTAAGCATTTAAGTTGTTTTTTTTTAGAAGCATAGAGACCAAAATTGAAGCATAGAAAAGCAAAATGTGAATTTAGTAACTTTGAACTATATCACCACTAAATAAATCCAGAATTAATCCGTTAAGTGACATAAATAGAGATCGTTGCTCTTTAGCCATGAGATCTGATCAGTTTTCTAACTACGTTTTACTCAAAACAACAGAAAAAAGTATGTAAATCCCATTCTTCTGCATGTAATGATGAAATATAATGTGGATAAAGATATTAATGTTCACGCTAGCCAAACAGTACCAGTTGAATGTGGGAGGTTTCAGGACCTGCAGGTGTAAAAAGCCCGTTGGCCAAGCTGCAGGACGACAGGGCGTGACCTCTGCCTGCCCTTGAGACGGTGTGGGGAGGAAGGCTATTTTGGAAGTCTAATCAGCATGGAATAACCATCTGCCGCCTGTCAGTGAGGTTATTGAGGAGAGAGATTTACCAAAGTGAAAATAATACAGGGGGAGTTTGTACTTTAGTGGTTTTTTCAGTGTTTCCAGCTCAGTTGGCTTCATCTGTGCCATGTTCTGAGCAACTGTTCCTGGCCGCCGTTTTGCTGGTGATACACGAGTCCAGCTGCTGGATCACAACGTTTTCACTTTCGAGCTATCGCTACTTCAAAATATTGCTCTCCAAACACAGGGGCAGCGCCCTGCAAAGCCACAGACCCCCTCAACAACATGCCTCCGCACAGCCGTCATGTAAACCGTTTGCACTGCTGCTGGTACGAAAGGCTGAACCCGACTGTCGTTTCAGACATGATCTAACAGCAGAAATATTGTCGATGTGATGTATGGAGGGAAAATGGGAATTAAATACGACATCGGTTCAGTTTGGTGTTTGCAAGTTTTGGCCAAAATCACCAAACTGAAAATTTCAAAGGCAAAAATTGGATTATTGTGGTTTTATTTGTGTTGTACCTGCTTTACATCAACAAACTGCGTTTAATTAAACAATGTGAATAATTTGTAGGTCCAAATCATAAAAGCAGCTTCACAAAACCAACTTATTAGTAACTTTTTTAGCAAGATAAAGAAGCTTGTTTCAAGTCAATAATTTGTTGATATCGATTCTTAGAAGTACTAGTTCCACTGGCAGATATATTCCTGATTACAAGATATTTTCCCACGTTAGAAATTAAATAATCCGCCAGTAGGATTAGAACTTTATCATCAACTTTAAGGACCTTAAAAAGCTTCCATGAAATTAGTTTTGTCTCTTGTTAAGTGAACTAAAATATTTGCACTTGAAAGCAACAAAGACATTTGGTAAGATTTGGTGTTTTTAAGTGTTGTTACACATGTTTGAGTTGCTTGGACTCTTCCCAACATCTACACTGTAAAACCACAAAATCTTACCAAATATTTTTGGTCTCATTTTTCTTCAAATATATTATTACACTAAACTAACTTGCAAGTAACTTTTAAGCATTAATGTTGGTTATTTGACGTCAATAATTCCTTAATATTGGTGAAGAGTCCTAGTTTTATTGGCAGATTGTCTTGTTATACGTTAAATAATCTGACACTGGAAATATGATTTTTTTTATTAATATTAAGTAATTATTGACTGAAATTATTGTCTTGCTTAAAATTTTAATTCAAGTGTATTAATACATTTGAACTGAAAATTAGACAAAATACTAAGGCTTTGTGTTTTTGCAGTGTGGCCTGAAACAGACCCATCAGAAATGCATTAACTCAGAAAACATTGACCTTCTGAAACTCCGAAGGTTTTTGGATTGATTGATTTAATTTCCAATGATTATGCAGAACCAGAACCGTCTCATTAAGTCAAGATGTCAAATTCCCTCTTCTACATATTCAGCACCGCAGCCAAACCCTGCAGCAGAGCATCTTCACCTGCATGTCTGGCCTTCAGCTTTACCTTCCTACTCCATGCCAGGAATGCATGCCGCTGTGTCTGCTGCCACGCTGGGCTCAGCCGGCCCATTAGGGGCGGATGGGTCTGGCATCCAGTTTTCTGGACTTCCTGTGGTTTGAGTCAGGAATGAGGTGGAGGAAGTTCTGCAGAACAGAGCAGCTCGCTGCCAGAGACAGCGCTACTGCTTCTCCATAAATCAGGACAAGCAGATTTATGGACATTTGTGCACAGAACTGCACAAATTGCAGTTTTGTGCAGCTGCAATTTAAGAATGATGCAAATTTTACCCGTGCAGCTCAGGTCCTTGATGCAGAAAGACATTTTTTTATTTGTAATTACTAACATAATTTTCTTCTGACATGTTGATCAAGTTACCAACTTTGCCTGAATTCACGCCACATGATTTATGTCACTACGTCATGAACAGAGTTTCCCTTCAAGTCTTGAAAACCAACAAAAGACGAGATGCTAACCAGTTTTTCCGTAAATGTTAAGCTGCATGACGATGCGGCATCGTCTCCATGGTTACCAACAGTTAGACTACAACATCTCCATGATGCGACATTTGATATCTTTTTCATACTTACTTATGCAGTTTATGAACGTTAATTTTCTTACCTTGTAAAAGGTTTTTGCTGTAAATCTGTGACCATACCGACGCTGCCAGTCATTTTGATTGACGGTTTCTGCAGAATCTTTCTCCATCAGAAGTTATACAGTAAAATGACACGTTTTGTTTCTGTCCTGGTCTGTTTAAGCAGCCGACCGCGCAGCATCCTATGAGCCTTTTAAAGTGAAATCAACTAAATAAAGCGACATTAGGTGGCCAGATGCTTTGATGTCCGTCATGGCGGAGCGGCAGAGCCACGCGCTGGCAGACTCTGTTACGCCGTGATATAGTGTCCCGGATTTTTAAATCAACAGAAAGTATTTACGTTATAACTTCAGCAATGCCAACAGAAAAGCTAGCGCTCCATCACAGCCAGAAGCCAAATTGCTCTTATCCATTTGTTTCCTCATTCTGTCCTGCGGTTCAGGCTCAGCGGAGATAAATCACGGCTTTTTCCACCACGTCTCCCTCAACGCAAACACACGCCGCCGTTTATGAGGCTGCCGTCTTCCACCGCTGCAGCAGGGATTTGTAAACCTGAGACTTCAGGGACGATTCATAGCGATGTAGACGGCACATAGGTGTGTGTGTGTGTGTGTGTGTGTGTGTGTGTGTGTGTGTGTGTGTGTGTGTGTGTGTGTGTGTGTGTGTGTGTGTGTGTGTGTGTGTCTGGACAGAGTGTGTGAGCTTGCCAAGGCAGCAGACGCTATCTTGGTGCAAGGCTTGTCAAACTTTGAGGAAAACTGAAGAATCACACAAACCAGTGAGTTGAAGTTTAAGAGACGACTAACCAGGGCACCTGTGTCAAACTCGAGGCCCGCGGGCCACATCTGGCTCGCCAAAGCTGTTTATGTGGCCCTCAAGAGTCCAGAGGGCCACATAAACAGAGTATTTTTATCTAATGTCTTTGTACACTTGAATTAAGACAAAACTAACTTGCAAATAACTTTGCAGCAGGATATAGGAGTTTGTCTTAAGTTAATAATTTCTTAATATTGGTTTAAAAATATACTAATTAGCAGATTATTTCACTTATAACATGGAAAAATGTCAATTATTAGTGAAATAAACAACCAGAGGATCTAGTTCATTTTTATCACTGCTTACAAAATTATCGATGTAAAACAAGCTCATATAAAGTTCCTTGTAAGTTTTGTCTTATTTCAACTGTACTAAGATATTTACACTAGAAACTAGACCAAAAATACTTGGTAAGGTTTTGTTTTTGCAGTGAAATCCCTTAATATCGATAAAAAAAATTTCTAGCTCCACTTCCAGATTATGTCTCCTATAACAACTCATTTTTCATGTTACAATTTAAATAATTTTGCCAGTGAAAGTGTAACTTTTTCATCAATATTGAGGAATCATTGACTTAAAACAAGCTTCAAGTGAAGAAACTAAACTAAAAATACTCGCTGAGATTGAATGTTTTTGCAGTGTAACTTGACATCAAGTGAATCTAAGGCAGCAGTGTAGCAGAAGTAAGAAATACTGCCACCTGGAGGTGGGAGTTAGTATCACTTCAGCCCAAGATTTTTGACACTTTTTGCAATAAACCCACAATTTTCCACTAGTGCAAGAAAAATTGTGGGATTTCTTGATTTTGCGTAAATTTCTGCCAAAAATTGGAGGGACTGATTGTCGTAATTTTGCGTCTGGAGTCCAGAGGGCCACATAAAATGCTACGATGTGCCAGATTTGGCCCCCGGGCCTTCAGTTTGACACACGTGGAGTACGCGCTCAGGTCCAGCACTTCAGGAAGGCATAAAACAGGAAAACAAAGACAGACGTTCTCAGCACAGTTACTGTAAACCTCTGCAGACGCTTTGGAGCTGAAAGTCCCAGAGAAGTGGGAGTAGCTTTCTGGCATGTTTAAATGCATGAGCAGGTATAGCGTGCAACAGCAACGGGCCAGAACCGCCCTGCCTGAGCACAAGGATGAGGTCATCGAAGTTGGCCAGCAGAAATCTGGTTGTTTTGTCCAGCGGCTCTGGACACATCAATCCCACAGCAAAGAGATTTACGGGAAGCAGGTACAACACTTCGCAAGCAGCCCGTTTGAAAGAGGCCGTGTGGAAAAGTGTGAGCGAGAGCCCACTGAGGGATTGACAGGATATTGTTGAAGAAAGGCTTGCGAGTGCGTTTGCATCCGTCTGCATTGAGTAAATGGAGGCTTTAAAGTCCCATCCGAAGCCAAGCTGAGACTCAGAGTAGCTGGTGAGGAAAGGATGGATTTGTTGGCTGGATCGGCCTTACCTCTCTGGCTCTGTCACTCCTGGTCCCCTTTAAACAAACCTGGCACTGTTCAGTGCTAAATATGACCTCAGGCATGCTCACTGGGTAATTACAACATGTTAGAAAAATACACACTGTTTCTTTTCCTCCCTCTGGCTGTAATTTCATTTCAGTGAGCAAAGGTTAAAGTGGGGACAGCGGTTTCTAATACGGTTTTATTTTCCTATGCTAACAAATTCCTGTGACAAGCAAAACTGGCTCTATTTATGCTAACAGAACAAACACAAGGCTGAAGCCAGTGCACTGATATAACTTCATCTTTAATCAAATGCAATATAATCAGTGTAGAAACTTTCCTGCTTGACATGCTGGGAGTTTTTCCTGGTTGGATTTCATGAAGCGACAGGATGACTTGCACAGAAAGCAGCCAAATAACATTCTTGGACGGCGTCGCTCTGCAGAGCGCCAGCGACTCCAGATCCTGTCAGCCAGTGTTTAGACTTGCTAGCAGTAAAGAGTTTTTCTCCCTTCACAAAACAAACTAGTAAAGTACAAACCCTTTGAATTAAATGCAAAGAGGAAAATGTCAAACGATGGCAGCAGATTCTGTTATTAAATTAAGTTTCCAGTAAATTTTGTTCAGCGATGAATTTCTGCAGTTATCAGGCGTTGAACATGAAGCGTAGCAAGGATTGATGGAGCTTTAAATGTTTACCTGGATCTATAAAACAGAATATTATTGTAGTGAAAAGAAAGAGAACGTTTCCTCCAAAAGCTTTTACATTTCTAGATTAATTTAACACATTTACAGACAAAAAATGGAAAATCTCTGATGTCAAATGAGAGAAAATGTGATTATAACATCAAACAGTCAAAAATCAGTAAGAAAAAAGCTTTTGAATTAATCAGAGAAAAATATAAAACAAGTGAACTTCAAGTTTAATATCTAAGTTTTAATTTTGTAAATTTAAACATTTAATTATTGAAAATAACATCTTATAAGGATTTCTGGAATTATTTTTGTCACAAATATCTGAGCTTTTAAAAGACAATTGCCAGTTTGTGTCACAGGGGTTTATTATAAACGTTTGACTTTAATCATGAAAAATTCACATTTTTTAAAACTGAAATTGAGAAATTTTCGACATCAGAGAACATCAACACTTATTTGAGGGAAATTTATTCTTCCATGTATTTTAAACCTAAAATGGCTGCAATAATGATGTAAAATCTACTGCAATAAATACGTGAAAACAAATTTATATCGGAAAACTTAAATCGCTTCTTTCCCAAGAAATGAGTTTTAAATCAGTAAACTGATTTTATATTTTGGATATAAATATTTGCAGTTCAGACATTCAGCTTTACATTTACAAGAAATTCAATTAAATCAGATTTTTAGAGTCACAGTTTGATTCAGAAACCGATTTTTCTATTCAAGCTGTATAAAAATTCTGTTTAAATTATGTAGAAAAGAGAGTATAAATGAATAGAATATGTAACAATAAGTTTCTTTTGTGTGTTAAAGATATCAGATTTAAACAAACGTAGGTTTGTGTATAAAATTCTGCAACTTAAATTACTATTATCAGGTTAACTTAATAAAAAAATGTGAAAAAATTATTCAAAATATTTACGATGGCCGACTGGACGCTCAGACACAGAAAACTTAATCTTTTAAAATCTAATTTTTACCATTTTGAATTAATTCACGAATCCCAGAACTACGAATTGTGATTTTTTATAGCTCAGGTGTCAAATTCAAGGCCCGGGGGCCAAATCTGGCCCGCCATAGTTTTTTATTTGGCCCTCTAAAGTCCAAATTAAATCAACAAGACTCCAGTTTTTCACAAATTTACAAAATTCACACAAAATCAACAGATTCCTGCATTTTCTGTTTGATTTTTGCTGCAATTTTTTTCTCAAAATTGGTCAAAAACATTCAGTTTAAGTGACCGCTGCCTCAGGATTATGTGGCAACAATCATGTAATCAATACTGCTACTCATCAATATGACGAGTAGCAAACAGTCACATTTAACATCATACATTAGCGCTAAATTAGTACCACAAAATCTGCAATTTTGTTTGCAAACAATTCAAAAACGATCAGAAAACCTAGAAGGGATTTAATTTTAAGAAATATATTGAATTCTGCAACAATCAGCTATTTATTCATATTTTGACAGTTTAATTCTGGCACAACCGGCCCTTTAAGAACATTCTGATTTCTGATTTGGACCAAAATGAAAATGAGTTTGAGGCTTCTGCTTTATAGAATAAATGTTTTTTCTGCACCTCAGTCCACAACTTTCCTAAATATTTAAAGGATTTAACAAGTGCAGCCCAGAAAGCATTATCTGCTAATGTTGACATGGAGAGAAGCAGAAGGACTTACGCAGACACTCGTTGGCCTCTCGAGCGTTGGCTCTCTGCCACGGTCGGTCGTAGTGAAAAGGTTTGCACCGGTCGCATTCAGGCCCCTCCGTGTTGTGTTTGCAGTCACACACCAGCTTCCCCTCCTTGTCCTTCAGACATCGCGAGGCATGCCCGTTGCATTTGCACCTTCCACCGACCTGGAAGTCTCCCACTGCATAGAAGTACGTTGGTAACGTTGACGTCACCGCCATTGGGTCGTCGTCCCTTCCTCCAACGCTGCTTCCAGAGCCCAGCGCCAGCTCTCTGGGGAGCTGGGGCCGACTGAAGATGACACGAATATCAGTGACTGTGACCCAGTCCTGGAGGACGGGGCTGTTGTCAAAGTCTTTACCAGAGGGGCGTCCGTCCAGAGTGCTGAAAGCGATAAGTCCTCCAGAGAGAGGGTACATTTCAGTGTGGCCGTCTGTGCACAACGCCTCCTGCTCATTCTGTTTGGTAATAGTTGCTTTGTTGGGCCTGTTGTACATGCGTCTGCATTGTGACGAGTAAAACTGATACGGCATCCATGTCTTGCCGTAGTCCATGCTCTTGTATATCGCTAGGGATTCGGGTCGGGGCGAGCAGAACTGCAGACTGACGTACGTGATCTCAAACTTCTTCCCCAAAGAAAGGGTGAGAGTCACGTTGTGGGGCGAAGTGTTCAGATTCTCCGACTGCCAGCAGGTGAGATTGTGGGCTGAGTTGAGGTCTGTAAGGTAGGAGGCGGGGTGGGCACGCCGAGGGTCGGATGCATCGCAAATCTGACACGCACGAACAGAGGGGCGATCGTCGCTGCGCTCAACAACACTGCAGGAGCGGGAAGGAGGCCGGCCGCAGACGCTGGACACGGTCACTTCCTTCCCAAAGGCGGCATTTATAAACTCAGGGATGCATCGTCTTGCAGCTCCCGCCTCATCATAGCAAGGGTCCAAGGATGTCTGCTGTCCTGCAAAAGGATTAGTGGCACTGTGAGTGGAGACTGAAGTGAGCAGGAAGAACAAGCCCAGCGGGCACCTCAGGGGTTCCCTCATCCTGCTGAAAGGGCCGGAGTTGACTTCTGCAGACTTTGGGCTGTGCACAATGCTGAAGGCCTGGAAGGATGCGTCCGAGTGTTTCTCCCCTGTGTGAGTTTCTGTCACTCAGTGAAAGGAGAGTGTCTGAGTTCAGTGGCCCTTCACTCCAGTCCTTCCTGTAAGAGAGAGAAACAGGCAGAAAGGTCAACGTCACAGGAATATTTTTACCATAACAGGACAGAAGATGGAAAGTGACACTGATGTACCACATAAAACAAAGCCACATCTTTAAACCCACATTAAGCTTGCCCATATAAAGGAGCTTCCAATGAATCTCTAGTGCCAGAGTGAATGTTTTCGTTGACTAAAAGCATGTCAAGGATCAGACAGTCAAATGAGGCCCCAAGTGAAAGGAAGTGACCATTTAAAGAGAGACATTAGAGGCTGCAAGTGACTGCATCTTGAATTTCAATGCCTCTCGCTCATTCATTTCTGCTATTCAGGTCAAAACTGCCCCCACCTTCTGGTCAGGCTTGAAAAGCACGGCAGAAGTCACCCGCATAATCCCCATGTGGGAGTGCAACGCTGTGAACTGCGTGCGACTCTGGTCGAACCTCGGCTGAAAGAGAAAGTCTTGACAAAAGAGAACAAGAGTCCCTTCCACAGCTTTGGGTCGTAGCATCATTTCACAACGAAAAATCTTAGTTGAAGCCAATTTTCAAATTGAACAAGATCCCAGTGAGGAAATAAAATGTCTGACTTTCTGAGGGGTAAAATATCGACGTGACGCAGAAGCCACTCTTCAGTTTGCTAAAATGAAAGTGAGTTTTCTAAGCTGGCTTGTATCACCAGCCAGGATCATCCAGACTTGTTGGTTCGTCATTCATATGTAGGAGCTGCAATATGTAAAAGGTTTTCCACTTTTGTTTTCCAATAAATGTGCAGCTTGTTGCAAAGCGACTTGACATGTTTTTGCCTGGGGTTTGCGAAGCAGCCAATCCCGGAGCGCCATTGATTCTCCCTGGAGCTGATTGGCTGAACCCACAAAAATGGAGATAAGGATATTAATGCACATTTGATGTTTGAACTGTTAAGATGAGTTAAATCTCTTAATGTGTTTGGTTGGCATTTTTAAATTGACCAGGAATCAGCCGCTGTTTTTGAGCAGATGACCCCTTTAAAATCTGCTTTATCTTCTTTCATCGACCCATAAAATTCCCCAGAACTGACAGTTATTGAAGACTATTCTGCAACTTAGGGGATTTAAGGCCACGGCGCTCCGTTGAAGCCTCTAAGGCTGCAGACAGATACCTGCATTGAAATGCTCCCAGCCCGGCGAGAGCCTCGCCGCCCAGTGAGGGAAAGATTTGGGTGGTGCTGCGAGAAAAAGCTCTGGCTAAAAGGAAGAGAATCGCCTGAAGCTTTTCCTTCCCTAATCCGTCCGGGGTTTTTTTTTATCAAATCTGGAAGATTTCACTAAAAACAGCTGAGGAGTGGAGAAGTTTCTGCAATGCTCTTTTGAAGGTGTTTATTAAATTACAATGAAGCCCAGCCGCCTCTTCATACCCCCACATTCTCTTTTACTACAGCATCCCTCTTCATGGCGGTGCAACAAAAGGCCGCCTCTGTATCCAGTTCAGTCGAGGCTTTCAGGGGTTTAAGTCCAAAATAGAAAGAAACAGAAGTTCTTTTCTTGTGCAAAGGGTCCAAAGCCAGCAACCCCCAATAAAGAAGCAAGAGGTCTGCTAAATGGGACCACTCTTCAGCGCTCTTCAGCGCAGCCGTTGGGCCGCTCTCAGGCGGCCGATGGAGTTCAGCTGCTTCCATGTCATCCACTGCTCCTCTACTCAAGTCATTTAAATTAAATACTTTTTTGCAACACTTTCCACTTCAAATCTTTCAGTATAAAGAAAAAGACAAGCTTAAGGTGAACGATTGTGCTTCCTGGAACGGTTTAGGATCGGTCTGCAGCAGCGATGCCCAAAGTGGGTCCTGAAGGTCCGGCATGCTGCATGTTTTAGTTCTGTCCCTGGTGGCAGGAACAACCTTTTCAGAACGACGATGTTCTTCGTAGGCCTTTAATGAGCCATCATTGGATCCAGGTGCGATAAAAGAATAAAAACATGCAGGACCCACTTTGGGCACCACAGCTCTACAGGGCACACAAGATACATTGATTACATTTTAGCACAAAATCATTCTTAGACAAGATTTTAATCTGGTACCTAAGCGTCCTGTCTCTTTAAATCCAAAAACCTGCTGCTGGCCACGCCCCCCCAAACTCAACATTCACATTTGCAACCAGAAACCCAGTTATGGAGCCTCCTGCACAACCAATAAGAATGCATCAAATGTTTCTGGATTGTAAGTCAGGAACAAAACCCTCGTCTTTTCCAGCAGCCATTGTACAGCGCAAATGTGCTGGAGCTCTCCGAGGGTTGCTAGGTAACAGGGAAGGTTTGGTTGGGTTGCTAGGTAACGACCTGAGGTCACCGGGTGATCTTGAAACGAAAAACATTAACATGGCATTTTTTATTTAACTTGTTTATAGAAGCAGTAGAGAAATTACTGCGTGACTTTGCAGTTGTCAGCAAAAAGGTTGAAACCTTTAGGAGTATTTAAAGTTATGTTCGAGTTTAACTGAGGGTTTGTCAGGAAAAGCACTCCATAAAGAAAACAGTTGTGGTGAAGCTGGAGGTGTCCAGGAAGATTATGGACACAAAACTGATTGATTTTTGCAATTTGTTGGCTTCTAATTACCAACGTCTGAACATGTGGAGAAAAGGCCAATTATAATGACAGAGAAAAATGGAAAAGAGGGGAGAGAAATTAAACGAAGTGAAGGAAAACAGTTAGCAGCATGAAAGATAAATGGCAGGCAGCAAAAGTGACAAGTAGATGTAATGAAATAATGAGAAGCAGATCAGCACACGGAGAAACAGCGGAGCGACAGATTTAGACAGACTGCGCTGGGGCCTAATGACTAAATATGGTGCCGTCCATGTGCTGCTCAGCTAAGAGACTCTTCCAGGGTCTGGTGCTGCGCGGCGCATCTGGCAGATCAGCGAGAAGGTTAAACAGAGCGAGGGCGTCTGTTTAAACCCTCTCAGCCTGCCCGCGAACACAGACATGAGCAGAAAGTGTTAGCTGTTCCCTCGCACACAGAAATCTGGTCTGTATTACAGCTCAGATCTGCAGGAGTTCGCTTTCGTTTTGGGCCGCATCAAGATCACAAATGTTCTTAAAGGGCCGGAAACACATTAGCAAACAAAACTCACTGATTTTATGAAGATAATTCAGAAATTTCTGCAAATATTTGACAATAAATATGATTTTTTTTTGTTACTCGCGTAGTAAATAATTTTGAGGCAGCAGTGTAATAGAATCGAGAAATACTGCCACCTACAGGTGGGAGTTGGCATCACTTTAACCCAAAAGATTTTCATAATTTTTGCAGAGCATTTGCAATAAACTCACAGCCATGCATCAGCGTGAAAAGATGCGGGGATCTGTTGATTTGCGGGATTGAAAAAACTCAATAACTGGGCAGAATGGAAATATAAACTTGGTAAAATGATATTAAAGCATGGCTGCTACCGTGAAACCTCTATTTGTTGCTTCCCTTTAGAGTCTAGAGGGCCACAGAAGAAGCGACAGTGGACCAAATTTGGCCCCCGGGCCTTGAGTTTGACACCTCAACATACAATTTCTTTATGTCATTGATTATTCGATTGATGATTTTGATGATTAATTATATAAAAAGTTTTGCACATTCTACTGATTTTTTTTCACATTTAAATGTTTTTTTCTTACATGATACATTAAATGATGCAAAGAACTAAATAATTTGTTTCCTTTTTAAAATAAGAAAATAAACATTTTATTGCAGAAAATATCTATCATTAGAGGACTAGTAAATAAAACAACGGCTTTGTGCTGAAACTGTTTTTGCACTGTGAACCACACAACCTCTGTCTTTAAAAACAAAGGAACTGAATATGATCTCAATTTATTGCTGCATTCCACCAACACTTCCACTTAAAACAATTTATCTTTTTCTCACTGTAAAAAAAATGGCAGCTTTGCAGAGGACAAACTGGTAAAATAAACTTTATTCAGTAGAGAAATGAAAACAACAGTGACCCCTTCTGGCTGCTTCCCATTTCAGGTGCTGCAGCTTTGGAGTCGGATGTGACTCCAAACTTTGAAGCCGAGGAGCTGCTGCAGCAGCTCATCCCATGTCGAGCTGCTGCAGCAGCTCAGCCGGTCCTGGATGCTCCGCCAGCTGGGAGTTCAGTGACACGCAAACTAATCTGCCTCTCTGTCACTACAACATTCCTCTGTTGATTAATGGTCAAAATGTTGTGCTAACATGAGAAAGTGAGCACATTAACGCCGCGACAAATAGAATGGCATCTAAAGGTGGACCAATAATGTTTTCTTGAACAGTTAAGGATTGCTGTATGGCCTATACAAAACACGTTCCATCACATTTTTGCATAAAATCATTTTTAGATAATGAGATTCTCTGCTGTTTTACGGCATCCTGTCACTTTAAATTCAAATAAGCTGCTGCTGGCCACGCCCCCCAACTCAGAGTTTACCCTCACACATGAACACAGCTGCAAACAGATGCACAATTATTCAACCACACCTCTTTGAAAAGCAGAAGTGGAGCCTCCTGTACACCGAGTAGTTTCTGGATGGATTGTCAACAACATAACACTTTGTCTTTTCCAGCAGCCATTGTACAGAGCATACAGCAGTAAAACCAGCTGAATGGATGTGCTGGAAGACGCAGAAATGGACGTATGAAAAATAGAGGTGCACCGATTTATCGGCCAGAGCCAGCCAATTTATCGGCCACAGATATCCGATTTATCGGCCAGAGCCAGCCGATTTATCGGCCAGAGCCAGCCGATTTATCGGCCAGAGCCAGCCGATTTATCGGCCTCAGATATCCGATTTATCGGCCAGAGCCAGCCGATTTATCCCTGTCGATTTCCTTAATTTTGGGAAATGAGTGATTTTTACATGTGAAACCTATCTTGTCCACTGGTGTCATCAACCTCTGCAAAGGTCTAAAAATCACCAGCCGCCCTGGTCATTCACAGTTAACAACCCATCGTTACCAATTCAACCTTTTTCGATATTGAGCAACATTTCAAACAAAAACATGGAATCGGCCAAAATCAGAATCGATAAGGTAGAAAACTGCAATCACTGCATTCCTAATAAAAAATCTACACATTTTTACAGATGCACGAACTTGCCATGAGGACAACTTGGATCTCGCTTAAGTGTTTTTTTTGTTGGCCCAATTAGTGGAGGTGGGTGAGGCGTGTCTGTCGCTAACAGAGACGGCCGGGTGGTCCGGTGGCCTCATCGCAGACATTCCAGGGAACGTTATTTCAGCTTCGCCCTGACACCAGGACATCATCCCATGTTGAGACGTCTTTCTTTCAACGAGGGCGTCTCTGTCAGAGGTCACAGATTAGGAAAACAGAAGTCGCTGAGAGGTTTTATTTGGCTTTGGGTGAGGAGGGAGAGAAACAGCTGAGACAAAGACTGAACCTCCCAGGTTCGGTGCATCTTCACCTGGTGAATGGGGAACATGACTTTCACTGCGGTTCTCATTTTAAACAGCAGGGGTCACTGCATATGAAACCGTTCAACAACAGGCAGCAGAAGAAGAACCTACAGAGGAAACGAGTTAAACACAAGTTTATCTGTACAGTTTGGCATGAAATGTTACTTTTAGAAGAGTTTGAAACGTTTTGAATTAAATATTTTCTCTGTGTTTACATAGATATCCAACAGGGTATGAGGGTCTTACTAATAATTTTTTTTTCACCAGAATAAAATCTGAATATTACAAGAATAAAATCAGCATTATGAGAATAAAGTCAAAATAATGTAAGAATGAAGTTGTAAAAATATGAGAATGAAGTCATATTATGAGAAAAACATCATAATATTAGAATTTCATTATTTCCACTTTATTCTCATTTGACTTTAAAAAAAAACTCCAGAATGTAACATCACAAATCAGCAGGTACTGTTCCTCACCGAGTAACCCCAGAGAAGTCCAGCCTGTTACCGAGCAACACCAGCCGAATTCCGCCCGTTACCTAGCAACCCAAGCGGCGCTCCAGCATGTCTGGTCAGCTGGTTTTACCGCTGTATGTGTTGTACAGTAGGTGCTGGAAAAGACGACGTGTTTTGTTCTTGACATACCATCCAGAAATACTTGCTGCATTCTTATTGGCTGCGCAGGTGGCTCAACTAATGCTTTTCAAAGATGTTCAGTTGTATATCTGTGCGTCGGTTTGAGGATATTTTGACGTGCGCGTTTAGGGGGCGTGGCCAGCAGCAGCTCATTTGGATTTAAAGTGACAAGACGCCCTAAAACCCAAGACAGGCAGAACTGAGCGGACTAAAATCTCTAAGAATTATTTTGAGTAAACAAAATGTACTTAACATGTTTTTGCTGAGCTTGTATCCGAACCTGATCACCTTTAACGACTCAAGACTTCTGTTTCATTCCACATCTATATGTATGTCTGGTTCAAGAAGAAAAATCAAATCTCAAAACAAGGATCCTTCAAAAAACACAGGCTTCAGTTTAATCCTCAAGAAAATCGGATTATCATGAGTTATCATGAGTTATCATGAATTATCATGAGTTATCATGAATTATCATGAGTTATCATGAGTTATCATGACTAACGGCCCTATAGATGTATTGGGAATCATAATTCCTCTTTAAGATGTGATGAGGATCTCCCTGTTTTTGGGCTCTGAGAGGAATCATGCTGGACTCTGAGGTTTGGGATTCTCGCAGCGCCTCAGTTGGCATTCATTAGGAGTGGGGAACGGCTGGGGGAGGAGCGGGGAGCCTGGAGGGCAGGAGGGGGTCAGCTCTCACAGCTGAGGGCGTCATTAGCTGGGGGGGATCGCTGACAAATTTTTAAAGCCTCCTCAGAGGTTCGGTGTGTGTGTCGGTGTTTAATGCGAGAGCTTCCCCGGCCCCGACCCGGACCGCGGCTAAACCTGATCCCAGCCTCCCTCCAAACATTTCAATCTCACCACAATACACCTGAACTCCACTTCCAATAAAACATCACAGCTTTGGAAAGAGTCAGAGCGAGTGGATCCAGAGGGAATCCGGGTCCATCCAAGTGAAATATTCCCAACCTTTCCACCTAACAGAAACGCTGCGAGGAGAGAAGCCGAACGCCCAGCGGAGGAATGCGCAGAACTCTGCGGCCGAGCCCAAACGGTTGGCTCTGAATCTGACAGCAGCTTATTGGATCAACAGAACCCGATCCAGAAGAGAGCAGGAGAAGAAACTGAGCAAGGTGGAATATAAGGACAAACCAGTTCTCAAGTCTCTGACAGGTTGATATGAAACGGCTCTATCAGTTCGACGCACGTTTGCACTTTAGCAGAAATGGAAAGAGGAAAGTGCTGATAGGAGCGTTTGTGGTTGGGTTTATTTTTCATAAAGGTGCTTTGGGTGAGAAAACCTGAGGATAAAGGATGTGAGCCGGCAGTTTCTGGCACTGCTGACTCATTATTCACAGGTTAAACTGGGGTAACGCGAGAGAAACTGATTTTACCTTACAGGACCTTTCATCGCCAAACCGCTCCACATTTCAAACCACAGACTTTAGTGAGTTTATTAAATTTAGTGAGTTTTAAAGTCATAGTAGCAAAAAAAGTTCATATTTTACCAAATGAAAAACTGATAAAAAAATTAAATCCCCACCTTCAAATTCAGAAAATCACACAAAGGCTCACAAAGTAAATTCAGGCGAGACATAAATGTAAAACCCAACAAAACTCCAACACCAACCCGCTATTAGACGAAGCTAATGCTAAGGCGCTATCCTATCACAGTATTTACAGGAAGCTAATGCTAAGGTGCTATCCCAACCCGGTATTAGAGGAAGCTAATGCTAAGGCGCTATCGTAACCCGCTATTAGAGGAAGCTAATGCTAAGGCGTTATCCCAACCCGCTATTAGAGGAAGCTAATGCTAAGGCGCTATCCCATCACAGTATTTACAGGAAGCTAATGCTAAGGCGTTATCCCAACCCAGTATTAGAGGAAGCTAATGCAAAGGCCCTATCCTAACCCCCTATTAGAGAAAGCTAATGCTTCCTTGCTGCTCATCCTCAAAAATAATTACTAAAAACCAAATGATAAAGATGCTAACAGCATGTAGCAGTTCTGTATCAATAAGGTAAATATTTATTTATTACTTTGTAGTTTTTTCAACCCAAAATACTGCAGTTTTACAGTAAAGAAAGACAAACTTGTATTTATGCAGATGTGCTGCACCATGCTGTGGGGATACTTTAAAGGAGCTGGATATATAAAACCTGTTAGTGGTTGAGATTAAACGAACAGCTGAGGTTTAATCTTACTATGAAATTAAGTTTTTCTTCTGATTTCTGCTTTTAAAGAACCAAGAACTGTAAAAACGCTTTTACCTGCTGCTACTTGGTAAATATAGTCAAGTTAATGAAAGTATTCAGTAAAACACAATCCATAACCACAGAAAAGTCTTGAATCATTTCTGGGATCGGCAATAAAAGCCCGTAGAGATTCCCTGAATAAAAAGAAAGTTTGTTATAAATCAGATCTGCTTAGAGTGTATTCAGAATTAAAAGCAACCACAGAGTTCCCACAAAGCTCCAGTGTTGATGACTTATTTTATGAGCAGAAATGTTTCTGCCGACCTCTGCGAGAGGGAAGCTGGAGTCGCACTTTGTCTGGGATTTTTAACTGACAGGAAGACGGATTTGGGAGGGAATTTGACCAGAGACGGAAAATTTATTGCTCCCCGTGTCGGGCTGTGATCTGTTTTCAAATACAAGAAATATTTTCCCTACATGTGCCGTCAAGATGCGCCTGAGAAAGGCATGACACCCACCGCCCGGCGATGGCAGGCAGAGCCACAGACTCCTTCAGAAAACGCTCCCAAGGCCGAGGCAGACCGACAATAACCTCGGTTCACAGATAAGGAGAGACAAAAATGAAGTCTACTTGGATGAGAAAGGAAGTGGCTCGTTTACAGGGATGGAAAGATTAGGAAACAGAGGTGAGCCGTTCTTTTTAACAGCTTCAGAAGGTCGTTTGTGGTCGGCGCAGCCGTGGTTTCCCTAAAAGCCCCTTTAACAGGAAAACGGTTGTTTTTTTCAGCTCATAAGAAACATGGACCCTGCTGCCGAAAGCACCGAGCCGCTTTGAACACGCAGGGGGAGAAAACCACAAATCAGTTTATTAAGTGGCTGCAAGATTATGTACATCACTTAAACACACACAGTGGGCGGATAAACACTCGCTGCAGCTAGCTGCCAAGATAGCAACGTAGCTAGATAGCATGATAGCAAGATGGATAACTGGATGGATAAAAAGATAAGAAAAACTAAGGAGAAGTAGAGCAGAACAACGAAGCAGAAGTCAAATGTTACTATGTGTTTATTTATTCAAACATTTTTCACAATAAAACTGAAAAGTGTGGCATGCTTTTGCATTCAGCTCCACTTCACTTCCGTATGTGGATCTGCCTTTTGCTGTGATTCTAAACTTGTCCACGTTTGCTGCTCAGTTTGTGCTCTACATGTTCAGATGAACAAAACAAATAAGTGATACTTTTACGTCTAACGCATAAAATCCAAATTAAATACATCAAAGTTTGGTTTTACTGAAAGAAAATGAGGAAAAGTTCAACTTTGAACTAAATGTTTTCATGCTTTATGGCACATAAATGTGCAGAAATGAATATTTTTCCTCTTTAAAGTACTTTTTTGGAAAAAAAAAAAAACTTTAAAGAGTATTTTTACTCCATTGTACTTTTTACTTTTAGTTCAGTAATTCTATGATAAAGTATCTCTCTTCTTACTTCAGTAAAATTTCTGGTTTTTCTTCCCACTGAATGAAAAACAAACATGTTTTAAGCGAAAATCCACCAGTCAGATGGAAATCTGCAGTTTCTGTTCAAATTTCAGAATTTTTTAAATAAAAAAACTGATTTGGAAAATTTTCTTTCGCCTGATTTTGTTATTTTATTGTTACTTATATGATTTATTATCATTTTGGTTCTTCAAATACCAAACTTTCCACATAACTTTACATGTTGGACCACCTGATGATGAAACTTTTGAATCTTAAATGATTGATAACTTTGCTGCTTTTACCTGAGTCCAGTTTTTTCAGAACTTTATCCATCTCTGCTTAACAGACGAACATTTCTGCAGAAACATTTTCATCCTTCGTGGCAGACGTTCTGCTTCACCGGCTCTGAAATGCACGTTTTCATCCAGCCGGTCCACTTTTCCGTCAGCGCGGATGTGAGCGGTTCTGGACCTGCCCTGGGTCGGGCATCGGCACACATGTGGACCCCACACACGTGCAGATCTCTCTGCATCTGGACGAAATGTGTGGCTAACAAATACAGGCTCAGCAGGGGGCAGGAAGTGGCAGAAGAGAGCGTGTAAATCTCCACCGCTGGGTTGGCTTCCCACACCGAGAGGCGTCGACCGGATCATCCGACAGCTTCACCCGACTCCCAGTTCGTCACTCAAAACCAAAGCCAAGCTGCTATTTCAGAGAGAGGAGGGTTTTGTGTTGCTGCTATTTGAAACGCTACTCTGAATATGCATACATATAAAACAAGGTTAGGAATGGAAACAATCCGGGGAAGAAATAACAAAACTTGTTTTCTCTCATTAGTTCTCCAGACTCATGTATTTGCTCTGTAATTAGAGTCTGATCTGGTAACAGTTGACAGCTGGGGTGAGAATAGTGAAAACATTCTGATCCCAGGTCAGGCTCTTTTATGGTCCTGAGTCATTTATGTAAACTGAACCCAAAGAAGACAGAGAAACAGGACAAACAGGGAGGCTGAGCGTCGCGGAGGAGTTGACCTCCCACAGGAGAAAACTGCAAAAACACAAGATCTTACCGAGTATTTTGTCTGGTTTCTAATGTAAATATCCAAATACATTTGAATTAAGACAAAACTAACCAACAGGTAACGTTTCAGCAAGAAATAAAGAGTTTGCTTTCAGTCAATATCTCCTTAATATCGATGAAAATGAAGTCGTTCCTGTTGCATGAAAGAATGTTTTGTTATTGGTGAAATAATCTGCAGTGGAACTGGAACTGGGTTGCTAGGCGACGGGCTGGGCTTGGCTGGCGTTGCTAGGAAACGGCGCCAGTGGAACTAGAACTTTTTCATCGATATTAAGGATTTATTTACGTAAATCAAACTCCTGTATCTTGCTGAAAAGTCTCTTTAAGTGCACCAAGATGCTGGACCAAAAATACTTTGTAGGATTTTGTGTTTCCCTGCATTCTCTGCTGTTACACTGTAAAAACTAGTTAGTACTACAAGTATATCAGCATAGTCAAAATGGTTTTGTCAAAAAGTCAGTTATAAGTTAGTTTTATCTTATTCCAACTGAAATAAGATATTTACAGTAGAAACTCGACAAAAATATTTGGTAAGATTTTCTGTTTTTGCAGTGCAAACGCTTGTAGAGTTGAGGCCAGGAGTGATGCAGTTCATTAATAATGATTTCTCGCTAAAGGTAAAGATAAAGGTAAAGATAAAGGACGGCCATATGGCCTCCAAACTCCTGGTTTCACAGTGGGAGCCTGGAAGCCGTTTCTTCATGGACTGCTTCCTTTCATTTGGGGTGAGAGTGAGAAGTAGGTCAAATGACTGACACTGATTCAGTGAGCAAAGGGGGAATACTTTCGCTCTATTGAGGCACTTAAGATAAGCAATCAGGGAGGGATTCTCACTTTCGCTTCCCGGATTGAGAGCAGCAGCAGGATGATCATTATTGGCAGGATAATTGTCTCCCTGCAGCTCAGGGACCGCCGCCTCCACGCTTCATTCTCAGGTTTTAGACGGAGTATTTTATATGTTTAATGTTGTCCACGTTAGAAACAAGTTTAAGGGTTTCATTTAGGACTGTTGCCATGACGACACCATAAAGCAACAATCGTGATCCAGTTTGTGGTCTGCTTAAATGACAACTTGTAATTAAGTGTTTTTAAGTGCCTTTATATGAAAAATACTGGAACTCTACACATTTTCTAGATGAATATTTGATTCTGGTTTTATATCAGGGCGACTGCACTGCAAAAACACAAAACATTACCACGTATTTTTGGTCTGGTTTTTAGAGCAAATATCTTTGTACATGTGGAATATTTCAAACATAACTTATAAACATTTCAGCTTGTGAATTAAATCATTCTTTTATACTGAAGGAAAAGTTGGTGTAGGAACTAATTTACAATAAACTTTTCTTCTAGTTCCACTGCCGCCGTTACCTAGCAACCCCAGCCAAGCTCGGCCTGTTGCTTAGCAACCCAGTTCTAGTTCCACTTCCAGATTATTTCACTTATGACAAGTGAAATAATCTGGAAGTGAAATTTGTTTTTTTTCTGTCAATATTTATAAATTTGTGGCTTAAACAGGCTCTTATGTCTTGTTGAAAAGTTACTTATAAATGAGTTTTTGTGTTTTTTCAGTGCAGGATATCTAAAAGGATATCTGTATCGTAACAAATAGGTGGCCGAACATTTTGAATCTTTTTTTTTTTTTATAAATGAACAGAAATTTTGATAAGCAGTTACTATTTTAGATGATGTTTTTAAAAAGAACAGGTCGTTTTGCTTCGATGGCGCCAGAACCTGGAGTGGACCCAATGATGCGTTCAATTTCTCACAGAAGTCAGGAAATAAATCAACTGAGTCGAACCACTTCACGCAATTTATACACTCAAAAACATAAAAACGCTGTGAGAATGACAAACAAACCATCACAAGAGAAAATAAATATTTCAAAGCAGCAACTCATGTTTTTTCAGAACGGCAGCCATTTTGGATTCTGAACCCTGGGCTGCTGAACAGCGTCAGGTTTCTTATTCTGACTGAGAGTTCGAAGAGAACAAACAGCAATCAGAGACTAGAGAAATGAATAGTTATGTTGGTCACCAGAACCGGGTCGGCCCAGAAAACGTTTAATAAACCAAAGTTTTCTTCTGTAAAACTAATGAAGGATTTTCTTATCCTCAGATTAGCTTCATTTTGGTCAATACGCAAAATAAAACTCTGTTACAAACCAATAATTTACCAAAAGGATTTTTCTTGCCTCCATATTTATCGGCTGAACAGTCGGCAAAATAAAAGCTTTACTTTCTGTCCATAATCAGATGTACAGATCGTAACTCATCAAAAAGCAAAAATAAGGATTTCAAGTTTTTTGTTACAACAAATGAAAACTTTACATCTGACCAAGTATTTAGAGTCTAATTTCTACTGCAAGTAACATGTAAGTAACTGTTTCATGTTTTAAGTGACTAAAACTTTGATATTGATGAGAAAAAGTTGATTGGTTCACTTTAAAACATTGGGAAAATGTCTTGTTATAAGTAAAATAATCTGCAATTATAACTTTTTTAATTAGTATTAAGAAATTATTTACTTAAGATTTTAATTAAGATTTTTGTGGTGTAGTTTTAAACGGAAATGTTATGTTTGTGACCAACTGGCAGCGACTGACAGCTGTATCCAGTCTTATTTGTGGAAAGTTTAGTGGAAGGAAAAACTGCATACGAGCAACAGCATAGATGGGTTTGCTTCACAAACCCGTCTTAATGAACTTTACTAGATCAGAGACGATGTTTTTGTTTGTCGTTTATGCAATAATTTAAACTTTTTGTTTTAGTTGACGGTTAAAATCCCAGAGGTAAAACCTCAGCTTCCTCACTGAGGCAGTAACAAACAAAAGGAGCCCAGACCGACACCTGCACTTTCTGCTTTACTAAATGCTGAGTTTTCATCAGCTGCATCAATAGCATTAAATGAAAGCAAATAAATAAAGTGATGAGTTTGTGTTTTGAGCTGAATTTCCTCTGATAAATGAACTTTCTGATGGTTTTGCAGTGCAGTGAGATGCACCTGTGTGCAGCGGACCTGAGAGTCAGACTCTGCTTCTGATGACCTAAAGGTCAAAGAGACAAACTTTCCTGCTGAACCCATCAAGTGCTGCGTAAAATGAAACAATAAAACGCAAATGGACTCACCTCAGCGCCGAACCGGCCGCACGCTTTCCCTCTGCTTTAAAGAAAGAAAAGAAGCGTCCTCACAAATCACGGTTTGGGCTTTTGGTCCCGGTAGAAACGGTTCCGTCCAAAAGTCTGTCCGCTTTCAGATGGAGCTAAACGAGCCGAATCCGGGATCCGGGATCCATCCGCGTCCGGAGCGCTGGAACAACTGAGAGATCCAGGCGCGTCCATATGTAAGGAAGGAGCCGGTTTGGATACTCCCAGTTAGAATCAAACCCAGACTGGGAGAGAGAGAGAGAGAGAGAGAGGGAGAGAGAGAGAGGGTGAGGGGGGGGGGAGAGAGAGAGAGGACGGGGGAGAGAGATGGATGGATGGATGGATGGATGGATGGATGGATGGATGGATGGATGGATGGATGGATGGATGGATGGATGGATGGATGGGTTTGTTCAGGTTTCCTTTTACAAATATATAAATTAAAAATAAATATTTGTAAATGTTTGTTGCAACACTGAAGTCTTTCGGTTGGAAACGCGTCAGATTCATGGATTCATCTCGATCCGCTTCGCTACGTGAAAACAGCAGCAGAACGAAACGGACTGAGTTACGTGAATCTGGGACGGTCCGCTCGCGCTTTGGCAGAGAGAATCGGAGCCATGACGGCATCACATCAACCTATCAGCTGCATTCAAATGGCTTTTTCTGCGGACATTCGCCCCCTGCCGCTCAGAGCTTGTGGTTTGTCAAGTTTGTGCGCCGGTGGGCGGGGCGGGGAGCGCGCGGCGCGGCGCGTAACGGCGCACCGGAGACTCAAAGCTGTTTCTATACCAACTTGCTGCATTGATTCTGGCTCTGCTGTTCAAAAGATAACGACTCAGGAACTGTTTGTTTGCTCCTTTCTCACCGCCTTGAAATGTTTTTGTAAAGAAACGTGGAAGGAAAATGAAGCTTCGCTTCCTGCGTGTTATTCCAGGTGGAGACTCCCAACCTGGGCTCCGGTATTCCAGCTCCTTTGGCTCCGGCGAACATTCCTGAAGTCAGAGCCGCTTTACGCCCCGAACTTAGCAAAGAACATTAAATACAGATAAAACATGACGGCTTGTGTGGGCAGCAGTCAGGCTGCACTGAAACTGTTGTTGCAGCAATAAATGCTAACATAACTAAAATTAGCATTTCACTTCTAAATTAGATGATTGGATTTCGGTCCTGTCACTTTAAATCCAAATGATCTGCTGCTGGCCACGCCTCCCAAAACGGCTGCAAACTGATGCGCAATTATGCAACCGCACATCTTTGAAAAGCAGAAGTGGAGCCTCCTGTACAAACAGAGGTTAAGTCAACAACAAAACATTTTGTCTGTTCCAGAAGCCATTGTACAGCAGGAAATCCAGCTGACCAAACATGCTGGAACTCCGCTTGGGTTGCTAGGTAACAGGGCAGCAGCTGATTTGTAACATTACAAATCAGTTCCAAAAGTTTTTGAATATGTTTTGGCACCTGGGCTGTTTCTTAGAAACAGTTGAGACGCATACGGAAGTACAAACATGTCAAAATGAATTTTACCTTTATTGCAGTTTTTTTTCTCTTTTTTCTTTTTTTTAATGGCTGGCCGCCCTTCCATCATGCAGCGGCACTGAGCTCCAATAAAGAGAGAAAACATGCAGGCTCCATGTTTGGACGTCCAGACATGGGGATTTGGCGCCCCCTGTCTGCTACACAGAGTAACAGCCTCCAATTGGAAAAGAGAACTTTGCGCTGAATCTCTAAGATGAAATAATAAATGCTGAGATTGTGAAATGATGTAATGTCAACAGTTTTGATTCTGTAGTTAAGATTACAACAGAACGGAGCTTTAACTAAAAAAAATATCTAAGTTTGTCAAACTTTATTTATTTACGTTTGTTTAGATGAGTTTAATTTGATTAGTCTTTTTGCAGTGTGCTAAACCATTAGCAAAAGTTATAAACCATAAGAAGATATAACTAATCTAGTAATCCAGATTATGGATTATTTTACATATTAATGACTTCTAAACATTTTGGATTAAACTGTATTCATATAAAACAGGGACAGCACATATTAATGACCAAATAGAAAACATTTATAACGTTAAAATGATATAAAGTAATGAAACAAAGGAAAACAAAAGTTGACAAGGAGAATGTCCTGATTTATATCTAATTTACTTTTTATGCTCAATTTTTTTTTTGTTTCTAATCCACAAATATCCCTAAAAATGTTAGAAATCAGCATAACATTTGGTATTAAAAAAGTAATTTTTGTTCTATTTCCGTATGTTTGACATTATTTACTGACACAACATGTAAATAAGTCAAAATGTCCTAAATAAACTGTTACTGCGGGATGATTTAAGGTTGTTTGTTTGTTTGTTTGTTTGTTTGTTTGTTTGCTTGTTTGTTTGTTTGTTTGTTTGTTTGTTAACGGGTTAAATGATCGTCACTCTGTCACAAACCAAAAACTTGCTCATTTCTTCAGATGCTGGACTGAAGGGAACCAGAATCAGCTACGGTTCTGATCCGTCATTTGGACCAAAGTTCTGGTTGGTTCTGCAGAACCAGCCCTGCAGAACAAGCCCAGCAGAACCAGCCCCCGCAGAACCAGCCCCAGCAGAACCAGCCCTGCAGAACCAGCCCAGCAGAACCAGCCCCAGCAGAACCAGCCCAGCAGAACCAGCCCCAGCCGCCTGCGACGCCTTCAGGTCCAGAAACAAAGCCGAACCCAAACCTCTGGATCTCCTCTCTCTCTCTGGATGCAACAGGAAGCTCACCTGGGCCCGAATGTCCTCCAGCGGGGACAAGGCGCCCTCTGCTGGTGAGATTAATAATCACTCTGGGACTTTCAATCTGATGTTTCTCTTTATTAATCTGTTGGATTTTAATTATATTTACAATTTACGGACCACACTAATTCACAAATAAAAATAAAATGAAGAGCATAGTGTGAAAATTATGAATCATAAAATACTAAAATCCCTCAAGAATAAAGTTGGATTAATAAGATAATGAGGTCATAATATGACCAGAATTATCTTGTTATATTTCGACTTTATTCTCAAATTAATATTAATTTATTCTCATGTAATTTTGACTTTATTCCCAGGTAATATTATGAATTTATTCTCATAATGTTATTGAACTTTTTAAAATGTTTTTGTAATTTTTACCATCAGAACAAGATTTTAAAAATTCTCTCAAATTACTTAGTCAGCAAAATAAAATAAAAATAGCCGCAGTGCGCACTGTAAAAACATCTTTAATTCATGGTAAAGTACCAGCAGCTGCAGTTTCCAGAATGTTACAGTTTAAAACGTTAAGATCCGTGAAAATACTGTAAAATTCTGGCTGCCACAGCGGCACATAATTTATAATAGAGATGTTTTTTTACAGTGTACAGAAGCCGATTGGCAACTCGCCAGTTAAATTCAATTTCATTGAAAACAAAACAATTACATACAATAGAGAAAATCAATAAAATGAAAAGTAGCAGAAAGAAGGAAAAATATTGTAATATCTGTTCATTTTATTCCAAGACAAATATATCAATTTACTAAAAACAAAAATAACAAAAACAAAAAATCTTGGTAAGAAGTTGTTTTTGCAGTGTGATCTATGAATAAAACATGTAAAAAAAAATATGATTTAGCTCCATCTGTCTTTCTGCCAACTCTGACCAGATCAGTCTTCCTGCAGCAGAACAGCAGTCCCACAGCATGATGCTGCCACCACCATGTTTCACAGCGGGGTGCATCATTTCCCTCCACTGCTCGTTTCAGCAAGAAGGCAGTTAAAGTTCAAACTACGTCACATCTGGCATGTTTCCTATCGGAGCCTCTTTGCTCTGAGCAACATGCAAACTGCTTCACTGCGATTGGTGGAAAAGTGGATCAAACACAAACAGCCGCGTGACGTCAGCAGAAACGCGGAGCTTCCTGCAAAAAGCAACAGCTTGAAACATTTTCCTCATTTTATCTCAGAACTTCACTGCAAAAACAAAACCTGACCAAGTATTTATATCTAGTGCAAATATGTAGAAAAAGACAAAACTAACGTACAAGTAACTTCAGTAAGACATAGAGGTTTGTTTTAACATACTAATATTGAATTAGTATGTTTCTTAATCAATGTTAATAAATATTTACTTCAAAAAGCTTTTATGTCTTGTTGAAAGTAAGTTGGAAATTAGTTTTGTTTTATTTCAAGTGAACTAAAATATCTGCTCTAAAAACAAGACTCAGATATTTGGTCAGATTTTGTGTTTTTGCAGGAGAGACGGAGATTCACTGCAAAAACACAAAATCTCACCAAGTATTTTTTTCTACTTCCAAGTGAAAAATATCTTAGTTCACTTCAGATAAAAAAAAACTAACATAGAAGTAACTTTTCAGCAAAATGTAGGAGCTTATTTCAAATAAACTAGGCTTTTATTCTGATTATGATCTGGAGCTAGAACTCTGGTTGCTAGGAGACGGGCGGGCTGGGGTTGCTAGGTAACGGCGGCAGTACAACCAGAACTTTTACATTAATATTTAGGAATCATTTACATAAAACAAGCTTCTATATAAAAGTTACTTTGAGTTATTTTTTCCTACATCAGGTAACTGAGATGCTCTCAGCTACGCAGGATTTTTTGCAGTGCGGCGTTAATCCCAGCTCTGCTCCAAATATCCACCAGTTTCCGTTTGTTCACATCAGAATCACTCAAAGGGAGCTATCAGTAGCTCTGCTGGCTGTTATTGTCCCATCCATCATGCTGACATCCCGTCACTGACGGTGGTCTCTGACGGCTCAGACGTTTAAAGTGAGGATACCTCCAGGCTGGAATCTGCAGTAATCCAATCTGCAGGCCTGATAAATCAGAGGATGTGTGTGTGTGTGTGTGTGTGTGTGTGTGTGTGTGTGTGTGTGTGTGTGTGTGTGTGTGTGTGTGTGTGTGTGTGTTTCGGGGGGTGGGATGCTGATTTGATGTGGCATTTGACACCAGCAGCTATGAAGGACGGTGGGAAACTGGCTTCCCTCTCAGTGTGGATGATGTGTGATTAGCATCACTTTAAAGCAAACGACTTTACATACATGCATGCATGTCGGCGCATTAAGAAGGGGGTTCAGGTGCCTCTCTGGTGGTATTTAGGCCCTTCATTTGTGAGGAATCCAGCATCATTATCCCAAAGTGTTGCCAGCTGGAAGCGCTTGGGAGTTCCCATTTGAACTCGTTGTGTGTTCTGAAGATGCAGCGAGATCAGGAGAGTCAGAACGCGCTAATGAAAGCCCAAGTTCTGGTTCCAAAACCCCCCGATATTCATGAGCAGCAGAATCTGGGGCCGCGCTGCTGATGAGCTCATAAACTCTGCAGCGGTGCCACCCAGAGCCGCAGCGGCGCAGAGTCACACACCTCAGAGCAAAACGGACTGAACGACGTCAGCATGCAGGGGTCACTCAGCAGGGGTCACTCAGCAGGGGTCACTCAGCAGGAGTCACTCAGCAGGGGTCACTCAGCAGGAGTCACAAGTTAATTATTTAATATTTAGAAATGACATCATCACACCAAAATATAAAGGAAAGAGGAAATTTTGGTATCTTAATGACCAAAATGATCATAAAAAATAACAAAATAAAGCAAAAGAATATTTTTCCAAATCAGTTTCTTCCAATAAAAAAACTTTTGATATTTTTTGAAGCAGAAACTGAAGTTTTGTTTCTGGTGAAGTTTTGATTTTAATTTGGTGGGTAAAAAATCCAGAAATTTTATTCAAGTCTGAGCAGAAATACTTCATAACAAAATAATTCAAGGAAAAGTAAAAAGAGTAATAAAAATACATAAATAATAAAATAAAAGCTGCATCATGATCCTCGTGTTGCTACTTGCCTGCAGTTTTACAGCAACAAAAAAAAAACAATAATTTAATTCTAATGCAAGAAAAAATATCTAAAAATTATTATTATTTTTTTTTAAATTGGCAAATTTGTTTAAAAAAACTGACATGGTGAGTGGAAACAGCGACTGGCTTTTCTATAATGTCAAATATGATTAGAATAAATCATTTTCAGACATCTTAAACTTTTCTCTACATTTTTATTAGAGAAAAAATACATTTGACAAAATAAATTTGACTTTTTATTGATATTAATTGAAGTTTAGAGTCACTGCTAAAAACTAAAATCCTTTTGCATCGTCAGATTTCTATCAGTCATCTGAACATTTGGGGTCAATATTGATGCTGTGTACCCCATTTACTCTGAGACCCCTAAATAAAATCCAGTATAATCTGATGGCAGGATAAAATCCAAATAAAAACAAACAAATATTTGTGTTGCAATGAAGCAAAGAGTGAATAAATGGACGGCTTCAGTTTCCTGCTTCATTCAGTAAAATCCACACTGATGGAAAAACAAGCAGTTTTATTGCAGCTTCTAAACATCTAACTGTAAATTAATTCTTATTGATTACAAAATATTCAGTTTCCAATCACTGAAAACATTTGGGCCACTAGATGGCGGTGTTAGTCCAGCTTGGTTTCTCCTTCCACCTGCTACCAGAAACTTTTTATTTTACTGTAATATTCAGTAATAAATAAAGAAACTCAGCATTAAACAATAATACTGTTTAAACAAACAGCAGAAATAAATCAACTTTATCCAGACAGCAGACAGAGTGTGTGAATGAGAACAATATCTGTTAATTAGTTAAATATTAAATGTTGTAATTAAAGCATTAAATATTTCTGAGAACTGCCAAACATTATACTACAGGAAGAGCACAAGTACTAACTGAGTAGTTACATTACTCAGTTACTTTTACTTGACTAATTTTATCATTAAGTATTTCTACACTTGAGTAAAATTTCTGAATTTTCTTCCCACTGAATGAAAAACAAACAAGTTTTAACCAAAAATCCACCAGACAGACAGAAACCTGCAGATTTTATTGAAAAAAACTGATTTGGAAAATTTTCTTTTTCCTGATTTTGTTATTTTTGGTTCCTGATGTGAATTATTGTCATTTTGATTCTTAACATACTAAAATTTCCACTTAACTTTTGGTTGGTTTAAACTGTGATGATGTGATAATGTGATTAAATTTGGATAGTGACATTCCCTCTGACTGCAACAAGCGGTGTTTTCATACATTCTGATTTATTTTAAATGCTAATTGTGTTTTTAGAAGCTTAAAATTACAAACCCGAGGATGGTTTTTTTTAATAAACTTTTTATTTTGTGTCCTATCCATAAATTTAGCAGGAAAAAAACTAAAGGGAAAGAAAGAGCTGAGAGTGATCGGCTTCTCCGCCTGCAGAAAGAGAGAAAAATCAATAACGTCACTGTTTCAATAGTTATGAAACTATTCTTCAGGAAAACATTGAATGATTTGCTCTTTGCAGGAGCAAAACAGAAACATATATTTTCCTCTTCATGCCGCCGTGAAGCATATCTTCTTAAAGCTGTGTGTAAAAGGGACCATGGGAAATGAACTTGACAAATGATCCAGCAAATTGCTTGACATTTTCATTGTTTTCATTATTGTGCCCCAGTTGGGTGTAATTCGAACCGTCCCTTAATGTGACTAAATGTTCCCTGATTGAAACGACTTCTTAGCGGCGTGTTCCCAGGGGGTCGGCCCGTTTTGCACCATGAGCTGAAATCCATCCTGTTTCCTCCGTCTTTACATTCAGACTGCATGGAGGCAGGCAGGCAGGCATGCACACTGCAAAAACACCAAATCTAACCAAGTTTTTTTGTCTAACGTCTGCTGGAAATATCTGATTGTGAAATGAGGCAAAACTAATTTACAAATATATTTTCAGCAAGACGTAGGCGCCTGTTTTAAGTCAAAAACTTATAAATATTGATAGAAAGTCATATTTCCATATAAGGAGGGAAAAATCTGCCAGTGAAAGTGTAACTATTTAATCAATATTTACAAATGATTAACTTAAAACAAGCCTCTATATCTGGCTGAACATTTACTTCTAAGTTAGTTTGTCTTATTTCACAATACATGCAACATAAACTGAACAAAACGTGTTATGTGAGACTCTGTGTTTTTGCAGTGTGACTCTGTGCATGTTTGCTGCTGAAGGGAGAAAAATGGAAGCAAATCAAACGTTTTCTAGTTGGACAAGGTGAAAAATTACAGGCAAAACAGATGAAAATTGACTTACAACTAACTTTTCAGCAAGAAATAGAATCTTCTTCAATCAATAAATCATCAATATTACGGATAAAAATAAGTTCCACTTCCACTGGGAGATTATTTCACTTATAACATGGGATAAAATGTGAAATAATCCACCAGTGGAACTAGAACTGGGTTGCTAGGCGACGGGCTGGGCTTGGCTGGGGTTGCTAGGTAACGGTGTCAGTGGAACTAGAACTTTTTCACCAATATTAAGGATTTATTGATCTAAAACAAGCTTTTTCGTTTAAACTCTGCTAAGATGTTTGAACTTGAAACTGGACCAGAAAAACTTGGTGGGATTTAGTTTTTTGCAGTGCAGAAACACTCAGACTTAGAAAAACCTGCCTCCCTCCCTGCAGCCCTCCGCCTCGCCGCTCTCACCCTCCTTCCCCTTTGAGCCGTACGTGTCCGCTCCCTAATTGGTGGCTCTTTTTTCAAAGGACTGATTATGTGTGTATATGTGCAGAGGCATCCTCTCTGTGCAAGGCGTCCATCTCCAACGCCAGAGGGGACAAAAGAGGCACCCGCTCCTCCTGTTGGGGCAAGGGGGCCGTTGACACCAATAAATCCCCCCATCCACTTCCTCCCCGGTGTGTTGGGGTTATGTCAGGAATGTCCTGGGCCCATTGTCCCCATGGCGCTCTGTTTTTGGTAACCCATCACCAGGCATTTTCTGCTGCTTACACTGCCTCCTCTCTCCCCCTTACACACCATAAATGAACACACACACACACACACACACATACACACACACACACACAGATAAATGCATGTCCACGCCCTGTGGGCTGTGTGTCCCCTGGTCTTGGACTCTGAATTGACCACCGCCGCTGAATACGGCAGACAGGCAGGCGTCAGGACATCAGGTTCTGAAGCCCAGTGGGGGAAAATACGGCCAATTATTTTCACCTGTTTGGCTCGGCGCGCCGTCTGATGGGAGAACGAAGTGAAACCAAAGTCTGAGTGTCCGACACGCCACTTCCAAGGTTTCCTCTGTCATTTAAGAGGCTCGTTTAAATCAAATCCAATTTTATCTGTGTAGCAAATTTCAGAAACAACAGATTTACATCATAAAAACACAAAATTCAACGATTAAAACGTTTAAACTTTCCAAGTTCCATCATTTAAATGTCAAAATGTTGATGAATGTTTTATTGATTATGTTTCTGAAGCGGCTCCAACCAGGTGGGATTTCAGTCCAGATTTGAAGGAACTCGTTGTTTCGGCTGGTTTTCAGTTTTCTGGAAGCTTGTAGAAGCTGAAAGCTGCCTCTCCATGTTTGGTTCTGGTTCTGGATTCAGATCAGAACCAGAACCAGAAGAGCTGAGGGTCTGGAAGGTTCATACAGCAGCAGCAGATCTTGAATGTATTGTGGAATTTAGACGAGAGGACGAGCAGCGCCACACAGAGGGTGATTGACAGCGCTAGGACCCGCCTCCTGCCTCTGATTGGTTGTTTGTGACTGAGTGGTTTTAGAAACATGAGAAATGATTCCAGCTTTTACTTTTTACATCCTGCTGTAATCAATTGGCAGCACAGATAAAAATACTCAGAACTGATTTATTAGTTTAGTTCATTTTTTTTAACATTTAATAAGTTAAGTTTTGCCTATATTTTCATTTTTTTGGCAGCACAACCTCAAAATCTTACCAAGTGTTTTTGTCTAGTTTCTATGCAAATATCTTAGTGCTTCTGAATTAATACTAAAATAATTCAGCAAATTATAGGAGCTGGTTTTAGGTCAGTTATTTCTTAATATTGACAAAAAAAACCCCCAAAAAACCCCAGTATATTATTTCTCTTATAACATGGGAAAAATCTTGTTATAATGACAAATACTCTGCCAGTGTAACTAGAACTGGGTTGCTAGGCAACGGGCTGGGCTTGTCTGGGGTTGCTAGGTAACGGCACCAGTGGAACTAGAACTTTTTCATCAATATTACGTATTAATGATGTAAAACCAGCTCCTGTATCTTGCTGAAAAGTTACTTGTAAGCAGAGTTTGTTAGTAACTCGTTAATTTACTTGAGTAACTTTATTGGGAAAAAGTATTTTTACTGCGCTGTACTTTTTACTTTTACTGAAGTAAAGTTATGTTGGAGTTGCGCTGCTTTTGTGTTTTGGTTCTTCACCAACCTCTGCTTGTTATTTAACTTTTGTCTTATCATAATTGCACCGAGATATTTGTAGTAGAAACTAAACTAGAAAATATTTGGTAGGATTTTGTGTTTTTGCAGTGTTCATTGAGTCTCTCATCCCAGCCATGCATCCAGTCAGCTCTTTCTGAGCCCTGCCACCTTTCTGTCATGTTTCTCCCTCCGTATCACCTGGCCAGTGTTGAGCTCACACCAGTGCCAGCAGACACCAGCAGCCTGGTTTCCAGTTTGGCGGGCGGATCGCCAGGCATGTTTTCTGCTTGTGTGGGTAAATGTTTGGAAGCTCAAACCAGTAGGTGGCTTGTGCACATGTTGTGAAGCGAGGCGCCATTGCGGCCTAAAAAACTATTAGGCTCTGTAAATACACACTGTGGCGAAAGTAAACATTCTCAGCATGCCATGTCGGTGCACTGGGGGGACTGGGAGACGGCGGCGTGTGAGGGGGAGCAGCGGCACGAAGCAGGCGGATGAAGAAATTATTGATTCTCACTCACAGACCCCAAAAATTAGACTAAAGCATATTTTTACTCAAGCAAGGAGAAAAATGACCCAACCAAGAAATCACTCAAGTGACTAAACTGATCAAATGATCAATCAATAAATATTTAAAAATTACATAATCAAATCAAACATACTAAATATAAAGTTTAGTGGAAATGTTGGTATTTTAAGAACCAAAATAACAATAATTCATGGAAGTAACAAAAAACATAACAAAATCAGACAAAATAAAATGTTTCCAAATCAGTTCCTTTCAATAATAAACGTATAAAACTTTAACAGAAACTGCAGGTTTTTTGTTTTTCAATTAGTGGATAGAAAATCCAGAAATTTTACTCAAGTAGGAGAAAAAATACTTCATAATGAAAAGACTCAAGTAAAAGTAAAAAGTACAGCGCAGTAGAAACACTCCTAAAAGTAATTGTTGTTTTTTTTTTTTGCATAAAATGTGACTAAAGTAAATCTTCTGAGTGTAAAAACGTAGCATGTATCATGTGTGTGTTGTAAAGATGATGCTGCAGACTCACATAGAAAAGGACGTGTGTGACTTTAAAACAATATTAAAAACAATAAAACAGCAGCAGCTATAACTTCATGTCATTTGAGTAACAAAGATCACAAAATATTTTTGTCCTGTTTCAAGTCTGAATATCTTAGTATAAATCAAATAAGACAAAAAAAAACTTACAAGTAGCTTTTCAGCAAGATATTCTTGAATATTAAAAATTATGTAACTTCTAATTTACAATAAACTTTATGAAAAGTTTCTTGTAAATTTGCTTTGTCTTGTTTAAAATCTACTAAGATATTTGCATATTTTTGTGTTTTTGCAGTGTGGTGTCGTCTTCTACTTTCCTATTTCAATAGGTTTACTAATCTCTGTGTAGTTGCACTTTGTGAACAACTGTAATTTGTTTTGATTTTCATTTTAACGTCTCATATATTAATTTATATGAAAGTATCTCTGAATAAAATCTGCAAGTCTATCTAGTGCTGTTTCATATTTACAAATTATTGACTCATAAGAAGCTCCTAAATCTTGCTGAAAAGTTTCAAGATGTTAGATTTTTGCACTAGAAACTAGATTTTGTGTTTTTGCAGTGCAGGGCTGTAATGCATGTGGAAGGAAGCGCAGGTCACCATGGAAACAGGGCTGAGAAAATGCTCTATTTCCAGCCCTGAAAGTGCAATGCCGCCCACAGATCTATTTTTAGCTCACGCTTTGGGCACACAGTAACTGCTGCATCTATAAAGAGTTGCACCGGATTGGCTAATCCCCAAGCATGACTACCAGAATGTGACTCTCACACTATTTGCCTCTATAAAATAGTAAAAGCACAAAACATTTGGGGCAGCCAGGATGCATCAGAGGATGAGTATCACCTTGAACTGACAATATTTAGATGTTATTAGTTCTTAAATTGGCAGCTTGGAAGAATTTACCTTTGTTGGTAAAATACATGCCAATAATTAAACATGTTAGAAATGCAATCATGTGTAGAAAAAGAGCAGAAACTTTATATTCAGATTTTTTGTCCCAACTGGAAAAAAAGCATCCCCACAGCATGATGCTTCCACCATTGTGTTTCACTACGAGGATGTAAATAGGGCCATTTAATGCATAAATTTACACTGTAATTATCAAGAGGTGTAATTTCTGATCCAACATCCCTGAAAATAAATGACTAAAGTTCTGCCTCAACACAAAAAATGATCAACTGAGTTGTAAAACAATTTTTAAGGGCTAAAGTTGAATGTTTCTAGTATTTCTACCAAAAATAACAAATGTACAGCTGGTGTATTCTACAGTGTTCTTCTTATCTATTGTTGTTTATTCAATGTGGTATTGTTTTTTAGTGTATCTTATATTATTTATTCAGTTTAATTTCGAAGACCGGGAAACCGGAAGTTACGAATTTAGCACTTCCTGTTTAGCGATTTGTTTTGTTTTCAGCTTATTTTTGGCCTGTAAGTTCCCACGAATGTTTATTTCACACGTAGAAGCAAATATCTCCAGTTAGCAGCTCATTTTATGGAGAGCAATAGTTGGTGATATTTTCAGTTGGTGTAAGTTGTTTATGTGCCTCTGAGCTGTTAGCATATTTAGCATTTAAGCTACATGTCAGTAAGCTACATATCTTGGTGTGTGTTTTTGTTTTTGCAGGTTCACTCTGACCAGTGGAGAGTCAAACAAAGCTGCTGCTGCTGCATTTGGGAAGAGTTGTCTGTCTGAACGAGGTCAGTGTTTTTACACAAAATCCTCCGAAAAACAAGGAAACATTTTGTTGCTGCAATTTTTGTTTTGCAAAAGAACACAAATATGACCAAGCAAAATATGACCCACTCATCTGTTTAACTTCATCCTGTACAATTAGCAGTGGCAGGAACAGAAGATAAGCAGTAGAGACGGAAATTAAGTAGCACTCCTGGTAAGAATGTTTTTGACATGTCAGTGTTGGATTTCCAGTTTCTAAAACTGCACGACAAGCAAAAACGTCAAGCAAGTGGGTAAAAAATGGCTTTTTTAGTATCAGGATCACAGCAGACGCAGTCGCCAAGGCGACATCTCCAGTTTCTGATGCAGCAGAAGCAACAGTTTGACAGGCATGAATGTAGACCAACATACACTGACTGTACCCGGCCTCCAGACACCACAGCTTAGATTTGGCGGTACGGAGATGGAATGCCGGGTATGATCTGTGGTAACTCTGAGAGTGTGTGTGAATGTGTGTGTGTGTGTGTGTGTGTGTGCGCGCTCTATCTAATACCCTGTCATCATCAATAACCTCAGCTGTGCTGACTCACTGGCTTTTACAACTTTGAGGTTTGGGTTTTACTCACAGCCACAGACCGTATAGTCTCTGGTCTCTGTCTTCCTAACACACAACCCAGTGTGCTACGAGTGTGTGTGAGTGTGTGTGAGTGTGTGTGTGTGTGTGTGTGTAGTCTTTTTGGCAGCATGTAGGTGTGGGCGTGTCGTTCATGTTTGAGTGAAAGCCACTGCAGACCCCAGTCCCTCCCAATCTGACTCCAATCCATCATAATTGGCAGTCATCAAGGGACAGGACGTTCGCCGCCGAGCGTGTCCCCCCTCCTCCCCCCTCCTCTCCCCCTCCCCCACTCCTCCCCCCTCCGCCCCCCTCCTCTCCCTCCTCCCCCCTCTCCCCCCCTCCTCCCCGTTCAGCTCCCCATCAGCCCCAAACTAATTGTCTCCAGGCCTTTATTCAACCCTCCTTACAGCCAGTAAATGTGCGCTTTATCTTCCACTCACATGGCGGTGTTGATGTGTGTGAGGCGTCCAAACGGTATTTATTATTGTGGGTCCATTTATACGCTGATGAAAGCACAGACAGGCTGTGACAGACTATAATAACACTGAGCACATGACAGGGTAAAGGCCACCGGAGAGTTGACATTAATATGGATGCAATGTGACGTTGATGATGATGATGATGATGATGATGATGACGATGATGATGATGATGACGCTGTTTGGCTGCTTTTTATCCTCTCGCTTTAATAGCGCGTCAATCAGCATCGTGCCTTTTAGCCACAGCGATTCCGAATCTAAATCAAGTTCACATTTTGAGGAAGTTTTGATTAAACTCTTTGGTATTTGAATAATTTCATCTCATGATGTGAAATAAATGGGTTGTTACTAATGAGTCAGCCATATTGGATGGCTGCTTTGGCTCAAACATGCTTGATTTGTGTTGATGAGGCAACACAAAATGTTTTTACATTTTAATAAGACATACTGGTTTGTAAATTTATACTTCAAGTACTTTTAATTTTTATCAGTTGTGGCTTCTGCTAACAAAAACATCAGTTGCTCAAGTGCTGATCATAAACATTAGGTTTGCTAACGCTAAATCACTATAGCAACAAGGTATTTAGCAAACGCTAATGCTAAAGCGCTAAGTTCAACCGTTTTGATACCAGGTGCGAGTGGTTTTAGTTTTATAGTTCAGTTTTGATCAGTATGTTGCACTTCTGCAGTGAAGCATTCTGGTACAAAATAAACTTTATTTGTGGGAAAGTTGAGGACAGGAAATGGAACTGCTCTGCAAACACTGCACTTCAAAGTAAGAGCACGGATATAAACGTCTAACTCCTTAAAGAATCGCTAACCGTCAACATCAACACAGACATCAAACTTTATTCAACCGAAAGTTAAATAATTTTCTAATATGTAAATAACAAATTGCAATAATGGTGGACTTCCTACCATGACATTAGTCTGGTTGGGACTGTGTTCCTTTGATTATCCATTAGCTTTAGCTTCTGAGACCAATCTGGATCTATATTAGCGGAAGATAGCAAGAGAGCTAGGTAACGTTAACTGCTTGAAACCTTTTAACACTTTAAGAAAATCCTGAATTATTGTTTAACATTTGACTTGATTCCCATTTCTGGGTTGAAAATCTATGAAGTCCTGGATAAACCTCAACTTCAAATTGAACAAGAATCCAGTCCTAAACTCGCCACTTTTAAGAGTGTGATGGCTCCAAAGGCAGGAAGTGGGCTACAACGCAGGGCATTCTGGGTAAATACAACCAAAGTAGTGCTGGAGTGGACTTTTGCCAAAGGAAAGAGAAATCCTACAACCACTTAGTCTGACTCTCCTCCATTTTTGTTTACACTTCATGAAGAAGGAAATTGCGCTCAGTGTCTTTTTCAGAGGTTTTCATGTCTTTCCTCCAGTAGTTCTTGGTGCAGCGCCCCCACAGGCGAGGAGGGGAACTGGTTTTTCGATGCATCATTCTCCCCAATCAAACTGAAGAAAACCTGAGTGGTTATGAAATCTGACTCGTTTTATAGCCAGTAAAATAAAACTGAAACTATTCTTGGTGGACATAATTATTTCTAAAGAACTGAGGAATTATGCGACCAGGAGAATCTACTAGGTGCGCAACTGTCGGGCTGAAGCAAGAGCGAAGTATTGCCTTTCACACGCTTCTAAAATCCTCTCCAGGCAGAGCCTGAAAGGGTTACTGTTTCCCAAAGTACCTCATTCTGCGCAGCGGAGAGGGGGCGGCTGAGTGGCGCCGCCGAGTCAGAGACGCAGTTTCTAAAAACCCCGAGACATCATCAAGAAAGAAGCTGACAGTAAGGAAAGCAGCCCCCCTCCTCCTCCTCCTGGCGCGCTGCCGCTCCTCTCCTCTCCTCTCCTCTGTTGACCAAATCCCATCAGCGGCTGTGTCACAATAACCGGGCGGCAAGTGTCAAAAATCCAGCTCTGGCCGCAGAAACGCACAAATCACTTTCAGGCACACGAGATGCGCTCACTGGAAACGCTCCACACGCTCAGCCACAGCCCCGTTTAAGTCGCTGCTCGCATTTAAACACTAATCATATAAAGTCCATAAAAGGAGAGGCGTTTATAGAAAATGAGCGTGCGTAATTGGGCCATATCTGTTTAACTCGCGCGCTCTCTTAATTAATAGTCTGCTAACTTGAAAAACAGCTGACCATTGTTTTATATGCGCTTTGTTGGGGTTTTTTTCTTTCCCTCTGTCTCAGGGGCGGTCAGACTCCAGCAGGCGCCGGTCTGCTCCATTCCACCTCTACACAAATACCTCAGTGGAACTTGTGTGGAGCTTCCAGACCCCAGACGCTTCGCCATTTCATCATTTGACACTGTTTGACATGTCTGAATCATATTTTACGCATTATGTTAACACCTCGGATCCCTGGAAGCCAGCGTGCGCGCAGACAGTAGACAGTGGAGATGAATGTCGTGGCTCTGCCGCCCCACTCCCACTTCCACAGACTCCCACCCCTCTCTCTCTCTCTCTCTCTCTCTCTCTCTCTCTCTGACAAATGAATGCCAGTTCTGTGGAGGCGCTTCAGGTATGTGTTGCGTTGTAAATCAGGCTCTTTTTTAAAAACCCAGCGACGCGCAGGCAGTCCACACAGAGCCACTGAAACTTATGCGGTTAAGTAACTGCTTAGCTGTCTGCACCCAGGGCCGCATTCAGGGGGATCCGGGCCCCTGGGCTGGAGTTAAATTGGTGCCTGACCTGCAGATTCAAAGTTTTAGGCTTCTTGTATCCATTTATTTCCAAATGGAAACAGCATACATGCTTAAAAAAGAGAAAATGCCACAATCAATGAGCCAGGTCTGTTTGGGACAAACTGAAATCCTCATGTGTTTTAATTCATTTGTTTTTGGTGCATAAAATCCAACGTATTAAAAAACTAAACTTGATTTGGGTTTATTTGAACCCTCTGAAGACTAAAGTCCAGCTTTGAGTGGATCGTCTTCATGCTATTGCATGAATATGAGACCAAACAGAGGAATAAGACAAAATCCAGGCTCCACAATGCAAGTGGATTTTAGCAAGTCTGGAATATTAGCCATACGATTTTGTTTACAGATGTCAGTTTGCAGAATGATGCTTAGCACTGGCTCAGTTCCAAACAGTGTTAGCTGATATATCCTGATTACAAATCCTGCCAAAACGGTTTGATTATTTCTCGCGATGCAAAACAGAAAATCGTGCAGCGGATTTGATTTTTATGAGTTTTGCTGAACTCATAAAAACTCAGAGAAAGTTAAAAACTGTCATGAAACTTGTGGTTGAGAAAGTTTGTGCGTTGCTAGCGGTTCCTGTTTTGTCCTCAAACATGCTAGCAAGTTTAGCTTTAAAAATAAGATTTAAAAACTGTTTGTTTCTGTCTGACAAAAATCACAAACCAGTTTTAACGTTGGCTAACAAACCACAAAGGTTTTAATAACTAACTGAAAAGCTGAGTGTCTTTTAGCTGCTATATTTAAAAAATGTATCAGAAACATCGATAAAGTAAATTGTGAAGTTCTAACAGGTTATTTTACCAGTGTAAAATTAACACAATAAGGTTTACTACCGATTTTTTACAGTACATGCCCCCTCTGGATATAAAATACTTTTTAAAGTAACATTTTTACTACTTTATTGAAGATTTGATCATTTTTGCAGCGCTCTTTCTTGGTCTTGCACTTAAAAATATGATTTAATGTAATAATTTTGTTATGCTTAACAATATGTTTTGATGATTTAATGAAAATAAAGTTTTGATAACGGGATTTTCAGAGGCTCTGACTCAACCCTAGCTCAAACTTCTTTTTTTTTTTTTTTCGGACTAAACTTGTCGTCTTCAGATGTCTTTTTTTACAGTGTACACACCCCTCTGCACAGACACTCTTTTAAGCAACATTTTTTGACACTAAAACACGTTGAAAAGATAGACTTTATTGCTAACACGTGTAACCATAACATATACACTGATATGCCTTACTTTTTTCTTTATTTCTTTTTTTTTTTTTGTCACTTTTAGAAATATTCAAGTAGACATCTTCCATATTTTTTTTCTGGTAATATTCTGCTATTCTCTTTCCTTATGCTCTATACTCACAAATCGTTAAAATAATAAATAAAACATACAGATTTGCTTATTCCTACAATACTAAGTATTCAAAAAAAAAAGAAAAGCTGAGTTCACGCCTTTATATATATATATTTATATATATATATATATTTATATATCTTTAACCTCAACTTTTTTACAGTTTAATTAATATTGATATTAATATTTTACAAAAACTCTAGGCAGCATTGCAGTGAAATAACAAACAGCATCATTGTTCAGTTGACGAAAAAAAAAAGGTCACCTCTTGGAGAAGTGTAGCATATTATGAATTCCTTCATCAATGTCTCATAAAAATATATTTATATAAAAAAGCTCTTCCTCGTGAAGTGCTCCTGGAGGAAAAAAAAAACAAAACAATGTTTGAATATGGTCCAAGTTCAGTTAGAAAAAATAGCTGCATTTTTTTCTCTCCCTTAAATATGTACATTGTTGGTATTTCACTTAAATGCCATATAAAAAAATAGATCTGCTATGGTGCCCACCTCTGTAGAGAGTTAACAGTGCAATTGAAACTGTATTTCCAGTCCGCTTCCTTGGAGTAAACTCAGCACGAACACTTGCACTCTGAGATGATTGGGTATTGCACCTGTATCCACGTACAGTATTTCTGTCTTAGAAAGCCCTGGCAGTACCACCGCAGGAACGTCTTGCTGATGGACTTGACGGGCTTGCAGGACATGCCCTCCGGGAAGGAGCAGGAGCGCTCGGAGGAGCAGTTCCCCTCCTTGATGTATCGCGGCCAGAACCTCACGCCCAGGTCCTTCCAGGTGTACACCACGGGGCAGTACGTGTAGGTCCACAGAAGCTGCAGGAATTTCCTCCGCGCTTTCTTGCCCACTTTTAACCGCTTCCCGTAGGGGGTCTCCGTGAGGTCCAGCTTTTTAATCTCGTTGGGCATGTGGCCCGGCGGCTTCCACTGGGCGTCCGGGGACGTGAGGTTGACCGGCAGCGGCGCGCTGATGGCCATGAAGCTGGGGTCGAAGTGGCTGCCCAGCTTCTTCCGCAGCGGCTTCTCGGCCAAGTCCTGCTCCCGGGGGTCGTACTCCGGGTCCGGGTCCTCCTTCAGGTCGGGGACGGGGAGGTGCTCGCTGGGCAGCGGACGGAGGCGGAAGAAATGCTGGGAGACTCCGAGGTGAACGCACACCAGCGCGTAAACCAGGAGCGTCGGTGAGAGGCCCATTATTCCCTCCTTGGTGCCGGTTCTTCTCTATTTTGGGTGAGGGGAAGGGAAGGGGGTGGGGGAGGGGGGCAATAATGAATCAGTTGTCTGCAAGGCAAGGCGTCATAAGTTCAGTCCAAAGCTAGAGGCGGCTGTGTTTGGCTGACATGAAGCTCGGATTTGCACAAAAAAGCGCAAAAACTTCAGTATTCAAGCTGCTGCTGCCTCACGCCGCTCCCTGGATTCACTTTGGGTTTCTCCGGGTTGTCATGGTTACCCTTTTTTGGGGGTGGGGGGGCACTGGAAGCAACGGCGATGACAGCGGCCGAGAGGAGAGCAGCATGGAATGAATGAGGAGCAAAATCCAACTTCTGGCTGTCACCAGCTGGAGGCGGCTGATATTTTTACGCACGACTCGCGCTTCACGTCGCCTGACGCGCCGATGTTTGCCAAAAAGTCCCGGAGCAGCGCGCGCAGTCCCGCGAACATGCGGTGTTTGATTGCGGGTCCTCCCTGCACTCACTGTCCGCAAGCTCAGCTCAGCAAATAAGATCCATTCATATTTCCAGAGGATGTTCCAACTCGCAGATTATTATTCTGATTATTTCTGATTCAGGTGAAACAAACAAACAACAAAAAGAATCTTGAAAATGAGAGTTCAGAGTTCGTCTGAATGCAGCATTGCTGAATCCGCTCAGAAAAACCAACTCATGACGAGACAATCCAACAGTCTGGAGCTTCGGGTTCCTGAGGGACCTGCACACCCCCTTCCTCCTGCTCCTCTGCTCTCTGCTGCCGCTGCAGAAGCTCCTACCGGGTGTCTGCAGGAGTCTTTGCGCCGGAGCTTTTCACTGTGTGTGAGAGAGGAGTGTGTGTCTGCAGCGAGAGGAGCGCAGTCCCAAGTTAAATATCCGCCTCCGCCGGTGCAAAGTGTCAGAGAGGCCTGCCCACCCCGGCCACTTTCACTCTGATTGACAGCCCGGGGGTTCGGGGATGGTGGGGGGGATATCAGCCGCTAGACACGCATCAGCAGGGTCCTAAAGCTCCGGTTGTTCAGGAGCAGAAACGACGTTTGAAGAACTTTCAGCAAAAAGACTCTGAGCTACTTTCATCAGCAGCAGCAGCAGCAGCAGCAGCAGCAGCCTAATGGTTTCAATGCGCCGTCAGGATCAGCACCGAGAGCTGCAGGACCAACTTTCCCATCAAACTGATGGAGCATTCCACCTTTGTTCATCAGGATTTGGGTCTGCACAGGAACTGGCCCCGCTGAACCCCAGAGGTCACGAAATAGGCTCGTAATTAAGGGGCTATAAATGACCAGGGAGGACTTTCCCATAGCAAGCATCGCTTTCTGCTCCTGCTTCACCAAAGTAACGTCAGGAAATCCTGCTGGCATGCCAGCATTAAAATTCTCTATTTACCTGTAACGTTCCCCAACTGGAGCAGAAGAACTGGTTATTTTTGTCACTCAGCAAAGCAGAGTTTTTGGAGGTTTAGATGTTTCAACCCTCTGAATTGTGTGTTGGGTTGGCTTGTTGTGGCCACTAGAGGGCGTCGATCCAGCATGAACCTCCTTCACAAACCTGCTGCTGTTTGAGAGCAGAAATGGCAGAGAACCAAAAATCATAGTCAGGAAAGAGTAGCACCACTTTAACATGAGTAAAGCAGTGAAGTTTGCTCAAGTACTGAAACTGATCAGATCATTTAATATTTAAAAATTACATCATCAGATGGATTAAATGTCAAGTTAAGTAGATTTATTTTGCATTTTAAGGATCTAATAAATAACAAAAAAAAAAAACAAAAAAAAATCAAGCAAAACAAATTTTTTCCAAATCAGTTTCTTTCAATAAAAAACTTATAAACTTTGACAGAATCTACTGGTTTTAACATGATTGTTTTTCATGCAATGGGGAGAAAATCCAGAAATTTAGCTCAACACAAGAGAGTTGTAATATTCTAGTTCCACAGGCGCCGTTACCTAGCAACCCCAGCCAAGCCCAGCCCGTAACCTAGCAACCCAGTTTTAGTTCCACTGGCAGATTATTTCACTTAAAACATTTTTCTCTTGTTGTAAGTGAAATAATCTCCCAGCAAAATTGGTGCATTTTTTTCTCTCAATATTAAGAAATTATTCACTTAAAACAATCACTTAAAACAAATGAAGACTAAAATATAGATAAAATTACTGAAATAAATGTAAAAAATAAAAAAAACCTCCTAAAAATACCTTTTTTTTTAAAAGTTACTCAAGTAAATGTAAATGTGAACTTGTTCACTTTCTGTGGTATAAAACTGCTAAAACATTTTATGCCATTTAATCCTATTGAGCCTATTAAACAATACAAGTATTATTGTCCTTTTGTGAAATTTTAAAAGCATGAATATCTGAAGAAACGGGGTTATGTAGACAGGTCAGAGGTCAATTTAAAGCAGGTTTGGGTTTTAAAACAATAAAATCTATTGATTTAAAACCTAAACTCAGAGACCTGATCAATCGCCAAAACTGCACAACGAGAACAATAATCTGAGATTATTTTGGTAACTCTGGAGGATCTGCAGAGGTCAACAGCTCAGGTGTGAGAATCTTTTAACGATGGCTGCAACCCGAGTTGTATAGTAACCAGTTACATTTACTCCATTACATTTACTTGAGTAACTTGAAAAAATAAAGTATTTCTTACTAAACTGTACTTTTTAATTTTACTTGAGTAATTTTATTGTGAAGTATTCTTACTCGAGTAAAATTTCAGGACTCTACCCAGTGAATGATGAACACAAAAACATTTTAAAACATTCTCCTGTAGTTTTTGTTACAGTTTCATAAGTTTTTCATTGAAACAAACTGATTTGGAAACATTTTCATTTGCCTGATTTTATATGAATTATTGCCATTCTGGTCCTTAATGTACCAACATTCCCACTTAACTTTGCATATTGGTTGGACTTACGATGCAATTTGTAAATACTAAATTTGATCAGTTCTTATTTGAGAACAAGTTTTGGAGACTTTACTATTTCTGGCTGCAACTAAGGATTATTAGTCTGTCACAAAATCCCAATTTTAACATAACCAGAGGTAAAACATGTCGAGGCACATGAGCTCGGTCTGCTCAGTTAGCACACGATGTGAAGGGTAAATTAAGTCCTGTTATCAAAAGAATGTTCTATGGAGCTCTGGTAGTGCCAAAACATTTTCATATTTTGGTGGTTTTAATTTTTTTTTTTTTTGTGAAATGTGGCTAAATCTATTGTAATTTTTTGTTTTTTACACTAAATTTAAAAAACCTCCTTCAATAGGCGTCGAATACAACCATTTCTTATTTTCCTATAATTGGACAGAAAAACAAAAGTGGATATTTTTTCATAAAAAACCCCCATAAAACAAGCAATAATAGACATGTGAAAATAAGTAAAGTAAGTAAAAACCTCCAGTTTTGTTTATGGTGCCAACATATGACAAACCCAAAACAACTGGATATTTTTCATTTTTTACTGAAACGTCTGTAAATTTGTTTTAATTTTCCTCAGCTGAATCAATCTTTGCTCACTTAATGTCCACAGATGAATCTGTGGTTTCCAAAAGTTTGTCGATGATATTTCTAAAAACTTTATTTGCTGCATAATGAAAGCAAAGTAAAACAAGAAAATGAAATCCAAATAATTTCGTCTTCCATCGTCTTTCTGATGAAATCTACCAACTGTTGGCTTTATTTCGGTACAAAATGAGTTTGTAATTGGTGAAAAAACTTAATTTAAACCCTTGTGGAAACCCTGTGGTGACCCAACAACACCAGAGGACCCACATTGATAATCTGGTTAATAATTAGAGTGGTGATGGAGACGGGAGCCAGCGGGCGGCGGGGACAGTACGGCTGAGCCGGCTACTGTAGGACCGGCGCTTCTCTTTGTCTCCTTCCGCAGCTCTTAGGGTGACGTCCTGAGAGAGAAACCCCATGCAGGGACAAACTTCCCCTCTCTGTGTCTTCAGAGCAAATACTGCAGCAGCTCCATCGTAAGTCGACCCCCGTTCTCCGGCTAATTAAAGACGAGGAGTAAAACGGGAAGAGTGGAGGATGGAAATGTGTGTAGAGGCGAAGGACGTGATGATGAGGAGGGAACGATGGCGCGTTACAGGGCGTCTGTACATAGAAAATAGAGGGAGTGATTCCTGCCAAAAAACTCAGAAAGTTTCAGATTAAGATGAGAAATTTTCTACAAATTTTTGAGATGAATCTCAGAATGTCTGATTTTTCTTGTTGCAAATTTCTGACTTTTGGAGCTCGGAATTTTTTTTTGTTTTTTCTAAAAACATTATGTCTCATAATGTCTGAGTTTTTTTCTCTGATATTTGACTCGTTAAACCCTTCTGGAACCCCTGTGGTTTCTGTCCATTTTTCTTAAAAATGTCTAAGATTTTTTTCTAGCAAATTTTGAACTTTTCAAACTCAGAAATTTTCATGCTGTTTTTTTTTCCAGAAATTTTCTGAGATTGATTTTTTAAAAATTCTAGGAATTTTTTTTTTTACAAATTTCAAAAGTAGATTTTTTTTAACTTTTAAACTCAGAAATTTCCCTTTTTGTTAAAAAAATCTTAGATTAATCTCAAAATTTCAGATTTTTTCCTAGTAAATTTGAAGATTTGGAGCTCTTAGTTCCTTGTTTTCTATAGAAAACAAGGAATTTCTGAATTTGAGAAATTCTTCAAATCTCAAAATTTTCTTGCAAATTTTTGATTTTTCTAAAAAATGAATTTTTTTTGAGATAAATCTCAAAATTTCAGAGGTTTTTTCTCAGTTTTTTTTTCTTCTGCTTTTGGAGCTCAGAAATTTTCTTGTATTTTCTAAGTAATTTCTGAGATAAATCTCAGAATTTCTTAATTTTTTTGTGGACATTTTCTGCTTTTCTCTCCTGCTGCAGGCAGAGGTAGCGGTGGTAGTTTGTCTGTGGAATGGCTAATTAAATAACGACATTAAAGGGGCCTGGCTCGCTTTAACAAAGCTCTGATGAGGGGAATGCTGGGCTGGGGGTGGGACCGTCGGCCGAGGCGAGAGGTTGGGCTGCTGCTGAAAATTGGGCTTGTATAACAAGGGGACTTAGCTCTTTGGTTCTGCAGTGATTGTTCACGCTCCCTTAGGCTTCAATAGGGCGCATGTGAGGGTGCGTTGGGGGGAGCCGGGGTGCTAGCAGGTTTCCCCCAGGCACAGATTGGACCCCCTTCTTCTCATTTGTTCCTGAAAGCTGTGCACACATATAAACGCGGAAGGAGCGCGAACAGTCGCACACAAAGGGCTCAGCCCAAGGTCCAGACGGGAGCTTATCCTGCACAGGGGCACAGCGAGGGGCAGCGCTGGCCAGACTGGCTGGCTGTGCCCACTGGGGACGGCGAGAATGGCACAGAGGGTGGATGGAGCCAGACCGCTTGGAGACGAGAGAGGAACGCAAACACAACACTGTTGGAAATAAAGACAAGAAAAACACCTTCCCAATCAGAGCCACTTCAACCAAATCAACATTTTTATGTTCAAAACCTCACGTTCCCTGGGCAGAGACCATGGAAAGTTAGCTGGAAGGATGCGGGACTGTAACAGCAATTGTTACGTGAATTGTTTTCCTCATTTGTTGTTGCAAAATAAAGCAGACAAAAACCCAAATTATTCACAGAAATGTCCTCAAAGTGCCTCTTGGGGAGCTGAGATACCTTGCACAAAGCTACTCCACATGCTATTGCTGATTGGCTCAACCTCCAAAAGCAGTGATGAGGAAGACCTTGGTATCCACTATGCATATTAATACATTAAATTCACATTTCATAGGTTTTTGTGCTTCCATTTGAGTCTCAACTGTTTCTAAAAACAGTCTAAGTGCTTCCAAACCCACCCAGATGTTTTTTGTTGTCTGGAAAATGAGCCGTTTCAAAATCCTCCCGTTTGTTGGGCGCTGCGCCGTTACCTGGCAACGCCAGCAGAACTCCAGCACATTTGGTCAGCTGGTTTTATCGCTGTATTTGCTGTGCAGTGGCTGCTGGAAAAGACAAGTGTTTTGTTATTGACTTAAACCACTTGCTGCTTTCTTGTTGGCTGTGCAGGAGGCTCCACGTTTGCTTTTCAAAGACGTACAGTTGCATAATTGCACAACAGTTTGTAGCCATTTTGACGCGCAAATGCAGGCGTTGAGTTGAGGGCCCAGTTTTTACCAACTGGTTTAATAAAGCAAACCTAATTTCATTATTTTTGAAATGAGGTATAAATCAGAATATATTAAATTAAAGTACAATTTGGAATGACTTTGTGTTGATCTATCACATGAAATCCCAGTAAAATGCAAAATAGTTTGCACTTTTAGTTTCTCAGTAAAGCAGAATAAATTTTATTTACTTCTGATTTCAAAATTGTAAGATTTTAAGATTTTTTTTTATGATCTGTATTTTAAGATTTGAAGAATCTCAAGATTTTAAAAAAACTTAAAACAGCTTACCTTAAATATTAATAAATCTAAAATATTTTAAATAAAGATTTTAAAGAATGTTTCGATTTTAATTTTAAGACTTGGTATCGTTACTATCAGTATTCGGATCGGTCCTCCCTCTTCTGCTCTACATGTGCGAGCTTCTGCACGAGTCTGGAAAGAATCTTTCTTTTTCTGGAGACAAGACAGAAAGTTTCCTTTTCTTAAGCTGCAAAAACTGCAGAAGCTTCAAATTCCCATTTCTAAGATTGGACCCTGTTTATCACTTTAGCGAAACGCAGCATGAAAACCAGGTCAAATGTTCAGACATGTTAAAAAACCAAACCAATCCAGCTTCCTGGCACATTTGCATCTTGCCTTACATGCCATGAGAATTTAAAACAGAAGTGCTCACATTTCAAATAAACAGTTTTTCACCAATATTGCATTTATTTGATTCCCTGCTGCCTGCCATCGTCTCCAGTCTTCCTCTCTTCTGCATTGTTGACTCCGTCTCTGAGGCTTAACCCGAAGCAGATGGTTTGGGAAACATGTCAAAAATCTGTCTCCTGTTAGCACAACTTTTGAAGCCCCCTTCATTTTTTTTCTCTTCTCTGAAATTCATCATAAAGTTATTTTTGCATACACCCAGTAAACGGTATCAAAGCAGCATTTTTTCCCTTAGAGAAGAAAAGAAAACAGGACTAAGTGTCTCTGCTGTAGAAAGTCAGTATGGCTCTACATCCTTGCAGAAAGTCAGAGCCAGACTGACTTTCTGCAACATTCCTCCCATGATAGAAAAAAAAAAAACCCACTGCGTGATGCGTGATCAAAAGCTGTGATTAATGGTGATAATATTGCAGACAGCGCTTTGGATGTGTGATGTGATAGTCGGGCTCACTTTGAACTCGGAGCGTGAGGCGTTCAAACAAACCCAGACGGCCCGACTGCAGCGCAAACAGTCAATAAATAAAACGGTCGTGTTGGATGAGATGTAGGTGCAACAAAAGCTGTTTCTGCTCACAGCTTTGTGTCATCTTCATAACAAAAAGGGATTTTTAAATGTTGTCTACTTAACAACAATGTAAACACCTAATAAAGTTGTCTTTTTGTGGGAAATTATCATAAATACAAAACAGAAAAAGGACTTCAGTTGCTTTTTAGTAAATGTTTTTGGATTTATTCTGGTTCCTCTATTTACTCCGTCACTCATTTCCATTTTTGGAAATATTAACGGCGTGTTAATATCGTTACAGATAGAGAGAATAAGTGAATTTTTGGCAAGAAATTTTGAGATAAATCAGAAATTTTCTAGGAAAAAACATGGAAATTTTTTACTGTTTGAATTTTTGACTCTTAAAACTGAACATTTCCAAGTTTTTTCTTTCATTTTTTTGAAGATTAATTTCTTTTAGTTTTTTCCAGCAAATGTTTGACTTTTCAAATTCAAAAAGTTCCAATATTTTTCTCTGATTTCTGGTTTTTGATTCATCAAAACATTTTGTGAGTTTCTGCAGAACATTTTTGGCAGATAATTTCTTTGTTTCTGATGTTTTCCATTTGAGGAAGATTTCAGTTTGTCAGTACAAACATTGCTCTTATAAACAAATTAAATCACTTCATTAACAGGATGAAACCAGTTCTGGGGCCACAAATGGCCCCTGAGCCACACTTTGGACCCCCTGGTCTACACCATGATGCTCGGCTCAAAGTTGGGTCACAAATGATTAAAACCAAATGTTTTAAAAATGGACTAAAATATATGTTTGGTGGCGGCATCATGCTGTGGGAAGAAACGGATCGTTCAAAACGGATCCAGTGGTGAAAACAGAAAGCCGACTCCAGTTTCTCAGCTGGATGGAGACTTGCACACAGTCGGGGTTCCAACAGTCCAACGATCCCAAAAACATCATAACTGGAAGAAAATCGGGCAGCATTAATCCTCCGTAATGGCCGTCCTAATGCCTCATGAAAGTTTATAGGCTACGCTTAAAATGTGCGTAACTGCAGGAACTGGATAATTTAAATGAACTCTTCCAAATCAAATGAAACGAGCGATGAAGTGCATTATGGGGCCAAAACTCGCTAAGAGACCAAAAATTAAATTTGTCTGAATGGAAACTTACGCCTGTTTGTTTGGCTCTGTGTGATTCACAGAATCTATTAGTTGTTGTCAGTTTTTACTTTTAAAGTTCAGAGACGTTTTTATGACTCGGTTTGGTCAGCATGACAATATGTAAACTTCTGAATGGATCTGTTGGCAAATTGTAGTTTTTTCTTTCAATTCAGAGTTTTTATCAGCAATTACAAAAACGTTTCAATAATCCTGGTGTCAGAATTAAGCTTGAAGTGAAAATATCACAGCAGCTGCTGTAATTTCAGAGAAAATGAGGATGAAACATGAAATAATTGGATTTTTTAAATGTTTTTCAACATATTTTTTTGTACTACACAGCATGTAAATCTTTTAGAAATATAATATAAAGCTTACCTTGATGCTTCTAAGGTAAATTAAAGCAGATTTTCAGAAATTATAATAACAAAATACTTCAGTGTTTTGCATTTGGTTGGAACCATCAACAAAAATGGAGATTTCCTGTTTTGTCCCCCTTAATAAATCTATTTTTAAGTGTATAAAATTACTTGCTTTTTTTTTTTTTTTTTGAATAGTTGCATTTATTTATTCATCCACTGTGGAAAAGAAAAAAATTACTGAAAAAAAGCAATTAAAACCAAAATCAAAAGGTTTCTTTTTTTTGGCACTACAAGTTCTCCGTACAACGACCTTTTGATGAAGTGACGTTTGTCCTGCAGTCCAAATGCTTCCTCCTCAAAATGCTCAAATGGTTGTTTTTTGTTTTCATCAGCTTTTAGACAAGCGTCTGACGTTGCCATGGTTACCAAATGTGTTTACGTTGAACTGATCAGAGGTGATTAATTTCAGGAGTTAAAATCTTAAATCTAAACTTATTGGTCTGATGTTATATTGTAACTTTAAAAGTCATGTTTTATTAACTGGAAGCGGAAATAAAAGTTTTCAAACAACAATCTGTAAGTTTCTGAAATAAATTGACTTTTCAATAATATTCTAATTTATAGAAAACAAAGAAATGTTTGTGAAATGAAAATGTTTTCAGTCCTGATTTGAAGGAAGCAGCAGTTAAAGTCTGAAAACCTTCATGGAAAGATTCAGAATAAACGTTTTTGTTCACAAGCAGCATGAAAACAAGACAGAAATACGGTATTATGGAAGAATTTAGAAAAAATTCAAAAGCCCAGCAGTTAGTTTAGTGAAGCATAACGTGTACTTCTCCTTCTGTTTATGAACTGGTGTTACTTAAAGTCTGTTTTTATTGCTTATAGAGTCATTCCCCATCTTTTCTCAGAGAAAAGTTCCCTTTTAATCAAACCTGCCAATTTCCAAATTAGCAAACTTCTGCAACTTAACAGCATTCCAGACTGATTTAATCATTTGCATCTTAAAAAGTTAAAACAAAAACAAGAATGTTGTCAGCTCAAAGCATCCCGTGGTTTTCTTTCTTTCTTTTTTTTCCTCCCCTCCCTCTTTTATTTGTTTCAAATCCCCTGGAAGAGCGGACGGGAAGCCGGAGCCCCAGCAGCGCCTTTTCTCTCCTCCTCCTCCTCCTCCTCCTCCTCCTCCTCCTCCTCCTCCTCCTCCTCCTCCTCCTCCTCCTCCTCCTCCTCCTCCTCCTCCTCCTCCTCCTCCTCCTCCTCCTCCTCTTTTCTTCTTTGCCCGTTTCTCAGATCTGGGAGGAATGAGGGTGGAATTAAATTGATCACCGCTTTCCGGAAGACGACACCGAAAATAAAAAAAAAAAAAAAAAAGAAGAACATTTTAAAAAGTGCCAGGAGGGTGATTCCTGTGCCGGTGTGACATCATTGGCCTGCTGCCTAATTCCCACCACTCACAATAAGGTCACTGTTGCTTCTTAGCGGCACATCCTCCGAGAGCGGAAGATACGGGAAAACATTGAGAACAAAAATCAGATCTTTACATCAGTGGCGTCCAAACTTTATGTCCTCGTCTTGTGGTCCTTTTTTTAAAATTCATTTTTATTACTTAATGCAAAAATCAATACATTTATTATTTTTTCTGCTCAAATAATAAACTAAAACATTCTAGATTTTATTGAAGCAAACATTCCAAAAATGCAAAGTTTTGCAAAGTTTTTTTGTCTAATTTCTTGTGGAAATCTCTTGGTCCACGTAAAATAAGACAAAAATAGATCGTATTTGTGGTCCTATAATACACAAAATTGTGAAAAAAACACGTGAAAAAACCTGGATTATGAATAAAGGGCTTTTGTTGGACTAAACCTTTTGAAACATTTTAATAGAGGACATTTTATACAAATTTCATATGTTATATCTTTTTGCTTCAAGTTGGGTTCCAACTGAACTAAAAACGATTAAACGCTTAAAACAATAAAAATGTTTTATGATGTCTGGAAAATTAGTTGTTTCAAAAACCTCTGGACCATAAAGTAACTGCATGTTACCTAGCAACCCATATGTAGCCTGTTGTACAATGGCTGCTGGAAAGGACAAATGCTTTGTTGTTAACTTACCATCCACAAACCACTTCATGCATTCTTGCTGGTTGTGCAGGAGGTCCCACTTCTGCTTTTCAAAGGTGTACAGTTGTATAATTGCGTGTCTGTTTGCGGCCATTTTGACATGTGTAAGTGTTGAGTTTGGGGTCGTGCTCAGCAGCAGCTTATTGGGAGTTAAAGCCTAAAATAGCTCTAACTGAGCTAATAGGCTAATCTGAGTAAAATAAAAAAAATATTAAGAATTATTCAAGGAAACGCACGGCACCTTCAAGATTTCATTTGTCTGTAAAATTTGTCATTCTAGAAGGAATATAAAAAAATGTCCACCTGTGGACATAAAATCATCCAGAGGGCCACATAATGGCCCCCGTGCCGCACTTTGGACACCTCTGCTTCAGATAGAGGAGCAGCAAGTTGAAGATGTGACAGCGAGACGATTATATCGCTTTATTGGGACAGTTAAGTCGTGTGTTTTCACTTCTCACATCTCCTAAAGATCTAATCTGTCATCCTAATCTGCTCCCTCATCAGCGAGAGCTGTGCAGGCCGCTCACCCTCCACCCGCTTTACGCTCCGGCCTGGGATGGAAAAGTAACATAAATGGAATAAAGACTTCAGACGAAAACAATTTGGTTACATCAAACTCCTCGGTTCCACTTGAAAGAATCAATTTTAAAACACAACTGTGTCAGGACGTTCTTTTTTATCGCTAACTAAAAAGTAATTTGATGTAAAATGTGACCACATGTCTTTCAGATGCTTTGTCCAACTTAGGTAAACCCAAACCACAAGTGACTGGCATTATGTTCATTCTCCCGACCGCTAAGCCATTGTGTTGCCACAGGCCATCTTGTCGAAATGAAACAGTTTGCCCGCAGCCACCGACCACAACAGATGTTCCCTTGCTAGACGCTCTGCTAGCATGTGTGTTCTGTTGAGTCTACGGCCAAAATCCTCTCAGCCTGGCACTGCGCAACACAAACAAGGAACTCAGGGAAAGTCGGCCATTCTCTCCAGTCTGCCGCACAATCCAGTTGGGAATAGTAATTAGTTACTAATTACTGATTACTTCCCCTCCAAAGTACTCCAATTACCTTTTCACCAAAGGTAATTACTTCAATAATTACTTTATTTGCTTAAAAAAAAAAAAACAGGTTCCCAAACTGCTCTCTCTATGGACGAAGACGATGCCCCCAAATAAATTTAAAAAAAAATGGTGACAGACTCAGAAATATTTCTCCTCAAAATTCTGACTTTAATCTGGAAATTTGACTCAGAATTTTGACTTTATTTCTTTCTATTTTTTCCTCAGAATTTCAAATACTGACATCACTCTTAAAACGCTCTCCTAGAGTCATGCCTGTTGCCATGACGACGCTGATTGTCATGAGTCGATCACAGACGAAAAATTTTGCATCCTGCTTGCAAAGAAGAAACAGTAACTATTTAATTTAACCTCTAATTCTACCAGTAATGCATTAATTACTTCTAGTCAGTTGGTTGGCAACTAGTTAAATTTACTCGATTACATGTATTTGAGTATTATGAATATTTTTACTGCACGTTATTTTTTACTCTTAATTGAGTAAAATTTCTGTATTTTCTACCCACTGAATGAAAAGCAAACATGTTTTGACCAGAACTTCACCAGGCACAAACCTGCAGTTTCTGTTAAAGTTTTATAAGTTTTATATTGAAAGAAACTGATTTGGAAAAAAAATGTTTTGTTTTTACTTTTTGCTACTTAATTATTGTCAATTTGGTTCTTAAAATACCAAAATGTCCACTGAACTTTATGATTTGGTCCTTCTGATGATTTAATTTTCAGTTATTAAATGTTTGATACTTTGATCAGTTACCTGGTACTGAAATAGACGTTTTACTTCTTCTTGAGTAAGAACGTGTAGAAGCAGTGCTGCTCTTACTTGAGAACGTTTTTGGGAACTTTAGCACCTCGGCTTCTGATGCTGCTCACTGCTTTTTAAACCGAATTTTAAAAAATCGAGTGTTTACGAACGGAGTCTGGTCCGAAAACCTCCACAAGTTGCATGTAGAGGAATAGAGAAGTCAGAACGGATACGGCTGATAACCAAATGGCAGCTGGGGCCCCTGGCCCTCGGGGCCCTCGGGGCCCCCCAGCCGTCGGGCCCCCCCGGCCCTCGGGGCCCTCGGGGCCCTCGGCGTGTTTGCGGAACAAGCAGAAGGGTGAGAGGGTGACGACCCGCCGAGATGCCAGAAGGACTGGGGAGGCTTTGGGAAATGTCTCGGCCCTGTGTGAGCGCGCACTGCCGCCGGGGGGGCGGACGACCTTCTGGACGGAGGGACACGGTTTGACAGCAGACGCAGTTTAGAGAGAGAGTTTGTCCAAGGGATGTTCCAGATGTTGACTCACGCTGGTTTGCTAATCGGGAGCCACAAGCCCCTGGAGCCACGTGTAAACAGGAGCGTCTGCCTTGCTGTGTAACCCCAAGGAGTTCGGGCTTCGACATGCGATCCGAGTCTGACCCTTCGGGTCCGCCGGACCTCTGCTCTGTTTGTCTGGGAAGTTCTGCTCATTTGTTTGCTGAGGTGCAAATCGAACTCTGATACGGATCAAACATGAGCCTATAAATCTCGGTTCGGTGGAAGTGAACTCTGGTGCAGTTTGAATGCGTATGTGAACATGAACTGAACTGAAGACTGCCCCAAAGAGCAGGAAGTTGATCACAGCGCAGGGCATTCTGGGTAAATGCAACCAAAACAAATGCAAGAGTCTCGCAGTAAAAATCCTGACGCCGCTCCAGTTTTCTTTACGTTTCCAGAAGAAGGAAGCTGCACTCCTGTCTTTTGCTGAGGTTTTTTTTGTCATTTCTTTCAGTAGTTCTTGGTGTAGCGCCCCCGCAGGCGAGGAGGGGACATGTTTTTCAGTTGGTTTGACTCGGTGTGAACAGTGTGAACAAAAACCACAGCAACTGAAAATGTGTCAAATGTTGCAGTTTTGGTCCCTAAAGTGAACAAAGTCTGCCGCACTAACAGGCGTGAAAACACACAGATATGGACACCAGTGATTTATTTTGGACCTTCTTAAACCTTCAAAGCTTTAATCAAACTTTAATCAACGGGCAGCAAAGTCACACGCAGGACAAACAGCCATGTGGACAACTGGTAACTCAGAACGTCAAATTTTGTCATTTATTTTCCGGGGGTTAAACTGTTTTGTTAGACCTTAGCAGAAACACTTTGCTACTGTTTTCTGACAAAAGCAAAAACTTCTGGCCGAGGCTCGGTGACTTCCATGCTACCCACACGAGGAGCAGCAGACTGGGGCTGTTAAACGCATTTACACTCCAATAACTTTCACAAGTTGCAGGGACCATGGAGAGAGAGCGAGAGTGACGGCAAACTGCGTGGCCAAGTGGATCAACAAGGAGCTATTGATACCAGAGATATGTGCTGATGTTGGATAACAATGGCTGTTTGTGCTGGTAACCTTTAGCTTTGGCTATTTCAGGGGTCAGACAACAAGAGTCCATTCTGCCCAAAAACGTTTGCGCTAAGAGAGTCTGAATGTTGTGATTGATACGTGATCCTGTGGAAAGTTTTCCAGATTCAATGTTTTCCTCATTTATTTCTACATTTCCCCTTAACATTCCACACAAGACCTGCAAGAACAACTTATTGTGTTATTATTGATTCTTAAAGAAGAAAACAAACATTTTATTGCATACAAAATGAAATTAGAATTAGAATTTATTTTTAACTAATTTGCAATGTTTTGAAATTATAGTACCAAAACAGAATCACTTATGTTCATTATTTGTTTTGCAGGATGATTTGTAGCCGAATCTTTGCTCTCAGGTCTGTTGGGGATTTCTAATCGTGTTCTAACAAAACTTTGACAACATTCCACTGACGTCGAGAAAACACCATTTTGAAACTGTGATGTTTCCATAAAATAAGAATTAAAAATCACATGGAAATAAATTTATTCAGGCAATAAGTTATTTAAAGAAAACCCTGCTGTTTGATTCTCCAACTACTTCCTGTTGTCTTCTTTGTCGTTTGCGCCAGTAGCAACATCCTGTTGTTCATCAAATGACTAGTGATGCAAAAAAAATATTTCAGTTGCAGTTTTGCAAAATAAACCGATTTCAATAAAGCCAAAGAAACCCACTTCATCCTAGAGTCAAAACCTTTTATTAAAAAATTAAGTCTTTTCAAAATTAATCATATTGATTATTGAAACGTCAAATTGTGCAATTATATAGAAAATATTGATGCAAAACTTTATTTATTAGTTTTCACAAAACAATTATGAAATCCTGGAGGGACAAAAAAGATGCTCAATATTATCTAATTTTAAGAATTCATTAATGTCTTTAAAGGCTTTATCAATACATTCTGCTGACAGAACCGGCCCATTGGCAGCTTTCATGATCTCGATTGGACCCAAAACCAAAATGAGTTTGACTTTGCTGACAGGCTGTTCTCTGGAGAAAAGTCATTCCAATTTGCTTCTCCACCGTTTCCTGTAAATATTGCTCTGGGAGTGCTTTGGATGTCTAGTAAAGCTAATGCTTGTTGAAAATAAACCGGTAACAGTAGAAAGCGAGTGAACCAGATTTCAGGGCATTAGGAATGGCTCACTGTCAGTCCTGTAACAGTGTGTGTGCATGCATGAATGTGTGTTTGTGTGAGTGGTGTAATTACAGCCAGGTCTCCGGCATGGAGCCCAGGAGAAGTATCGTCAGTTTGTCTGTGGCATGTGGTGGCTGTGCAGCCTCTCTTCCCCTCTGCTGTCTGTCTGGTGACTCTCATGGTGACTGACTCCTCACTAATGAATTAATACTGCTGGCTTTTTATTATCAATACAGCAAGTCTGAGCTGGAAGTGAGCCGCACAATGTTACTAGGCAAACGAAACTTGGTTTATATTAATATTTGTATAATTATTTAACTGTTTAATTTCCCTTGAGATCAGTTTGAATTTGAGTTTCTTTCTTTGATGCATTTGTCTGTTGATATCTGACTGTTTCTGTGAGTTTCCAGCTTTGCCTCATGTTCTTCTAAATGCTACATTTATATTCTTCAAATGTGTGTTTAAATAGTTTCACTTAAGTTGCTGTGCAGCAACATAACGTTGGTTTAGTTCTGATGTGCAATGCATGCTAACATGATTATGTTGCATAGATCAGGCTGGATGCTACATGCTAATGCTAATATCTCCCGCCTCCAGATCCAGACTTGTTTGTTTGCAGCTGATAATGAGGAAGTGCAGAGTTGGAGTAACTAGTTACATTTACTGGAGTGATTTTATTAAGTATGGAGTAAAACTTTTGGGATCTTCCCTCCTCTGTCCACATCACAGCTCTGCACACGTCTACATATTTTGCTAGCAGCTCTTGAACTGTGTGCCAGAAGCGAATCTGCACAGTTTTGCTTGTCATTGCTTGTGTACACAGTGTATGAGCTTAAAGGGCTGAAATCAGTGACTCTGGGATTTGTCAAGGCAATGAAGATGAACATTGTGCTGTTGCAAGTCGGTTAGCAAAGCAAGAATCGGGCTGTTGGTCATGGTGTGACCTGTGAAGTGAACATGCATTTATTCTCTTAGAAGCTCTGCAAAAACATATTTTATTAATTAGTATTTTCTGGCTTGTCACTCAGGATTATTTTAGTCATTTCATTAACAGAGGCTGCATTCACACTGCAGCCTGAAGTGACCCAATTCCCTTTTTTTTATGTAATGCGACCTTTATCTGATCTTTTCCTGACAGTCTGAACATCCCAGGCCACTTGGATATCCGATACGTATCAGATTCAAATGTGACCTAATGTCCAGGTCGCATTCGTCTGACCTGAACGTCACAGATGTCCCTATTCTTGATACACGCAAGCAGGAAGAAAAACAACCATGACAGATGAGGATTGAGTTGTTAATGTGCTGCTCTGGTTGGACAGCAACTTTAAATGTGTAAGCTGTGCCACAGCGTTGGTTTACTTCCACCAACACTGAGAACGCTGACGTTACTGCCACCGTTACTGCCACCGTTACTGCCACCGTTACTGCGACCTCTACTGGACATGCGGGACACTTTCAGGTCGTTTGTCAGTTCATCCAATCCAATTTGACGAAACATCAGGATTAGATCACTTCACGCTGCAGTGTGAACGCAGACAGAACGTGAGAATGATGTGAAATATTGACAGTGACAAAGGAAGTCGTCTCTTGCAATCCCAAACTGTTGTTTGCTGCAGTGACGCATTCTGGATTTTTATGTTTACTTTATGTACTGTCAGCCTTCGGTGTCATCGCGGATTTGCAGCTTTTTAATTTAAAAAAAAAAAAAATTAGCATTCATATTCTTTATAAGTAATTATGATAAAGAAAGATATCAAATGTCACACTGTGGAAAAGTGTGACAATGGTTGCCATGGTAACCGTGGTGAACCATGGAGACGATGGCGCAGCGTCATGCAGCCGAGCCTGTATGAGGAAAAACCGGTTAGCATCTCGTCTTTTAAGGCTTTTTAAAGCTTAGGGAAACTTTGTTTATGTCACAGTGAAATAAAAATTCAGTAATTTGATGAACACGTCAGGAGGGAGGAGGTTCGGGTCGGTTTCTGAGCCAGCTGTTTCCAACTTTCGTAAATCCGCCGTCTGTGAGCCGCGACCAGGTGTGTCACGTTCAGAGACAAATTATCTCCACTGGAACAAGAAAAAGCCACAAATAAACTGGCAAAAACAAATTTCAGTCTCTCCGTCAAGACTCCCGTCCCTCTCTGCCGACGTCCATCATGGCGTCGATTTGGTGACGAAGCAGCAGAGGGTCAAGATTTGAGACTCGATTCCGGTTTGTAAGAAAAGCAAAACTGTTCTGTCAAATTTCATGTTTTATAATTTACATTTTTTTGTTGTTTTTAAATGTCCTCAGCTTGGTAAACTCACCCTTCTCACACACACACACACACACACACACACACACACACACACACACACACACACACACACATGTTCACCCTGCATCCAGGGGGATTTATTTGACCCCTTATTGCCATCGGTGGGCCTGTGGTGGAGATGAAAGCATGCCTTCCCAGTGTGGCCCCAGTTTCTATAGCTATGGACACAGACTCACACTGATCGGACACAATGGAGAGGCCCTGCCACTCGCCCCTGCCAGAGCCCTGCGCTTACCCCGTCCCATCCGTCACCGCAATCATATTTTCAAAACAATAACACAGCCGCGGGGGGCGGGCGTGATTGAAGTGTGTGCGCGTTTGATCTGCTGGTATGGGAGTGTGTGCGCTCATTGTGTGGGTGTACGCTTGTACGTCATTATTTTTAGGCACGCGTTTGTTTCAGCCAAGAGAGAAGCGGCTCGCTTGGCTTGCGGCCGCCGATCCATACGTGCACTTTGGAGGCGACCGGGAGATCCTGCAAGTGTGTGAGTGCAGCGAGCCGGGCCTTTGATGGCGCGGCCGGAGCGTGCCTAATGTGGCCGCTTGCTGGGGCGGCGGAGGAATCGGGGGGGTGGCAGAGCTGAGCCTCCTGCCCTCGTACCATCTACCCTGCCTGCCCCAAGACTCCCCCTGCAAACTTGAAAGGACCAAAGGAATCCCACACCACCACCCCGTGAAGCCCCCAGCAGCCCCATGTTTTCAGAAAGCATGACATCATCCTTTGCACAAAGGGAGTTGGAGCTGAAGTTAGTGTGTGTGTGTGTGTGTGTGTGTGTGTGTGTGTGTGTGTGTGTGTGTGTGTGTGTGTGTTTTGGATAGACGTCCATCAGTTCCACCGCTCTGCTGAATAGAAACTCCAGTTTCTTGTGTTTTCTGGAAGCCTCGTTGGCACCGATCGTCCTGTCTGGTTATGATGTTTCTGACTCTGACAAACACCAGGGTGATGTTGTGTTTCTGTTTTAGGATGCTAGTCATGCTAATGACTAATGTGGATTGGGCCCTAAATGTCTGTAGTGAACAAATTACTTCCAGCCTCCAGGATGCTGAATGTTAGCGCTGAATGCTAATGAAGACTCTGGCTTTGGTTCTCTGCAAGGTGAACATTTGGAGACCATCTTGAATTGTTGGTGACATTTGTTCTCGATTGGATACATGTAAAGCACATGTGTCAAACTCAAGGCCCGGGGGCCACATCCGGCCCGCCGCAGCTTTTTCTTTGTGGCCCTCGAGATTCTGGACACATAAAAATAACCTTCAGTTTTTTCCAATCCTGCGTTTGTGGAGATTCACTCAGAATCAAGAGGTCTTTGCACTTTTTGGTATCAATGAATAATATCGCAAATTTCCCACAGAAATCATGTAACCCATTGGGTTTAAGTGATACTAACTCCCACCTGCAGGTGGCAGTACTCATTACTTTTGTTATTTTCTTTATACTTATATAAATTGTCATCATTTTGGTTTTTAAAATACCAAAATTTCCACTGATTTTTATACTTTGGTCCAACAGATGATGTAATTTTTAAATATTAAGTGATTGATAATTTGATCAGTTACTCAGTGATTGAGAATATTCTAAAGTAATTTCTTGGACGGCAACGTTTTACTTTCACTTGAGTGACAATATGTTTAAGTGTTGCTACAATTATTATTATTATGATTAGATTATTAGCTGCTCCAGATTAATATAATTAATCTGTATTATAACTGGATTAGTTTCTTAATCCAGTTACTGGAAATTTTACAATAATCAACTTAAATAAGAGTAACAACGAATTTGGTAAAAAGTCAACTCAAATACTGAGTAACGGATCAAACTATCAATTAGTTAATATTTAAAAATTACATCATCAGATAGATCAAATATAAAACTAAATGGAAAATTTGGTATTTTAAAGATCAAAATGACAATAATTCATAAAAAAATAAAATAAAATCAGGCAAAAGAAAATTTTTCCAAATCAGTTTCTTTCAATATAAAACTGCAGGTGTGAATTTTTGGTGAAAACTTTTGTTTTTCATTCAGCAGGTAGAAAATCTAGAAATTTTACTCAAGTACGAGAAGAGATACTTCAAAATAAAGTATTGCGTAGTATAAATACTCCTAAAAGTACATTTTTCAAAGAGGTAAATGTGAGTAGTAGTTACTGCTGCAGTAACTAACTGCTAAGTTGTGGAGAACCAAACAGAGATATGATCCTGTCAGCGCCTCGGTGAAATTCGCCTTTAGATGACAATGAGCCCTGCAGAGGGCAAAGGGAGAATCAAAGGCACCAGAGGGGCTGATGTCACGGCCACTGACTCGTAACTGCCACTCCCAACACACAGACACACGCAAACACACCCCCACACACACACTCTCGTGTTAACAACCACTTAGCTTCAGATACACCAGCATCCACAAACGTAAACTAATCTCTGGTTTCACATTCTGCGTCCGCAGAGGTGAGCGCCGTCGGCCTCCGCTGTTTAACGGGCTGCCCGTTTGCCAACTGTTCCTTTGAGGGGGCCAGCGCGTCGGGCGTCAGGGCTGGGATTTGGGAGGGAGGGCCGGTGCCGCTGGATCAGACAGATGGAGGGGGGTCCGGCTCCATTCATTTAACTCTATGAGAACAACAGAGCCCCACTTCAAACAACAAGAACGCAACCTGCTGGCCCCGACGGCTGCGAACAAACACGCAGGCACGCACATGTGCTTTTATTAGAATGTTCTCATTTGAACGTTCACAGCCTGAAGTGACCCAACGGCGAAGCGCGTCGAGTCTGACCTTACAGTCTGAACGACGCAGAGCTGACTTTTTATGTCCAGGACGTTTGGATATACGAAACGTTTCCAATCTTTTAAAATGTGACCCGAATCTGAACAGCCGCATTCGGAACGTCATCGATTCCAGACAAACATCTCTGTTCTGCTTCCTGACATGAGCCGCCAGGAGAAATACTGCAAACCTGTTTCTGCATGATGCAAGAACCGATCGCCCTGATGGACGGCAAAAAGTTGCTCACCAACAATAACTAGCATCGACTGCTAGTTATCAATATAATGCGCGAAATCTAAAATGAAAGCATGACAAAATGCAACGCTGTACTTTGCTGCTAATTGTCAACACTACAACTAGATAACAACATCAGGAAAAGTTTTGATCAAGAAAAAAGTAGAGAAGGAGAGGAAAGTAGTTCAGTTAGGCTAGCTTGACTATGACAACCGTAACTTGAAGATGTGCTGCAGAATCTTGGGGTTTTGGTCCAGTTACAAAATAAAAAGAAAGGCGACTCACATACCAACTCTGACAGGTCATCAGTAGAGCAGGCGTTTACATTAGCTAATCACCCAGCGCTGTGTTAGCTTAGCTAATTTAGCTAATAGTGCTAAATTAGCACTGATTAATAATCCCAAAATAAACATCAAGCCTAAGATATGCTCCTCCATTTGCATCCACGTTTACTTCCTCAAACTCGGAGCGCTTCTTCTTCTTCTTCTGTTTTGTGGCGGTTGGCTAAACGCTGAGCGTGCGCTCTGTGTGTGACGTTATTGCGCCCCCTGCTGCGCCTGTGGGTCACTGTCAAGTCGTTGCAGAAAATCACAAACGAGTCGAATGCATTTGGAAGTGGGAACGACAACGCGAAAAAACTGGTCACTTCAGGCTGCAGTGTGAACGTCAGCTTGACCTGCGAACTGTCACCTGCTGCCCAAAGAACAGAATGTTAGCTCCCAAAGATAAAGCTATAATCTGCCAAGCGGACATGCAAACACCAGGGAATCCAAACGCAGCAACCTTCTCTCCTCCATGGGACGACCTCCTCTGCTACCACCCAGCCCCAACCCCACACCTCCCGCTCCGAATTCACTGGCACTTCCAGAAAGCGCCGAGGCGCCAGCGGAGTGGGGCTCATCTCTAGGGAACAATAAAGCCTGATCTTCATAAAAACTTCAAAAAGGCCTCGCCAAGTGTTTTATAGGTGCTTTAAAGGTTTATGGGCCCCGGGGAAGGAGAATGAGAGACAGAAATGAGTGATGCCGTAGTGGTAGGCTTTATTTTCTCCCACCCACTGTACACGCATATACAAAACCCCTCACACGCGCGCTGGAGCCGCCATGGAAGCACACACGTACGCTGCTGATAATCCGCCGCTAGCCGGGAATCTGCTGGAGATGTGCTCATCCTGTCAGCATAAAGTCCAAAACACATTCACTTTTCATTTAGCTTTTATTATGTTACGACAGTGAAAACAAGTTGAAGCTGCTGTTTGATGTAAAATCGACTTTTTTGCGCTTTAGTCAGCTCCTTCAGACTAGCCAGCAGCAATTAGCAAACACCTGGTGGAACTGTGCATCATCATACAAGCTACTTCTGAGCGAAATGTTGGTAAAAACCTTGTTAAAGGTAATAGAGGAACCAGAGATTTAGAGATTATCGTAAATTTTACTGCTAATCAAAAACTGGGTCGGTAAAAACAAAACGTTAACGGAACCAAAACAGGAGCGAGAACAAAAGCGTTATGATGACAAATGAACCGTAGGACGGACGCCGCCATTTTGTAGTTTTCTTTTAATAAACTCTCACTTTAACAGAAGTCAAAGGAACTACAAGCCCCAGAAGCACAAAATGTTTCCTGTGTTTGTTGTTTTGATTAAAGCAGAAAATGCCTCCCTGCTTTTCCACAGATGGACTATTCCTGTCACCACTTCTCTCAAATAAAACTGCAGAAGGCAAAGTAACCTAAAACAGGATGGGGAGGAGATCAAATAAAAGTTAGTGTAAAGGCTAAATGAAGAAGAAAAACGGGAGTGGTTCAGGAGCGGGAGTCGTTTTACGGGAAGTGGGACGGGAGAGAAATCTTTTTTCTTTTCTTTTTTTTTTCACTCTGGCCTGGGATTCAGACAGGACAAGATTTGTTTCTGCTGCAGTGGGATGGGAGCGAAAAATCCACTCCTGTGTCATCCTCTGACATAAATCCAATGTTTCAGACGATCCCTTTGATCTTTAAACGTTTCAGGCGTTGGAGTCTGAGCCAAAGAGCAAAACAATGACACTGATATGTCATCAGACCGAGGCCTACACCTCCGAAAAGCAGAAGTGGAGCCTCCTGCATAACCAACAAGAGTGCAGCAAATGGTTTCTTGATTATAAGTCAAGACATTTGTATTTTCCAGCAGCCATTGTACAGCACATAGAGTTAAATAGTGAGTTGCAGGAATTCAATCACATTTACTTGAGTAACTTTTTTGAAAAACAAAACTTTTAGGAGCATTTTCACTACGCTGTTGTTTTTACTTGAGTCATTTTATTGTGAAGTATTTCTGCTCTTATTTGATGAATATTTCTGGTTTTTCTACCCACTGAATGAAAAACAAACATGTTTAAACCAAAGACTCAGCAGACACAGAGCTGCAGTTTCATAAGATTTTTATTAGAAAAACTGATTTGACAAAATCTTCTTTTGCCTGATTTTATTTATTTATTGTTACTTATATGAATTATTGTCATTTTCATCCTTAAAATACTAACATTTTCACTTAGCTTTAAATTTTGGTCCATCTGATGTAATCTGTAAATATTAAATGATTGATAATTTGTTGAATTTTGTAGGTTTTCTAAGTTTCTCCAAACGGTTCGTTGGTTTTTCAGCAGTTTTAGACACAAATGAAACTAGAAAAATGTTCAAAATGTAAATTTTGCATAACTACTACCATTGCTAACTTCTGCAGGAATCAATCGTAGCACAAGGAGTGGAAGCAGATAAGAACCCAAAAATCGGCCCACCGTGGCGGTGAAGTGATTTTCAGATGGAGCGGCTCTCGGATCAGATGCTACGAGCTGTTTGCGCTCATCCAGTTTCTGCAAGGAATCTTAACAACCTCTGAATCCGACGTCCATGGCAGTGGAAGTTCTCATATCAGATGAATCCGACTGGAACCGGACCTCGACCTGCGCCTGTTGTTGGACGCAGGGATTTGTCGAGTCACGAGACGCGCTGCGTGCCGCTGCGAGGCGCATTCCACATTGAATCTCTGTTTCTGAGCATGAATAGCTGCTATTCAAGGCGTTTTTGGAATGTTTTCTTTATGTGCATTCAGATATGTGCCAGAGGTTATATTTAGATCGGGTCCTCCTGGAGTCAGAAGGTTTAAAATTAGGAGGTGTCAGAATTCCAGTACAATTCTTAAGTTACTGTCAATAAATGCTAAAGGGCTGCTCTTAAAGGTGTAGTGCCTTGGCAGGCGTTGCTGCCTGGCTTGTGTGTGATAAGATGCTTGAGAAACATGTGTGGATTTGTCCTGATTTAGCTTAAAAGTGTAAATCTTCCCAGTGGTACACATGTGCATTTACACATCCATATATCAAGATCCTTGAGTGGCCGCTGTGTGCCAGTGCGTGTGTTTGTGCGTCCTTCTTCACATTAATGTTTGTAGGATCTGTTGACAGGGAAGCATGCAGCATTTTATTTGCTCAAGGGCTGAAAAAACACATGGGGCTAGCAAGGGAGCACTGTGATATGAGCCTGCTGAAAGCAAGCTGGCGAGCCAGAATTCAACCCGGGATCATGAGTCAACTAAACATATAAACACGCAGCGCATAAACAGGAGCGTGCAACATGAAAATGTATTAATGAAAAAGTAAAAATAGGCGTTCTGCTGCGTGCTGACTTGCAGGAGTTTTTATCTTTAGAAGCAGGAGTTCCTCCGCGTTTCTTTGCTGACGGATATTTAATTGCACATTTCGAGCTCTGGATTATTCACTTATTACCGTCTTTTGTAAAACGTGTAAAAATGTGTGGATTTGGCATAATTTCAAATGAAACATTGGAGATTACCAAACCTTTCTGCATCTGCAAACACCAACTGGTTGGCTCTCATTGGGCAAACATTTCAGAGCAATTCCAGTTTCTATTCCAGCCTCATGGGGGCGATGAAGCATTTTTTCAGTGGTGGGAACCGCAAACTAAAACTGAAAGCAGCGCTAATTATAAATATTGCACATCGTGATGTTAATGGACCAAATTCAACCATGTGAAGCGAGGGGAACATGTGGAGGCTCTTAACATAATCTTAAATGGGATTTCTTGCATGTTTTTGTTTTACTAACAAGTGCAACCAGGAACTGCAAAACCACACAATCTTGTGGTTTTGTTCTAATTTCTAGTGCACTTAAAATAACAAAACTAACTCTCAAACGTTTGGAAACGTAGAGGAGCTTCTTTAAATAAATAGTTCCTTGATATTGCAGATTATTTCACTTGTAACAACATTTTTTCCCCATGTTATAAATGTGATAATCTGCTGCTGGAAGCAGCACTTTTATATGTATATTAAGGAATTCTTGACATAAATCAAATTCTTATATCTTTCTGAAAAGTTACTTTGTCTTACTTTAAGTGTACTAAGATATTTGGAAACTACAACAAAAATATTTTCAGTGTTGTATTCTTCTATTTATCTACTTTGTTGGTTTTATACATAACATTGCTTTTAAAAAAAGGAGAAAGTGAGGAGAGGAAATAGGAAGTCTTCACTGACTTCAAAATAAGAGCATAAACATAAAGAAGTACTTGAAGGATTAACAGTCAATAACTGAAACTTCAACTCGTCAAAATTTATCCAACTAAGTTTGCAAATTAGCGCTTTAGAATTTATTTTGAACATTTAATTCTGAGGTAAATGTTTTCAAGGCTAGCAATATGCTAATATGCAAAACAAAATGTCAGAACCTCATAAATTACCTGAACAACAAAGTGACGTTTTAAAAGCAAACACTTTTCGCTTCCTTTTGTTCCTGAGTGACAAATGATTGTTTTTCTTCTTTTCACAATCTGACACGTTTGTTTTCATCCAAACATGCTTCATAGAAAGGATTCAGACTGAGAACAACATTGACTGAGAGTCTGCAACTGATGAAGGAAGTGCTAGAGAGAGACGTCCAATAGTTTGAAAAGCAGTAATTCTTTCCATCATTGTTCATCATCGGTGACCGACTTGCAGCCTAAACGACCGCGGGTTTCATCCTGCAGCTGCTCGCCGCCCCGCTTTCATCGACGGGGTGGCAAACGACGGTGAGGTCACCGCCTGCAGGCAGACAGCCGGCTATATGTCACCCTGATCATTATCAGATGAATTAGTGGAACATGTGAAAGCATAGATAAAAATATAATGTGCACCCAGTTAAAGTTTAAGCAGCAAGGACAGCGAGCGACGGCTAATTTACGCTCCAAACAGGAAGAGCTCAGAGGTAACAACCCATAAAAGAGGCCAGAAAGTTCCTGCGCTCCCATACAGCAGATCTATTAAAAAAACAAAACAAACAAGGGCTTTTATTTTGTAATATTCATTTATTGTTCAATAAAAATAAATTTTAAAAAAGTGACGTGATGTCTCCTTCATGACTTTGCCTGATGGATCCACCAACAGTTCCTTGTAAACGCAGGGCTGTTTTTACCACACCAGAAAGGGAATTCAAAACCTTCTTTTCCCCTCATTTCAGAGCCTGTAATGTCACTGACCTTTGACATCTCCAGTGGTCACAGCCCCCCCCCCTCTCTGGTTAGCTTCACATTGAGGGCAGATACAGTACATTCATCCCCTGATCTCCTCGGTTCAGTTTGACTCGTTTGTCTTTGCAGATGGCCGCCGTAAAAAAACCAAAACACGAATAAAGAGGACATGTAGGCGCGAACACGAGAGCTGCAGCCATCAGTAAAACCAGTTAGAACATCTTTACACAGCAGTTCACATGGAAAACACGTCTGTAAATGTGTAAGAAAGGTCAGCTCTGTAAACAGTGAGGACGCGTCTGTTAGCGCCCCGCTAGCAGGTTCAACATGCTACAGGAACCGAGTCAATAAACTCGATGCTACATTGTACTCGCTTTTATTTACAGTAATAAACGCTGCTGAGCCTGCAGGAGAAACTCTGGAGCAGAACATAATTTCATCTGGTGCAACAAATAGTCAGAGAAGCTGAAATAATGAAATGTGACAAAATGCTGAGATATTTTAAAAAGGGAAAGTTTGGCTGGTTTGTGCAGGAAGATCTGTCAGAACTGTAAACAAATATTTATTAATACCTAACAGAAAAACTCATAACTAAAGTCATTTGAATTAAATTAAAAACTGCATCTGGAAAGATAACAGTTTCAATTTCTCTCTCTTTAAGAATCAAACATCTGGAATAAATTATGTACCAGATTTCTGTGATTGGAGAATTTATTTTGCTTCTAATTCTACTTTTTTTTCTCAGTTTAATCTGTTTCAACTGTTTCACATGATCAATTATCTGACATATATGAACGTCTCAGTCAGCGACGCACCGATGCAAAAATATTGGGCCGATATTGATAATATTACTGTTATGAGCAATAACCAATATTTACCAGTGTTATGCATATTTCACTACCATTTCGACACCTTTGGGGGAAAAATAACCAGAAACAAATAAAAAATAAATATTGGTTGTTTGTATCGGCCCAGTTTTATTTATCGGACCAGTACCGATATGTGAGATGATGACTGGTATCGGATGTTGATGCCAATATCTGGAATGGCATGTTCTGATTTTTAAATATTAAAAATGCAAAAAAAAATTATTTCCTAGGAATCCTGATCAACTTAAAAAGTGAATATTTTTTTCCTTCCATTTTGATAGTTGGGTAACTTATTGTAGCACCAATAATTTTGTTCTAAAATATGATTCAAATGTTCCATTGTCAGTGTTTTAGTCAGGAAGGTTTTTGGTGGTGCACCGCCTCCAGCCTCCATGTTTGATGTGTAAAATCTTTAGTTTCTGGGGAAATAACTGCTAAATATGATGTTTTAAGAGCTTGGTGACATTTTTCAGATTGGAGACGCCAGAAGACCCGCTTGGTTTTAACCCCAAACACATTAGCCGCTAGCTTTAGCATTTTGTACCATCTAGTGTGAATTTATGCTGAATGAAACTATCTAAATGTCTTAAAGCGTTCTTACGACAATGTTTAAGGACGCTTATAAAGCTAAAGCAAGCAACATTTACTGTGCATGTGTTTCTCAGAAAGGCCAGTGAATTTCTGCAGCCTCACCTGGCAGGTGAGAACCTTTTGTTTGCCTTAACTCATCTGCTGTGACGTGTTTTTAATGCTTGTGATCTGCAGAAACACAGGAAACCTCAAAATCATTTGATGCATGTGGAGAAGAGCTCAGCAACAAACGCAGAGACGTGGCTGATGAGGAATGAATCAAATCAAAGCAGGTGAGAAACATCCAACTGATGCATCATCAGGATGAAACTCACAGATGCTCCATGAAAGGTCAAAGGGTCAGAATGGCAGCTGATGAATGTTTGCATTATATCTATTTCAATTCAAATCAACACAATGGAGAGTATTGCTTCTTTTTCCCTGTTTGGAAAATTAGCTGGTTGAATAGGATCTATTTTATCTAGAGTCGACTTCAAAGAGGACAGCACCACCGAAGTTTGTGCTAATGTTCATTATTTCCTGCTTTGCTGCTAAAAATCAGGCCTGGGAGAAACGGAGAGGCTCTGACCAGGTCAAATGTTTTACCTCTCAACACGTTGCAGTAACGCATCTTTCTGTTTGGCCGGCAGGACGCAACACAGCAAACCGGGCCGCTGTATAGAAGAACATTTCTGCCCAAAAAACTCTGAAGTTTTGAGCTTTTCTAGAGAAAACTGGAGATTTCTGAGCTTGAAAAGTAAAAAATTTGCTGGAAAAAAAATCAGAATTTTTTTTAGATAAACCTAAAATTTTCTAGACTAAATCTTCAGAGCCGGAAAAGTAACTAAATTGCAAGAGAATAAAATCAGAAAATTGGAGATTAATCTCAGAAATTTTCCAGAAAAAGCAAAGAAATTTCATACCTCCAAAATTCAAACAATTTTCTAGGAAAAAACCTGAAAATTTTAGATTAATCTCAGAAATTTTGTAGAATAAATCTTTCTCAACTTCACAAGTCAAAAAGTTCCTAGAAAAAAAGTCGGACAATTTTAGATGAATCTCAGAAATATTTCTGAAAAAAAAAACAAAAAAAACTGATACGTTTTTTTTTTATAAGTTAATCTAACAAAATTTTAGGAAAAAGCAAAGAAATTTCAGAAACAACCTCAAAACAATTTGAAATTAATCTCAGAAAACTTTTCTGATTCTGAATTTCAAAATTCTTAGTTTTTCAAGCAAATTTTGAACATTTTGGAGTCTTATGTTGTAAATTTACTCCTCCTTTCTTCTACCGTGTCCCAACGCGCCGCATGATGATGATGATGAAGCCTGCGCCATTTTGGAAACGCAGCAGCCCAAAGTGCTGCTTTCAGCCAAACATCAGACTGAGATTTGCTCAGCGTCACGACCTTCTGCTCAACAATTTCTGACAGCAAGAAGAAAAAAGGAGCATTTTTTCTTTGTTTCATGTTGAGCGTTCATTTGGCGTCCATATGAGGGTCTGATGTTGGTAGAAAAAAAGCTCTTCTGTTTGGGAGAACACATTTCATAGAAACAGATTCTCTGAAAAAATAAAAACACTCAGAATGTTACAGTTTTGCAGTCAAAGCAACAAAGACGGTCGAATTCGCGGAGGTTGAAAACCCTGAATGCGGGTCACACCGTGGTGGCCCGGCTGTGTTTCAGCGCGAGAGGAGAGTAGTCCTTGATGCGAACGCACAGTTTCCCCCGCAGCCACGGGTTCTGCAGCTCCAGGGGACAGAAGTCGTCCTGCAGCCACTTCTCCCTGTTGTCCACCACCAGCACCAGGCCGAAGTGCTTCACCTGCTCCGGGCCGTAGCACACACACTGCTGCTCCTCGCCGCCGCCGCCCAGCAGGCGCCGAGACACCGCGTTCATCTCCTGCACCACCAGCTGGACCATTTCCCGGGCCGTCGTGACCGAAGTTACGCAAAGCTGCAACACAAGGAGAGGAGGAGGAAGAAGCGACGCTGAGCTTCGGCTTCAGACACACAAACAACGAAAAAATTGTTGTCATGGAGGGCATTCCGTAGCTCCTAGAGGAACCAGGTGGTGGCGCTGCGGTACCTTGACGCTGGTGTCGTTGGGCAGACCGGTTCGGTACTGTGGGTAGACTCTGAGCGTGGCGTGGCAGCCCTTCCTGAACACGGCCGGCGACGGCGAGTTGAGTCTCTGCGTGCCGCTGTCCTCCGATAGCGTCCGAGCCGGCGGACGCTGCGGCGCGCAGCGCTCGGCGGAGCAGCAGCGGTCCACCGACGACGGCCGGTGCCACCGGCTCCGCGGCGAGGCGGAGGGGGAGGAGCAGCGGGGCGGCGGCGGCTGCTGGGCCGACGTGCTGGACGGGAACTCCAGGCTGCTGGTCCTCACGCAGAACGCCTGCCTCTTCTCTGTGATGTGCAGCAGCTCGATTTGCCTGCTGGGGAGGATGAAGTCGCTGTCGAACAGCTCCGGCGGGCCCCTCCGCTTTTCCCGCCCTCCGCCGTCCCGCCCCAGCTGAGGCTCCGAGGCCTGGAGGACGTCCGGCGTGGAGTCCCTCAGGGCGCCGCGCCCGCCGCCGCCGGGGCAGCTCAGGCCCCCCGAGCCGCCGCCGCCGCCGTCGCTGCGCAGGAAGCCGCGCGGCTCCAGGGGCGCCGAGGAGGACAGGGGGGACGGGGGCAGCAGGTCCAGCTCACGCGGGCTCTGCGCCCGGCTGGAGTCGTAGTCGCTGTCGGTGGTGAGGAAGACTTCAGAGGAACCTTCTTCATCTGACAGACCGGGGTAATCTGAGAAAAAACAGCAGCAGTGAAACTACAGAACCTCAAGATAAATCAATTAATGATCAAAATATTTGCATCATAATTTATACATTTTCTCTTTCTGGTGAACTGATCTCAACTTTCCACAGTTTCGTTTGCAGAGATGAAATAATTGATTTATTTTGAATTTAAAGAGTATAAACCTGAGAATATGCTCTTGCATTATTATGATATTATTACCGTTATATGACTTGAAAATGGTCTTAAAATAACAACATCACCGTCTATCACAATAACTTCCAGGATAAGTTATCATCCTGCAACATCTGTCATCATGACATAATGACGCTTCAGCTTTTTCACATTTTGTCAGATGCAGCTCCGATCCTCTGTGTTCACGTCCGATACCGATATCTGACGTATCGGCTGATACTGATCCGATACGGAAATCGGCTGAACTGACTTAAACATCGATGTACTGAACTGCATATTAATGTCATAACTCTGCACTGCAGCAGCACATGGAGAAACACCAACGGTCAAATATGCAAAAACAACTTTCAGTGAAATTAGGAGCAAAACAGTGAAATAAATATGAAACTGGTTCAGAAAGTGCAATTAGAATCTCCAAATATAATGCAAAATAAATAATAAGAACATAGAACTACACTGAGTAGACTTCCCCTTATGGATCAGGCAGTTTCTTTTCTAATATTTTAAAAAAATAAATACAATTCTGAAAAGTGTGGCATGCATTTATCTTTAGCTTCCCTTACTTTACAGTAGCAAGACTTGTGCGAGGCGCTGCAGAACGTCTGCAGGGGTTTCTGACCTGAGTGTTTGCGGCAGGGTTCTGGCGAGGGCGTGGGGGAAGGCATGAAGTCCGGCTGGGACGAGGTGGAGGCCGGTTTGTCCGGCAGAACCTCTTTAGAGAAGTCTATGATCCAGCTGATGGAGATTCCTCCTGTGGGCTGCTTGTAGCGGGCGTACTGCAGGGCGTCCATGATCCAGCGGGCGTCCCGCCACATCTCCTCCATTTGCTGCAGAAAATCAGAATATTACTGCATGTTAGGGTCTCTGTGGACAGACAGGGGGAAGGAATGCAAAAACATCTAATCGCAGAAATTTTCTAGAAAAATGTTGCATTTTCTGAGTTTGAAGTTACAATTTTTCCTGGAAAAAAGTCAGAAATTTTGGGATTAATCAGAAATGTATTAAAAATTGTCCTGGAAAACCTCAATTAGTGTTAAAAAATATAATTATTTTTTACTCCAACAAAAGAGGTAAGTTAAAAAAAGTGATTGAATGAAGTACATTTAGAGAAATTGTAAATAAAAAAAAGTAAATTTCCCCCAAAACTAAAAGTTTCAGAATAATCAAAGGAAATTCCTAGAAAAACAAAAAGTTTGAAAAGTTAAAAATTGTCTGGAACAAACTCAAACTTTTTGAATTTAATCTGGAATTTGTTGAAAATTGTTGCAATAAATGTCAAACATAAAAAAATGATTGAAATATATTTTTTTATGTTCGCCATAAAAAAAAATTCTGAGCTTGAAAAGTAATTTTTTTTTTAATCTTATCAAAATTCTAGAAATAGTTTAAAATATTTTTGAACTGTTTTCTCATGCTTTGTTTTCCCACCAGAGAATAAAAAAAATCAGTGAATTCAGAAATACGATTAAATAAAATGTAACATAAATTTCTTCGAAAAACAGAAATGTTCGAGAAAAAACTTGGAAATTTCTGAGTTGCCAAAGTCTAAAATTGTCACAGAACATTTCAATTAATCAATTTTTTTTATTTATTTTTTACTGTTTTCTTGTTTCTTCCACCAAAGAATCAGGAAGGATCAGTGAACGTTCATGTCTCTGACGTTGCGGCTGCATTGAGTCCAGGCTGTGCAGCTGATACCTGCATTTGCTCCTGGACCTGCTGGTGCTTCTTCTTGGCGGCCAGCAGCTCGGCCTCGGAGAACGCTTCCCGCAGAGCCTGCTGCGACATGAGCGACTCCAGCTCCAGCAGCGCCGACACTCTGCAGTACTGGCCGATGAAACTGGGCCAGTACGCGCTGAAGTGGACTGGAAGGAGGCACAAACACAGTCAGGAAATGCAGGAAGAAACATTTTGAGACTAATCTAAGACATTTTCTAGAAAAAACTTGGAAAGTTTGAAAAGTCGAAAACTTCCAAGAAAAAACTCAAAACTGTTTATTTTAGTCTCTGACATTTTCTGCTGAAACCCATCAAGTTTCTGAGTTTCAAAAGTAAAAATTTTGGACTCGGAAAATTTTTTCTAGAAAATTTCTGAACTTTGAAATAAAAAACATTGCTAGAAAAAACTAAAAAATGTTTAGATTAATCTCAGGAAAATTCTAGTAAAAGTTTCAAAAGTTCATATTTTGTTCATGGTTTTTTTTTTTTTAGAAAGTTTTAAATTTGAAAAAGACAAAAAAATTGATAGAAACTTTCATATGGGAACATGAAAATTTCTGCGTTTTAAAAGAAAAAAGACTGAAATCACAATAATTTTTCTAGCAGCCTTCAGAGCTTTGAAAGTCAAAGATTTCCCAGAAATTTTGAGTTTAATCTCAGACGTTTTCTAGAAAAAAACAGATATTTCTCAGTCCTAAAAAAAGTTCATTTTTTCCTAGAAAGTTTCTGAATTTGAAGTTGAACATTTGCTAGAAAAAAACTCAAATATTTACATTCAACCCAGAAATTTACTTGAAAAACCAGGAAATGTTTAACTTGAAAAGTCGAAAATTTGCAAAAAGAAAACTCACAAATTTTGAGACGAACCTCAGACATTTTCTGAGAAAAACAAGACATTTCTGAGTTTCAAAGTCAACAATTTTTGGGTTTAGAAATGTCCATAATTTTCTAGAAAATAAAACTTTTTCTAGCAAATTTTTGAACTCCAAATTATCCATATGTTTCTAGAACATTTGTGACTTTAGTCTCAGAATTACTGAGTTTTTTCTAGCAGAGTTTTGACTTTCAAAGCCCAGAAATGTTCTTAATTTTTCTAGAGTTTCTTTTGGCAGAAATATTCTCCTCCTCTTTGTTTCGCTGTTTATTGGCTCTAATCCTCGGTGGTGGAAACGCGGCTCGGTTCCAGTTTCACCTGATAAAGTCTGTGGTCAAGAAGGAAGCCGACTCCGGAGCCACTGACCGAGTTCGAAGCTCTGCAGCGGCAGCGTGAGGAGTCCGGACCGGGGCGAGTACGGCTGGTTCTGGCCGGGAGCCGTGCACACTTCATCTGAAGGCGGCAGCAGCAGCAGGAAGGACACCTTTTCTCCAAACTCCAACACTTCCTGGCTGTAGATCCGGAAATCCTGAGCCTGGAGAAACACAGAGGGTTCAGCAGAAACGCTGGAGGATGTTTTACGTTTTTGTTCTCTTAAAAACTATTTACACTCAACTATTTACAGGAACTTCTTTTATTTCACAGCTACACCTAAAATAATAAAAACTAACTTTTCAGCAAGATATAGAGGCTTGTTTTAAGTCAATAATTCTTTAATATTGATGAAAGATTATTTTATCTTATTATAAATGAAATAATCTGCCAATGAAACAGTTATTTTTAACATTATTAATCTGGGTCCTGTATCTTGACGAAAAGTTACTTTTATGTTAGTTATATTAAAATATTTTCATGAGAAACTAAACCAAAATTACTTTTATTACTTTTAATTTTTTTGCAGCATTCTGGTGATTTTCTTTATTTGTTGGAGAATTATATTTTCACTGAGAGATGCAAAAGTCAAAGTAAAAGATCATCAGCAAAAGGTGGAACGCCAATGAAAATGGTTTAATATCTTGCAGTTATTCTTTACTTGCTGTAGATTCTTTGAACCAGACAGAAAAACAACCAAAGAAAAAACTCTGCAGAGCAAATGATTCAAACCGAAACTGCATGAAACTTTGGCTGCTGGGAAGCAAAATGGCGACGTTGGAGGCGGTGGAGAGGTTCTGCTCAGGACTTCACTTTAAGATGCTGCAGCGGTGAAAGTGCAGCAACGGAGCTGATTGATTTCTGATTCTGCTGCCTGACCGTCGCCTCCAGACTCACCTGGTTTCCAGGGATGTTGATGTGCGCCATCAGGTCCTTGACTGCGGCGCGCAGGTCGTGCAGGAGGCGATGCGGCGCGCTCTGAACGTCCTGGTCCATTTCCAGAGCTTCATCCAGAGAGCTGAGAGCCTGCAGCCACTGCCACTCCTCTCTGAGGAGCAAACAGCTCAGTCACACAGCGGCTGTCCATGTTACACTGATAAATGCTTCAGGTACCAAGACGTGATGATAGGAATATTTAGGTTTGCATGTTTAATAAGACCGAATGAGGAAAAAGTCCAATTTCAGAGATAAAAAAAATAATAATAAAAAATTCTGAGGTTAATGTCAGAATTCTGAGAAAAAAGTTACAATTTTGAGATTTAAAAAAAAATTTAATCAGATTTCAGAGAAAAAATCTGAATTTTGAAACAAGAAAATAATTCTGAGATTGAAGTCAGAATTCTGAAAAAAGTCAAAATTTTTGAAAAAAAAAAAAACACTAAGAAAAAGTAAAAAAGAAAATTCAAATTTTGAGAAAAAAATTCTGAACTTAATGTAGAATTCTGAAAAATATCAGAACTGTGAAATTCTGAAAAAATTCAAAATTTGGAGGAATTTCCTGACTTTAATCGGTTAAAGGGTTAGGGTTGGGTTGGGGTTGGGGTTGGGGTCAGGGTTAGGGTTGGGGTTGGGTTGGGGTTGGTTGGGGTTAGGTTGGGGTTGGGTTGGGGTTGGTTGGGGTTAGGTTGGGGTTGGGTTGGGGGTTGGTTGGGGTTAGGTTGGGGGTTAGGGTTGGGGTTGGGTTGGGGTTGGTTGGGGTAGGGTTGGGGTTGGTTGGGGTTGGGGTTAGGGTCAGGGGTTACTTAAATCTCAGATTAAAGTCAGGGTTATTTTTTCAGTCTTTCTAATCCTCTTCTGTAAATTTGAGGAAATTCAAAAAAGCGCAACATTTTTAAGAGTGAAAATGTTCCTCCACTGATTAAATGTTGTTGTGCGCTCCACTAGTTTTTACAGTACGGCTCGGAGCTCCTCCCACCTGGACACGTTGCCGTTGTCTCGTATCTTGGTGTGACAGAAAACGTTGGGCAGCTTCTGCGGCACCAGAACCCTGATCTGCTCCACCGACGTGCAGAGCTTCAGGTAGCCCAGGTACAAACCCGGAGACAGGAGCTTCCTGCTGCGCCGGTGATAGGCCAACTTCTCCTGGGAACAGCAGAGAGCATGCTGGGAAACATTCCTGCACACCCATCAGAACGCGCTGGTCTCCATGCAGCTCAACCTTAAATCAGGGCTGAAAATGATCCTTTTTTTCATAGTGCAAATTGTTCATAACGCGCCACAAGACAAATACTTTAGTGAGCTGTGGTTTCGCCAGAAGAATCTGCACCATTGTTTCAGAACCACAAGAACAGAACCAGCGCACACTGGAGACGAAAACAGCGTTGCAACAATGCTATCAGGTTTACCGGCTATGGATGGAAATCAGCTTGTGGTTCCCTTCAGCGCTGCGACTTCAGCGAACAAAACATCAGTTATATAACATTCAGAAACAAATGTTAGGTAATAATTACAAAATCCAAAATTTATGACTTCTGCTTAAACAGTAAAATACCGATCGCTCGCTGTGGATCCATTCATTTCTCACAAACAATGGTAACTGATGTTTGTTTAAATGGGTGACAGTGATTGGAGGGGCTTGTAATTGGACGCACTTTTCAGTTTACAGATCTATTACTGCGGCTTCGGGTTTTCGAGGTCGCAGTATGAGAGAAATGAGACGTTTTCGAGAAACGTCTCATTTCTCTGAATGAGACGTTTCAAAATATGACAGAAATCTCTGAAACAATTAAACCGATTAATGGTGATTAATCGATTATTGAAATTAGCAATCGTTTAATTGTTGACTAGCGTATACAGATACCCAGTTGGTGAAAAAACATGTACAAACTACAAAACATAAATAGATACTGCATTAAACATTATAAACTTTGATCTGTAAATAAGTTTTAGCCAAAAGCCGAAAGTGGTGAAATGAAAAACATGGAGAATGGACCAATTTTCAAATCTGATTAATCGTCATAATAATCATTACTTGCAGCCCTAGAAATTTCAGGGAAAACATTTTGTTGTCTTCCTTTGTAACCGTTAATTTAGCCAAATTTCTGTTCAGGCAAAACAACCAGAAAGAGGCTTTCAGGCTCCTTCCTTCCCTTACTGCTGAGGAAACTCTGAGAAACATCCTCAGAAATAACCGCCGTGCCGCGCGGAGCCGACGTCCCGTCCGTGTGACTCACGTGGAGCGTGATGAGGAGCGTGTCCAGAGCGGTGGGCTCCTCGGGGGAGGAGATGGACTTGCGCTGCATCTGCAGTTTGCAAAGCTGCGTCCAGCGCACCCCGTCCAGGCTGGGGCCGGCGTTCATGTCCTTCAGCAGGACCAGCAGCGCGTTGCCATGTTTGTCTTTGATGGGCTCAAAATACACCTGGCCAAGGTCCTGCGTTCCCAGCATTCCCTGAAAAACAGAAGCGCCAGGAGTCATCAAAAAGAGGAAGATGTCGGGTGATGGTTCTGAACATTTGCTTGTAGAAGCATCAGGCTACCTGCAGCTGGGAGACGGCCTGCAGCATCTTCAGACGGGTCTGCAGGGTGCATGAACAGGAGGACTGAGAGGGACTGAGACACTGCTGGAGCCAGGAAATCTCCTCCCATAAGTACGACACCTGCAACACAGTTATGAGTCAAAATGGCTTCCAGCAAGAACTGCACACAATAACCGGACTTTGGCTGTTTTGCCGTTGATCTGACTGATGCTTCGTCTTTCTTTTGGTCGTCTAATGCAGTATTTCCCAACACTGTCCTGCATGTCTCAGATGTTTCCCTGATTGAAGACGCCTGATTCAGCTGATGCAGCTCAATGAAAGTCTGTTAATCTAAATAATGTGTAAATAATGTGTAAATAATGTGTAAATAATGTGTTCCTGAAGCAGGGAAACTTCTAAAACATGCTTGAGGACCAAGGTCTTACCTGCCTGTAATAACCCTAACCAGGCTTAGCGTTGCTTATTTATTTAAGTGTTTTTAAATGTTTGCATTTTTTAAGACTTTATAGTTGTTGTTCCAATCTTCCAAAAACATAATTATCAAGTTATATTTTCCAATTTCCTGTGAACTTGAAGCATTTTTAACTCAGAAACACGGCGGGCAGCGCGACCTCCAGGCTTAGCAAGTTTTCAGAAGGAAACCTTGAAAATGTTGCAGAAATTGTCTTTGTGTCTCCAAACCTGACGTAGTTATTAGCTAAGTGGCTAAGCTAACATACCTTCTGAACACTTTCTTCATGCCATAACCTCAAATTGTACATGATAAACAAACACAAAGTATACAATCATGAAGTCAAAGGAAAAGTGCAGTAAGCATTTTCCTGAGTCTCTACTTTAGTTGGGAAACAGTCTGTAGATCCACGGTGACTCTGGATATTAGGAGAACCGATACTCAGGACAACTTCCTGTTTTCTACCTTGGTAAACCAAAGGAAGTCCTGCATTAGGCTGCTGGAGTACGAATCTTCAATCTCCACCACAGGAATCTGGTCCTCTGGAGTCACCAGCACATTGTCATCTCTGTAGAAGATGGAGGTCAGGTAGAGACCTCTGCAGAGGAGCAGAGCCAGAAAACAAAACTGAGGCTCAACAACTAAAATCAGGCCAAATATTGAAAAACAAAAGTGAGCTGCTGGAAAATAATGACACATCTTAGAGATAATTGTTAAAAGTTGAACGTCTAATGCGTCTTATTGAACGTCATCTTACCTCTTCAGGGTTTTTACGAATTTGCTGTTGGGTTGGAAGAGATGCCGGAGGCTTTTGGATACAGAGTGCTTCCTGCCTTGTGTTGGCGCTTTGCATTGCTCTGTGGGAAAACACAGCTGAGTCTTAACACAGTTTACCCGTTTAGCAACAATATGTCCATTTGTACTCATAACTGATGTGGGTTTGCAGTTTGATTGGTTTACTTGGTTTTAGGAAGATCTGAGAAATTAATAATGATACTGGCCAATTTTCACCAATTCCAGGTTTTACTGGGATGAATTGCAAAGTAATATTAAAGCTTAGCAGATCTGGGCAGAGGACCCAAACCCTGAGTACAGGAGTAGAGAAACTGCAACATATTTTCACCCAAATAAAAGTTAAAAAGCAGCTGCCCAAGAAATGACTTCAGAGTAAAAAGGTCTTTGGTAAAAAGTCCTGAGGAACTGATCAAATGATCAATAATATAATATAATATAATATAATATAATATAATATAATATAATATAATATAATATAATATAATATAATGTTTCTGAGTTTGGTGGATTTTTGGTTGAACATGTTTGTTTTTCATTCAGTAGAAAATCCAGAAATTTCACTCAAAGAAGAGACACTTTGTTATAAAATTACTCAAATAAAGGTAAAAAATAAAACCAACTCCTAAAAGTACATTAGAAAAACCAGTAAATGTAAATAGTTTGAACCCAACTCTTCTGATCCCGACCGGCCCGTCCCCTCACCGACCCGACGCTCGGCCGGTTCTGCTCTGTCCTGATGAGGCCCAGGTTTAAATATTCCAGCGACAGGCTGTTAGGTGACTGACAACAAACCTGACAGGTCCAACAACATGGCCGACTGCTTCTCGCCTGCCCCGCTCTAGTGCGGTGCAGCACAATTTCGCAGTCATGCCGGCAGACTATTGGCCTACAGGGAGCCACTAGCTGCAGCGTCTCGGGGGAGCACTAACTGTGTGTACATGTGTCTGTCTGTTTACATGCGCTCACTGTGGCGGCTTTGACTGGAGTCTATGTGTAGACTCCAGAAACTTGGGTAATTCATGCAGTTGTGTCTTAACCTTTAGCCATTAGCTGACAGGTAGGTCAGTTAGGTCTGTAGGGAAATGTTTATTTATACTGGGCCACGAGGGGCTGGAGGCAAGAGGGAGAGGTTTTATATATATATATATATACTTATATATATATAGGTATGCATCATGCATGCATGTAGGGCTGAAGCAATTAATCAGATTAATCAGATTGATCAGATTAATCGTTATATCTTGATTACTGAAATAACTGCCACCTAATTTAGTAATTGATAAATCACTGAGTTTATTATCCAGTTTGGTGAAAAACATTAAACCAAAACATTTACGATAAAAACGCTTTTGCATGTAGTTTTATTTTAACCCCTGATGGTTTTGGATTTTAGGCAATAAAATGTTTATTTTCTTATTCAAAGAAGGAATTGAATTATTTGCATATTTTCACGTATATCTGGCAACGTGTGGAAAAGGTTTGAGTGGTTAAATGAAAAATCTGTGGAATGTGACATTTTTTAACCTGATTGTCAGAATAATTGACAGATTAATTGGTCATTAAAATAATCGCCTGTTGCAGCTCTAATGTAGATGCATGTTTACTAAACCATTTAATCACAGACTTTTCTTGGTTCACTTGAAATAAGACAAATTAAACTTACAAGTAACTTTTCAGCAACACATAGGAGCTTCTTTAAGTCAATTATTGATTTATATGTTGCTGAAAAGTAACTTGTAAATCAGTGCAAAGATATTTGCACTAGAAATTAGACCAAAAATATTTGGTAACATTTTGTTTTTGCAGTGTAGTTTGCAGGTTTGCCCTCATCAGACACAGAGGATCCCAGGTGATCAACCTCTTCACCTGAGATGCAAAACAAACTCATTTTCTTCACGTCAAGGTGAAGTAAGCAGAAAGTCTGCACCTTCTGCCCTCACCTCCCCATCAAACTCTCTGCTGGCCTCAGTCCCTGGTTGACACTGAGTAAGACAGACAAGTAGGGCTGACTGCTGGGGAGGCTGTGTTAGTCAAGGCCTCTTTCACAGTTTAATTAATAGTGTTTGGACAAGAGAGAAGGAGGTGTGGGCCGTAAGCCAGGCCGGGATGAGGCGTGGGGGCAGGGAGAGCCAGAGCTGAACGAGGGAGCATGTGTTTGGATATTTGTGTCCGTTCCTGTACCAGTCCGTCTATCTTTACGTGCAAGTTTACAGTATATGTGTGGACAGTAGACAAGACAGCGAGTTCGCCGTGGGGGGTGCGAGAGGGAGGCAGCGGCAGTCGGTGTTAATTTATGCTCTCCTCAGACTCCAGCCCGAGACTCGTCTGTTACAGGAATAACAAACATGACCCGGGGGACACGCCACCTTGACTACCGTGCCTGAACCCTCAAGCTCAATCAGTTGCCGTCTGACAGACCGAGAGCCACTCAATACTGACTATTATATTGCATCTGAGTCCGCTGCTAATGCGGCGCAGCCACAGAGGACAATAGTAAGTGGTGTTTGAGACAACTTTGCTGAACGGTAAACGCGGCTCGCTGTCAAGCGAAAGGCGGCGCGGCGTGGACAGATTCTGACACTTATGGGGCCGGCGTACAGGCGGCCGTGTTTGGGGATATAAACAGCTCGAGTGTGAGAGACGTTGATCTGCATTTTGTCACAGAGAGAGAAGCATTCAGCAGCGAGGGCTGAGTCATGGAAAGACTCAGGAGGGCGAGGGGGGCCGAGCGGCCAAGACAGAGGGGAGGCGGGCGGCATGCCATCTCGCTGTGTGCGCAGCCTCAAGTACTTGTCATGCCTCAGATTGTAAAGTGTCTGTCAAGGTGAAAGGAAACACAGCGATTAGTGAAAACGTGTTGCACCTGCGACGCTGAGCTGTTTTCTCAGACTGAAACTGCAGCTCTGCTCCACTGACAGCCGCTCGGGTTAGCGGCCGAAGCGTTTATGACTGCAGCAGGAAGAAGGCAACGGTTTCTACTTTTACCTTTTAAACCAGCAAAAACACAAAGTTTTACAAAATACTTTTGGTCTGGTTTATAGTGCAAATGTCTCAGTTTACATGAAATAAGACAAAAACATAAAAGCTTATTTAAAGTTATGAATATTAATAGTTCCACTGGCAGATTCTTTCATAAGAAAATGACTTATGTGAGATATTTTTTTTAATAAATATTTTAAAAATATTGACTTAAAACAAGTCAGTATTTTGCTGAAAAGTTTATTTTGCCTGATTTTCTTTTTGTTTTTTGTTTCTTATATAAATTATTGTCATTTTGTCCTTAAATAACAAAATCTAATTATGAAATATTTAGATATAAAATGATTGATAATTTCATCAGTTGCTCTGTTTTGGAGTAGATTTTTTATTTTTATTTTTTTTACCAAAAACCATTTTTCCTACAGTTTCTGGTTTCTCCGCCATATTGTGAGACATAATGTTAAGAAAACTGTAAACAAACTAAAAGGGATAAATTTAAAAGATTTTTGAAGATGAACTTAACGTAAACATTCCCCAATTTCAGGATACAAACATTCCAGAATAAATCACCGTGGCAACCGCAGTGGCGATGAGCTTCTTTAATCTGACCCAGCAGCTGGTCCAGCGCCTCCTTCTGGCCTCTCTGGCGTGGCGGGTGACCGTCGACGTCCCTCCAGCCTGCAGAACGAAGAAGAGAAAACCACACAAAATACTTTACTATGTTTTCGTACAAAAATAAATAAATAAATATGTCTACTGGAAATGTCAGCTGTGTTTAATTCACATTTTTTGCTGCCAAAGCTTCCATTCACAGAAGACGGTTTGTGATGATTTCATGTCTCTGCAGTTAAAGGACCAACCAGACATTTGGCAGTTTCATTAGGAATCAAAATAATTTGTTTTAAATTGGGTAACAAATAATTACTGGAAAGTGTGGGAAGTACACGCCTAAAACAACAAAAACAAAGCGTGGCACCTTTTTAGTCACCGCAAAGGTTTTCATCCAGTTGCTCTGCAAAGATTGATCAAACTATTAAATATGACCTATGATGCTTCCTGTTAAAGGTTGGTACAGATCTACTGGCTACCTGAAACATGTTTATCATCAACGTTTAGTGTTTTTATACAAAATGATTCATAGATGATGACATTTCAGTTCTCCTTTCAGAACGAGCCGTTTTAGGGCGTCCTGTCACTTTAAATCCAAATAAGTTGCTGCTGGCCACGCCGCCCAACTCAACATTTACAGTCGCATCTGAAAACAGATGCACTATTATACAACCGCGCCTCATTGAAAAGCAGAAGTGGAGCCTCCTGCACAACCAGCAAGAATGCAGCAGTTGGTTTCTGGGTGGCAAGTAAACGATAAACACTTTGCCTTTTCCAGCAGCCATTGTACAGCGCATACAGCGGTAAAACCAGCTGACTAAATGTGCTGCTGCTCTGCTAGGGGCAGAGCAGCAGCCCTAATTAGGGTTGCTAGGTAACGGGGCTGTGGTTGCTTGGTGTGAATGATGTGACGTTTCAGAGGTTTTTGAAAGGGCTCATTTTTCAGACACCAAAAAATCATGAATATTTAGCCCAAATAACATCTGGCTATTTTTACAGGGGTTGTGTGAAGCAGCAGAAACCCAAATGGAAATAAAAAACATGCAAAATGTGATTTTTGCATAATGGACCCCCTTTAACCAAATGATCCAAACACACCGAAAGAATAGTTGTCCTATAAAAACAAACCAATCTTTCTTGTTATGGAAGAATGGCTATTCAGAAAAAAAAAGCCTCTTCAGCACATTTTGTGTGACTACAGGAGGATGAGTCAGCGATAACCAACCCTGACCAACCATCACCCTCATCCCGAACCCCACCTTCCTCCTGAGCCCCCGGGGGGTGCAACGGCCCAAAACACGGTGCGCTCTATTCCCGGAAAGGTGCCTGTCCCCACAAGACAAGCGGGCCCTTTAACGGGCGTCTACGGCCCGGCATAAGGCCCCCACTGTTGGGGCCGTGCCGCTCGCTGCAGCACAGACATGCAAATATTTCCAGTGGTAGGCCCAAATGGAAAACACAAACACGCAACATCTAAATTAGCTCCGAGAGGGACGGAGGGAGGCGGGCGAGAGGGAAAGCCTAGTTTCTCTAAACCGACACCACATACACACACGGGCTGAAAAACAGTGTGTGCTGATGAGCACAAACATGTTCATGTGTTCCCCAGATGTGCCAGGAGAGAACCAGTAGAACCACAAAGACAGTGTGTTTGGCTTGTTCTCTGTTCCAGTAGGAATGTAACAACTGGAGAAACCTGAACAGCAGAAATAACCGAGAGAGAAACACACAGGTCTGATTCTAACAACACATTTCTTTTTCAATGAATACACGCAATGACGTCACAATTTACACGCCAAGATTCACATTGAAAGACTGAATGTCCATCAAACACTGTAAAAACTGAGGAAAACTCAGTCAAGTTATTCATCATTAACAAAAACAGAAACTCATCACAGTGAACAATGTGCCAAGTTTTTCCACTGCAACATTTTTAATCTGATTTCTTCCACTAATATAAATGGAACATTTTGCTTTTCCTAACAAAATAATGTAAACAGTTTCACTTAGTAGGACCTTCTGTTTTTGCAGAGCCTGCAGCAAACAGAAAGGCGACTTCTGTTTGCTGGGGTTGCTAGGTAACCAGTGGAGTTCCACTGGGGTTGCTAGGTAACCAGTGGAGTTCCGCTGGGGTTGCTAGGTAACCAGTGGAGTTCCGCTGGGGTTGCTAGGTGACGTTACAATGATACAGCTTGTTTTCTAGACATCAAAAAACATGAAGTTGTTGCTGAAAAACAGCATTGAGGTTTTTTTTCGGCTGTTTTTCGACACATCGGATGGGTGAATTTCTCAGTGAACTTTTGTTCACTGTGAATTGGAAAATAGTTTAATTTGACTTGATGGTTGTATCAGAGTTAAATTAAAAGATTCAAATTTAATTTGACAGGTAGGTTTATTTTGCAAAGGCGCAAAGCGAAATCTTCATACCTTAGTTGTTACCATAGTAACAATCCAATGATCTGAGTTTAATGTTTGATCTCTGTTTGTTCTCAGCAAATAATAACCAGTTAGCAGCGATTGCCTTGCAGCTCGGCCAGTTTCGGCCGGTTGAACGTAGAGACAGAAGATGAGAAAATGGCCGCAGTCTGTTCCTCCGTCTTCAGGAACACGAACACATTAAACGGAGACTTACTGGACGGTGCAGCGCAGGCCGGCGTGGAGAGCTTGGGCGGGCCCCAGCCCTTCATGTTGTAGGCTGACACCTGCACGTAGTAATGGGTTCCCTACAAACGACAATCAGGCACAATTTACTGGAACAACTCGTTTTATAGACGCACATTACAATCATTATTACGATTATCTTATTTTACATGATCTGTTTGAAAAGATCTTTCTTTATTTAAACAAAATCTTAAATTTAAACCTCACATTTTCATCCTTAAATGTAAAATTATTTGCACATTTTAACATCAGCAGCATTTTTGGTCCATTTTTCCCAATAAGCTCCTTTTTAAATACTTTTTTAACCTGGTTAATTTTTATTTGATCCCTTCCATAAATTGACTCAAAACACTGAAAACATACAAAAACTCTTTGTTTTTTTTTTTTTTTATATTCTTCTCTTAAGTTAAAGCCCTCCTTCTCTGTCACGGCATTTTTTAAATATTGTGTGGAAGTCGATGGTTTCTTACATTAAAATTAGTTTCACAGGTTTAAATTATCCAGAAATTGAAAACATTTGATTTCTAAAATAATGGTGCCACCATTATCCCTCTTTATTTATTTTGTTTTGTATTCGTTCACACAATGAGTCAGATGTGAGAGTATTATACAAAATAAATAAAGATTTTTAGACCAAAGAGAGATTGGTTGTGGTTTCCGTCCAACGCGACACCATAAGATCTGATCTCTTGGACTAAATCCAATTAAACTGACATGTCGTTAGTTTAAGGTTATTCTAGGTGAAGTGGATGTAAATCTCCATGATTGTTCCTCTGTCTGAGCTCCGGTTTGCAGACGACGAGGCTCTGGTTTCTCTTTTCTCAGCCCAATCCATTAGAGCAGCCGCCAAGATCCGCTGACCCCACCTTGACCTCTGTCATGTGACAGGAGAGCCCTTTGGTTGGGACTTTAAATGGGAGAGTGGGGGCGGTTTTTCTCACATAATGACGAATAAAAATGAGCGTCCATAAATCAGCGCGGGAGCTGAGTCCCACCTGTTCCTCAAAGTCGGATTTAAACGTCTATCGCAGAAGAATCTAGAAATAGATCTTGAATAAAATACTAAATACTTTCCAGGTTTAAGCTGGTGTGTATTTAATAGTAAGGGTTGACTTGTGGGAGAATAGCTTGTAAATTTCCTCACAGCAGCTGGAGAAGCAACAACACAGTTGTTTTCTTCAACATAAAGAGCGACTGCAGATATTTCAGCTGGTGGAGAAAGAAAACTGCAACTGCTTCAGTAGGACGCTGTTTATCATGGCTTAGCAGGGGGATATGTCTGCTGACTCTCTAATCATATAAATTCATGTTTTCCTGCAGTACAATTATCCTCCACACCAACAGACATGAAAGCTACTTGCTGCATTGCTGAGCGTTTGCTGGTATGGCTGTCAGGACAAAGTCTTTTCTGTCCTAATGACATGGAAGCACTTAGTGATCAATGTTAAGTACGGTGGAGGATCCATCATCCTGTGGGCCAGTTGGGAATCGGGAACTCGTTGATTTAACTGATTTTATTGGTTTTGGCCAAGAAAATCAGAATTCAGCAGGATGGTGATCCACAAAGTTTCTCCAGAAGGAAAATGAAGCGTCCTGATTGCAAAACAGAAATGAATAAAGCACTAACAGCAAAAGTTTGACATGAGGGATTTTTGTAAACATAAGTATTGATAAGTGAGTGATTGAGGCAGTTTTTATACCAAATTGGTTCGATTGGGAACTAAAACTGCAACATTTGTTACATAGTCAGCTGCTGTGGTTCTCTTTCATATTGTGCTGTTCCCCTCCTCACCTGTGGGGGCGCTGCACCAAGAAATAACATGAAAACCTCTGAAGAAGACACTGAGCGCAAATTCCTGTTTCACAAAATGCAAACAAAATGGAGTGACGTCAGATTCTAGTGATTGGAGGATTTCTCTTTTGTCTTTAGGCCATTTCTCCCGCTAGCGTTAGCCTAGCGAGTTTGTTTTGGTTGTGCTTACCCAGAATGCCCTGCGCTGAAATTCACTTCCTGCTTCCTGACCGGCCTCTGATCTGCTTGGCGTTCACACGTGAATTCAAGCCAGACCAGAGTTCACTCGAACCAAACTGAGGTTTTTAGGCGGACCAGAGTTTATTACACTTTCCATCTTCCCAAACAAAACAAACCAAATCCACAGAATTGAGGAACCTAATTAGAGATTTTTCTCCTCTGAGATTTTGCTGCTGCAGTCGAACAATATGCTTTTAGTTTTCTTTGCACATTCTCACCAGTGTTGACAGTCATTCTAAGTGGAAATTTGCTCCAAAAGTCATTTCAACTGTTTTTTTGGGTGCAAGTTTTTAAATCTGTCCCTGTAATTCAAGCCAGAACCTAGAAGCAGAAAACATGAGCAGGTTCTAGAAGAACTCACAGAAGTCAGTCCAGTGATGTTGCACTGTGGCACCGCTGCATCGTCCACCATCATTTCACCCAGCATGGGGCTGAAGGACGGCGCCGCGCTCCAACACACTTCACATTCACAACAAATGTTAGTTAATCACAAGAAACGTTTAAACGCTGAACAGTCGATAAACTGAGCGGACGTTTCCTTTAAGTGGCGCTGACCTTTGTACTTGGTGACCACAGCAGAGTTGACGCAGGCAGGTTCGTGGAAGTCGACCTGCAAACTGGAGCTGCTGCTGACAGACAGCAGAACTTCACTGGGAGCATCTGGAGGGTCTGACAGCAGAACAGAGGAGTAAACCAGAGAAGATTCACGACCTTTAATTCAGACAAAACTGCTGGCAAAGAGCCGAGCCTGAGCAGCAGAGCTGGGCAATGCAACGAAAAGCTAGTTCCGCTAAGTCTGATGTTTGTTAATGTGTTCGTTTCCTGTGAACCTCATTTGTTATTTATTCAGTTTAATAAAGTAAAAAAGACAAAAACAATGAAAATTTAATTTAAATAAGAACTTAAATAATTATGAACAAATCTTTAATCTGCTGAAAGTCACAAAACTTTATTTTAGCGCCTTTAGCATTGAAGCTAAGTGATCTGAATGAGACATTTGTGGCATTATTAGCTTGAAGTTGGGATTTTTACACTATTTACCCACCAAACTCATCCTTTCACAAAAGGCAGGATGATGAAAGTCAAAGCATCATTTATTTCTGAGGAGTCGTCCTCAACTCGCCATCGCATGGCAATGAGTTTCCCAGGGCGGGACTCTTTACCTCGCCACCGGCAGATGGTCAGGAGAGGAAACATGCTGGACAGAACGACGAAAACTAAAAATAACCGCAGGAGGAGAGTTATCAGATCCTTACTAGCATGCTCAAAGCCCATCTGCATGCGTCTGAAGAGCCGCAGCCTCCACTCCCAGGCCTTCAGCTGCCTCTCCTGGTCGGACGCCTCCCGTTCGCCGGGCCCCTCGCTGCGGACCTGGGCCTGCAGCTCCGACACGCGCTGCTCGGCCTCCTGCACCAAGGTGGCCAAGTGCACCGCCCGGCCCTCCAGGCTAACAACTGAGACACGCAGAGAGAAACCGGTGAATGAACAGCCACATCCAAAACTTTTCTGTATTCACTGCAGTGAGCAAATTTTACAAAACATGTGGACCCCCTGCAGGCACAACGCTGGGTGGCAAAAAGACCAGTACTAACTTAAAACTAACTCTTTTTTCTTTCTGAAAAGTTAGTTTGATTTTATTTCAGGTGTATTAAGATTTTAGCACTTGACACTAGACTTGTTAGACTTGTTAAGTTGTGTGTTTTTGCAGTGCATCTCTATCTCCACAGTAATTATTTTCATGTCTGGAAAGTGCCAAATATTTGCTTTGCATTTTGATTTCCATATTTTTCCTATCAAATAGGAAGATTTCTGTCACAGAGGCATTTCTGAGCTGCTGTGATAAAGAATCCTAAAAGGTTTTTCCAATCAAATCCTCAGCGTTTGCTGCTGTTTCTCTGTTGTTCATTTGATCTTTTTCACCTTGCACTGACATGAAAAGTTTCATTTCTTTCAAACGGATCACAGCGACTTTGCAACAGGAATAAAAATATATGTAAAAATTTGAGGTTCATGACATTCTCAGCCAAATTTATTCTTAGCTCCCACTTTGAAATATGCACCCAAAAAAAACAAAAACCCCAAAGGAAAGGCTGCAAACCGCTTTAGCAGGGCACTTCTGTTTAATTCCTATTTGCCAAAATGCTGCGGCAGATTCTCCAATAAAGTTCATTTATTGTGACTGAGCTGCCTCTCTGGGGATGACATCAGCTAGAAAATAAGGGAAAATGGGGCAATGAAAGTGCGAACGGGTGAGAGAGGGAGGAGTGTCCCTCGGTGCGGTGGGAATATGCACGAGGGAGCATCAGCTCAGATGGCTGCTGTAAAACTCTTTTTTTTTGCAAAAATTATGGAAATTTTTGTGTCACCGTTCTATTTATACAATGGAACCCAGCCTGACAGAGACAGCAGAGGAATGTTTTCTTAGAGAGGTTTAGGGTGTTGCCACAATCCGGCGAACAATGAAACCCATCACTGCAGTTAATGAGATGTAACACCCCATGAAAATACTCAAGCCGTGGCTGTGCAGTCGGCGATAGAGGCTGCAGAGGCAGGAGACCCAGATCAGAGACGTTTGCACGCTCCGCTGGCAAAAGCATGCAGATTATTTCAAATAAAAGTCTGAAAACGGTTCACATAAAGACAGGAAGAAGACAGTAGCGAGCTGAACTCCTTTGGTGGCTGCTGGTTTCTCGGAGTGTTTGGGACGGCTGCGGGTCTGTGTTTAGTCTGTGAGGTCTGCGTTTGTTCATTGGAGATTCCACCGCTGAGCGTTAGATTCCACTGTTGACAGTAAGTTTAGAGCTCCGTGTCAAAATGTCCATCTGGGTGTTTAATTCTGCGGCTCTGAGATGCTCTGAGAGTCCGAGTGTCTCAGAGACGGCGACTCCAACGCGCTTTATCAGGACTCGGTATCCTGGACCAACATCACCACAAAAACAGAGTCTCACCGAGTATTTCTGCTCTGGTTTCTCAGCACACTGGAAGTCAGACAATATTAACTTACAACTAACTTTTCAGAAAGAAATAGGAGCTTATTTTAAGTCGATCATTCCTTAATATGGATGGAAAAGTTCTAGTTCCATTGGCAGATTATTTCACTTATAATATGGGAAAAATGTCTCGTTACAGGTGAAATAATCTGAGTGGATCTAGATCTTGGTTGCTAGGTAACGGTTCTGGGCTCTGCTTGCGTTGCTCGGTGATTTGTGACGTTACATTCAGAAGGTTTTTGAAACGGCTCATTTTCTAGACACCAAAAAACGTATTGGCAAAAATAAAAAAAATAAAAAAATCTGTCTGGTGTTGCTGCTCTTTTTTATTTTATTTTATTTTTTTTTTTTTTAGGAGCAGTAGAAACCCGACTGCGGGAACAAAAACATGCAAAACGCAGAGTTTGTTCTTCTTCTTTCTCTCCGTTAGCCGTTCATGCGTGAACACAGTCCATGAATGATTTGGGTTCTGGATGGAAAGCCCAATCAAAGAGCAAAACTTCACTGATCACCACTTTCCATTCAAGTGTTTTCAATTTAATGATACCTTTATAAGACGTCTGGCTCAGATCCTGAAAATGCGTGTGTGTGTGTGTGTGTGTGTGTGTGTGTGTGTGTGTGTGTGTGGGGGGGTGTGTGTGTGTGTGTGGGGGTGTGTGTGTGTGTGCACGGGTAAAAACACAAACAGCCTTGGAGCCTTACTGGCGAGTTCTAATCATTAACAGAGGAAGGGAGCAGAGGCTCGCAGATCACAGAAAGTGAAAAGTGCTGACAAAGATACTAATATTACATCACAATTTGAGGCTTTTCACGTGTAAAAGAAATGAGCGCCTATTAGTAAAGATGGGAAAAACTGGAGAACATTTATACCCAAAGTTCTGAATACCCCCAGCAGATTGTTACTCAAGAAGGAAATGAGCCAAAACTTTAATTTTTAAAGTCTTTGACTAGACCACTTCAAAACATTAGAAGTGGTCTAGTCAAAACAGCGTCAGAAACAGCATATTGGTAAATTTAAGTTTTCTTATTGGGATAACAAACATAAATTTGCTTCATGGAAAAGCAACAATTTTGTAAAAACTTACTTTATTTTAATAAAGCTGCCATGGAAACGCTTTTATCGCGTCGCACGAGTCATGTGATCAACAACCGGATGTTACTACTGGTGGAAAAAATGAAGAAGACAACAGGAAGTGTGTTTTCTAATGACTTATGACAGCAATGGCGTCAAGATCATCAAAGCTCTTAAAGGGCCAGTTGTGGAAAAATGTTCCGATAAAATCCGTAGGAAACTGTTAAATTTGGAAATTTGGATAAGTTCTTTGAATGAAGTAAAATAGAACATCCAGGTTTTCATGATTATTTTTCTCATTTTTTTGCAATCAAAATAATTAACTCTCTTGTGCTGATTTAGAAATATGAGAAAAACATTTTGCAATATATCTGTGAAAACGTGATTTTTCGTTACCTGCCACGACGACTGCAGACTATAATTTGAAATCCAGTGAGGCTGAGGCAGCAGTGGCGTAAAAGTAAGAAATACCGCCCCCTCCAGGTGGGAGTTAGTATCACTTAGGTTAAATGTTTTTGATCATTTTTGCAAAATAATAAAATAATATATTAAAATTTTAGAACAAACATGAAAAAAATGCTGCTATCAGTAGATTTTGTGTGAACTGATTGATGAAATTTGGCACCTGGAGCCACATAAAAAGCCCAGGTGGGCCAGATTTGGCCCTCGGACCTCGAGTTTGACACGTGACTTATCATATGAATAAACTTTTTCATGTGTGATTTTATTTGCATTTCTTGTTCACCGTTGTGAGTTAGTATTAGAGAGGAAACATCTGCGCAGCTTGTGCCGGAATCGCGGCTGCAGAGACGAGTCGACTCACAGTGAGGGCTCTCCTTGGCACCGGCCCGCAGCAGCAGCTTGGCCATCGGCACGTTGTTGGTCATGATGGCGATGTCGAGAGGAAGCAGGCCTTCGCTGTTTGGCGTGTTGAGGTCCAGCTCCTCCAGGCTGTACTGGGACAGCAGCAGCTGGACCAGGTCCAGTTCCTGGTGCTCCACTGCCTCAAACAAAGCTTCGTTGCTCTGGAACTGACACACAGAAGAAATGGACACTTTTAATGGAGTTTTAATGAAAATTCTAACAGAACTTTGCATTAAAGTGTCATTATTTACCAAATAATGCAAAGTTGTTTTAATGCAACTTTTAGTGTAAATTTGTATTAAAAGTGTCAAAACTAACTTATAAGTAACTTTTTATTAAGACAAATAAATACATTTGTTTTATTATTAATAAAAAGTTGCATTAGCTGATAAATTCACTTATAACAAAATATTTTCCCCATAAGTGAAAGTGTAACTAGAATTTTTTCATCAATATTAAGGAATTATTGGCTTAAAACAAACTCATATGTTGTTGCAAAGTCAGTTTTGTCTTATTCTAAGTTTACTAAGATAATTAATTGCACTGGAAACCAGTGCAGTTTGTGTTTTTGCAGTGTGATTTTCTCTTGGTGACGTTCGTCAGGCAGGTGGCTCAAAAGCTTTCCGGACCTCAGTCCTGCTGCTCTGCTCGTTTTGCTCCCATCCTGGACTTACGACGGTGGTTTTGCGCAGCCTCTCCTTGTCTCCTCCCCGCGCCGACACCACGCTGTCCTCCAGAGCGGGGGGGTTGGTGCCCACACGAAACTTTCCAGATAAGTTGCGGTAGAGCCGGCGAGCTGCGCTCGGCGAGGACAGGCTGGCGGACTTGCGAGCCGATGCCGGCTGGTGGACCTGGTCCCCTCGCATGGGCTGCGTCATCTTGGCAGAATCGGCCCTGGAGGAAAGATCATGGAGAGAGAAGCATAAGAGATGGGTGAAAAGAGTCGCATCTGGTCCCTCAGCACTGCGGCATTAAAGAGGGAAGGCCCGTTTTATGTCACTTTTTATTTTCCTGTTTAGAAAGGACAGAGTGTTGCTTCTGGGGAAGAAGCCAACTTAAAAAACACAGCTCTGCTTCCCTGCACTGCAGCCAACAGAGGGATAAAAATGACTTTGAATTAAGATATTAAAACAAACATTAAAAGACGCATTACTGCAGTATCACTCATTCTCTGGGCTCCATGTTTTCTATAAACCAGAAAAGACAAAACAGTTTATTTTACACTGCAAAAAACTAAATCTGAAAATATTTCTGGTCTCACTTCTAGAGCAAATATCAACACAAGAAGCTTTTCAGTAAGATATAGGAGCTGAAATCAATAACTCCTTAATACTGATGAAAAAACTACTGGCGCAGTTACCTAGCAACCCCAGCGATGCCCCGCCCGTTACCTAGCAACCCAGTTCTAGTTCCACAGGCAGGCTAAAAATCTGATGCCCCTCCATATTTATTTACATTTTGTCAGGAAGGAAGCCGCTTTGTTCCCTTCAGTGGTTCTTGGTGCAGCGCCCCCACAGGCGAGGAGGGGAACAGCTTTTTCAAATGGCTTGGTTCGTTTGACTCAGCGCAGTGTGAAAGTGAACCACAGCAGCTGAAAATGGAACAAATGTTGCAATTTATGTCCCCAATCAAAGCAACGCAAGTGAACTGTAAGGTGTGAAAACACACAACTAAATACAAAAACACTGCGCCAGGAGTAAATAAATAAAAACACACAACAGGTTACATGAAGATAAAGGCAGCAGTCGCCTGTCTGTGGCTTCACGACGGAAAGAAACCCGGCTAAAAACAGAGTCACTGAGGTGGGAGTAGTTTCCACGGGACATAAAGACACAAATTTAGTTTTCCCAGAAGAAAACAGCTAAACATAAAGTTCTGAGTCAGCAGAACTTGAATGGGGAAAAGAATGACTGAATGCAAAACGTACCACACACATCATGAATTTCTATCCAAGCATTGGTAACGTCTGCAAGACGCTTCACTATTACTGCAAAAATGGTTCCACAGATGCATTTTATAGCCCAGTGGGAAAATCATCCCGCCCTGTCATGAAGGACACAGCATCACTTTGACGGCTCAGATAAACGTAACCCACGTTCCACAGAGCTGACAGCGTTCAGAGAGGGACGGGGCAAAGAACAGTGAGAAATACCCATGATGCTTCACTGATAAATGATTCTGATTTGTCAGATTTGCATGATCAGCACCAGTTGTCGTAACGGTCATCAGAGATCATCTTTCCCCTATGAAACAATCACGTTCACGTCTTTCCAGCAGATTCTTGGCACCGCTGCGACGCTGATTCTGCTGCGACGCTGATTCTGCTGCGACGCTGATTCTGCTGCGACGCCCTCCTCCAGCCTGCTATGGGAACTATGTAGATGACAAGTGTTTCTTGGGCGAGTCTGGCCTGAAGTGCTCAGACGCGTTGGACCGATGAAGGAAATGTCAGCGGGACTCCACAGGCGACGATGACAGACTCCGTGTTGGGCCTCACCAAAGAGAACCATTGAGATAAATGAATTCCTCAAGGAGGCGTTTTCAGCGCCTCCCGGTCCGGTTCGTCTCTTCACACCTTCTGAACTCGTTTCTCCCTCTAATTTTACCTCTTGGTAGAATAAACAGCCAACACTTAATATTTATGGAAATAAACATAAACGTACCTTACTGTTGAGAACATTCTAGAATATAAATGTTCTGTGTACATTAAAGGGGACCTATTATGGAAAAGTAACATTTTACAGATTTTTGTATTTCCATTTGGGTTTCTCCTGCTCCCAGTTCAAGCGCTTATATAAATCACTCAGCCATTTTTTTGGCAGTAAGTTCAGGTTTTTTGGTGTCTTGAAAATGAGTCGCTTCAGAAACCTGCCCGTCACCTAGCAACCCCAGCAGAGCCCAGCCCGTCACCTAGCAACCCCAGCCCGTCACCTAGCAACCCCAGCAGAGCCCAGCCCGTCACCTAGCAACCCCAGCCCGTCACCTAGCAACCCAAGCGGCGCTGCAGCATCTTTGTCCAGCTGGTTTTACTGCTGTATGTGCTGTACAATGGCTGCTGGAAAAGACAAAAATGTTTTGTTGTTGACTTATTATTTAGAATGAACTTGCTGCTTTCTTGTTGGTTGTGCGGAAGCCTCCACCTCTGCTTTTCAAAGACGCATGGTTGTATAACTGCGCATCCTTTTGCAGCCATTTTCATGTGTGAGTGTAACCGTTGAGTTCAGAACCGTGGCCAGCAGCAGATTAATTGGATTTAAAGTGACAGAAAGCCCTAAAACAGGTCAACATAGTCAGAACTGAGAAGACTGAAATCTCATCGAATGATTTTATATAAAAAAACGTAACGAAGATGTTCTGTATCTAGATGTAACCTAACATGTTCAGGGAAGAAGAATAAATCCCCTTTAACATGTCCGTTTGCAGGATCTTATCTGATTATTCTCTAATCTAATCAGATAGTTTCACGTTTTTCTCTAAACAAGTGACATGCTCAGTTACTCAATCAGACCAACGTCGGTTCTTGACATCGCAGCGCTTTGAACATGAGCAGGCGGAGGTCGACGCGCGTAAATAAAGGCATTAGTTTGGGCCGTCACGCCACATGCCACAGGCAGATTTGTCAAGGTGAGAACATCTGTAGGAAAAATGTTATTTATACCGCCACTCAGCAACGGACGTATGAGACCACATAGGAGTCCGTCTGCGCTCAAACCCTCCCCCATCACATGAAGTTTGTGCAACAGCTGACATCGGCCTACATTGTGGACTTTAAAGCCCCCGCAACAAGCCCTTTTTCACAGGGGCGGATACACCTAAAATACCCCCACAATCCCCGTCCCTTCCCGCTCCGTCCCATCCATCTCCACTTCATCCCGTAATAGAGGCCTTATTTTAGACATCCTCGTGTTCCCGGCTGGGCCTAACCTATTCCAGGGTTCCAGATAAAGCGCGGCAGGTATTTGGAATAATTTTTCCATGGGCCTGGCCCGGAAGATAAAACAGGAGATATATTTGTAATGCGTGTGCCGGTATCCCATTTCAAAGAGAAAGCCCACTGGAATGCAGCCCTGGGCTTATTGTTATATGCCTGAGATGGAACAGACGCACGGCGCTGCCCCGTCGCTCTGACGACATTAGGCTGTGTGTAACGTGGAGTGTGTACATCTGCGATTTCAAAGAGATGTCATATCGCACACGTGAGGGTGGCATATCATTTACCCAAAGACATGCCGCACAGAAATAGAGAAATATAAACTATTGATAAAAGTACTGCCACGGTGAAAAAAATGAAGATACGCAGTCATAATAGATTATTACAACAGTGTTAGACTTTTGAAAAAACATTTTAAAAAGTATTTTTTGCTACAAACAAAACATGTACCAAGATGTTTTGGTCTAATCCTGGCGCAAAACTTTTTGTACATTTAAAATAAGACAAAAAAAAGTAACTTTTCAGCAAGATACACGTCCATATTGAATCAGTAAGGATTCAATGTGTTTATTATCCTGCCAGCTTACATTTGCACAAATGTTCACACAAATGTTCCACTTGTTTATGGTACGAAATTTGGACTCAGCTCCCGTTTCAAGAAGCAAAATTAATAAATAAATATAAATAAGAGCTTGTACAAATATAGGAGCTTACAAATAAACACTTAAGCAAGATATAGGAGCTTGTTTTAAGTCGGTAATTCCTCAATATTGGTGAAAAAGTTCGAGTTCCACTGGCGCCGTTACCTAGCAACCCCAGCCAAGCCCAGCCCGTCGCCTAGCAACCCCGTTCGAGTTCCACCGGCAGATTGTTTCACTTGCAGTGAGGGTTAACAGTGAAATAATCTGCCAGTGGAACTCAAACTTTTCATAAATGCAGAGGAATTATCGATTTAAAATGAAATTTCTCTTTGTGTAAATTAGCTTGAATTGTGCTGAGAAACTGGACCAGCTGTACTTGGTAAGATTTCGTGTCTTTGCAGTGTAAGTAAGCCATTTAAAGCTTTGCTGCACTATGTCGTGTGAAAATATGCAGCTTAAACTAAATCTATATTTCACTGTGTTGAAACTGAACTTCCTCTTCAGCCTGGTGGCTTTGATGTTTCAGTTACAGCATCCTGGATATCACACGTCTGACACATTATAACTCATAATCAAATGTGACAGTAATGACCTGATATCAATTCAAGTAATCAGGATGAAATTACCACATTATTATTAATTATAGTGACAGTTTTTTATCATCACAATCCTCCATAAAACTAAAGGATCTGAAAAAAATGAGTCAAAATCTACGCAGCTCACCAACTGGAGTGTTAAAGCAGCCACAGATGTTGCCATGACGACTGGGACTCAAGCCTGTCGCAATGAGCAATAGATCAATAAATTAATTCATCTGATTGTTTTTCCTGTCTACCAAAAACTGGTAGAAAGAAAGCTTGTTAGTGCGGTGTGTTTATCTCAACTACTCTTATTTTGAAGGACAAATTTGTTTACAAAGACGTTCATTTTATTTATCGTTTTAGTTTATTTAATATCTTCATGTTAAAGGTTAGTTAAAAATGTATGTTTGTTAATCTTTGAGAGCGTGTACTTGCATTATAATGCAACATGAAAATGTTCTCAAAACAACAATATTTCAGTTTATCGCAATAACTTCTGGGATGATTTATTATCCAGCTAAATTTATTGTGACAGATGATATGAAATGCAGCTGTAGCATCAATTAACCTCATGCAGTCGCTTTGTCTGCAGCGATGAAGATTCACCTGCATTGCAGGCTGAAAGCTTAAAATGGCTCCAACTGCATGGCAGTCTGACCTATTTTCTGATTAAGTCAGTTAGTAATTGTTTAACCAGGAGCCGCTGAACGGTCGGTGGGTAAGAAGAAAAACAGACTAAAGTTGAAAAGACTAGCAGACTGCAGATTTTACGGCCTTTAACCCCAAAAAAGAAAATGGCGGTGCATTAAAAGCTACACATAATTTATAGACATGACTCTGTTTGATCTTTCACAAAAATGTGCTCCCTTTCTTTACGTTTAGACTCATGTGAAACACGTTTTTCAGATAAACCAACATCTGTGGTTACAGTCGTCTTCAACAAATGAAAGTATGGGTCCCCATGAGGCTCATTTTTCAGATTAAAAGCACCGTATGCAGATTTTTTAAGTGCATATTTTGGTATTAAAACATCTTTTATTGGTCTGATGTAATTATTCAATATTAAATGTGTTTCTGTAAGCAGAAATGAGTGGAAATAAAGTTTCAAAAGCATCAGTCTGCGTGCAGCAGTGGTGGAGAAACTGAACCTTTAAATAATTTTCATATTTAGTCAATATGACGGTGAATTGGAAACAGCGACAGCAGCTTCAGGGTTTATGCTTTTCTACTGAAAACTAGAGACCAGAGATGGGAAATCTCAAACTGAAGCAATCACCCAAACATCTTAAACTGAAATTTGCTGCACGCAGACACACACACACACACACACACACACACACACACACACACACACACACACACACACACATCTCTACCGTTTTAAAAGTGCTGGAAAACAGGAAGCAGTTTTCTCTGGTAAAAACCGAGTCTTCATAGAGCCAGACTCCCTCCTGGGTCCTTGATGACTCCCACATCAAATACTCCCACAAACACTCAACACCCCCGTGTTGCAAACATCATACACAGAGCATCTGTTTTATTAGTTTTATCAGCTTAATTTACCAAAAAGAAAAGTTCGGTCCCGCAGTCAGTGAGTCACATGTAAACAAAAACATGCCCACCGAGTCTAGACAGTTAGCAGCTCTTTGTCTGAGACTCGGGATGGGAAAAAAACCCAAATTAAATCGAAGCATAGTTTTTGGAGATGTTGGTAAACATTTATGTCTGATGGACGTCAGGAAACGGAAAAGAAAATGTCAGCAGGACGGAAAACTTTGGCTTTAGGGTCAATGCATTTGATATGACTTAATGCTTTACTTCAATCTTAAAACATTATTGGTAAATTTCAATAAATGGCAAAACAAGTGAGACCAAAATATAAGTAGAAGAAAATAAAAGACTTTCATTGTTTCTCTAAATATCCATAATGCTACAAACAACTAAACAGGAAAGGCCTTTAACTCGCAGTCAGATGGAAATATGTTTACTGTGCATGAATAACAAATGATTTCATTCTGTCTATAAAATACCTTGCAGAAATATTCAAACCCCTGGACAAGGAAGCTGCATTTACTTCACTCAGATACTTTTAAATAAAATCCATTGCAACTAAAAGCAGCTAGGAGTCGTTTAATCAGTAAAAACAGACTTACAGGCAGCAAGGCAGTTTAGTTTTATTGCACATTTTCAGCAACTGGGAAATTTAAAGAGCTTTACATGGTTAGAAGGAAAATAAAACAACAAAGAAAACATTACAGAGGCAAACAAAGGAAAACTATGACAGGTTGAAAGACAAACAATTGTTTATGATGTTCCACTTATTATTATTATTATTATTATTATTATTATTATTATTATTCTAAGCCAACTCAGGGTTCCATCCGGTTTTTCTTTTCTGGATGTTTGTTTCAGATCAGAGGCGTTTAAAACCGGACGCTGCAGAGCCGAGCAGCAGCAGAGGATCCTGATCAGCTGCATTGATGTCGAATTTCATCTGAGAAAACAAACGGCTTTTCTGTGGCGTTCTCAGGAGCTGCAGAGATGCACAGCTCGGGTGGGAGAGGCTGTTAGTTCGGCTTTCTGGACGAATGGCAGACAGAAAACGTTCAATTTGCATTTTCCCAGTGTGGATGAAACTATATTTTTACACAAGTAAAAGAAAAAGAAAAACATGTCTGGTGAAAAGACGACGCCTGTGTTATTTTGGTATTTTAAAAATTAAAATTAAAATAATTTATATTCAATAGAAATCAGACAAAGTGAATTTTTTTCAAATCATTTTTTTCAAAGGAACTTTAGCAAAAACTGGTGAAGTTTTAGGTAAAACAAACTTTTTCTTCATTCACTAAAGTTGCTCACAAATCCAGATTTTTACTGAAGACTAACAACATTTCATAATAAAGTAACTCTAGTCAAAGTAAAATTAAAAATACTCCTAAAAATGCAGTTTTTCCAAAAATTACTCAGGTAATTTTCTCTGAGTAAATGTAAATGTAATCACACCATGACAGTAATAAAGCATGGTGATGGCAGCATGATGCTGTGGCGTGTTTTTCCTCAACAGACGCATTCATCTTCCTGCTCTTCACCGTCACTTTGACTCCATCTTCACTCTGAGAACCGAAGGAAGCTCATAAATCTCAGCTTTATTTGAATGCGTGTCTAATTACATCTAATACACAAAGAGCCGTTAATATCAGCTGACGCGCATCGACAGCTGCTGCCTGTGCAGACGAGTTCGGTGTTCAGACGGGGAGCAGCGAGATGGACGGGGGAAGCCAGAGAGCTGCGCAGGGACGGCGAGTACCAAGCGGCGGCAGCAGCAGAGGTCGAAAGTTGCACAAACTGGCTCCCTCTAACAGCCACACGTGCGCGTGCAGAGACACGATATACAAAGTACACTAGCGGCTCTAAATGTGGCTTGTAGAAGGAAATTCTGAAATCTGAGTCTTGGCACCAGACAGGCTGGAAGCAGCCAGGCTGCTGGATGCAGAGAGGGAGAGGCTGATGGAGGGGGAGGAAGAAGAGCAGGGGGAGGAAGAAGAGCAGGGGGAGGAAGAAGAGCAGGGAGATGAAGAAGAGCAGGGGGAGGAAGAAGAGCAGGGGGAGGAAGAAGAGCAGGGGGAGGAAGAAGAGCAGGGGGAGGAAGAAGAGCAGTGGGAGGAAGAAGAGCAGTGAGGGAGGAAGAAGAGCAGGGGGGAGGAAGAAGAGCAGGAGGGAGGAAGAAGAGCAGGGGGAGGAAGAAGAGCAGGGGGAGGAAGAAGAGCGGTGGGAGGAAGAAGAGCGGGGGAGGAAGAAGAGCAGGGGGAGGAAGAAGAGCAGGGAGAGGAAGAAGAGCAGTGAGAGGAAGAAGAGCAGGGAGGAGGAAGAAGAGCGGTGGGAGGAAGAAGAGCGGTGGGAGGAAGAAGAGCGGTGAGAGGAAGAAGAGCGGTGGGAGGAAGAAGAGCAGGGGGAGGAAGAACTGGGAGGTTCTTCCTCCCAGTTCAGGTAAAAAATTAGTCGCAGGTCAAATTTAGTTTGTTTTGAATGAACAAAACCTTCATTTTCAATGACATCATCTTTGTTTCCTATTATTGACTGAATTAATATTTTATTGCTATTTAAGTTAATAATCGCTACAAATACTTCAGACACTTATCAATAGTTCTTCTTCTTCGTAGTTTCCATCATTTGCTGATAATGTTTTTGTAAATACAAAAACATTGAAAATTTTAGTTTTTCCAGTTTGTGCGCAAAACTTTCCTCATGTTGAATAAACATTTCACAAATGTGTTCTTTCCATTAAATAAGAAAACATAATTAAAACCACAAGTAAATAAGTTTATTTACACAATAAGTCATTAAAAACATCATCATTCTACAACTTCCTGTTGTCCTCTTTGTTGTTTCTGCCAGTAGTAACATCCAGTTGTTGATCAACTCGTGTGACGTGAAAAATGTTTCCATTGCAGTTCTGCACCATTTTCAATACAATCAGGAAAGAACAATTAAAAACATCCCAGTGCAAAAATACCTTTTTCTTCAAATTGGTGTTTCTATTTAGCTAATTTATGTGTTTTTGGCTAATGGAGGAGCAACTAGTAAGAAACAGAATTCACTTTAATCAGGAGAAAGTTAGCATCAGATTTACAGCACATAGGAAACATTTTTCAAATATCTCGTTTACTTTTGATAATTCAAGACAAAAAGTTTTTTTTCTGTTTTCTCTCTGACTTTCTCTCGTGATCCCCTGGGAGAACGGCAGAGGAAGAGTGGGCAGTATGTTTAACCTTTGCAGCTTTCCTGCTGCGCTGAGCAAGGCCTGCCACCTGTTGGCTCTGTGTGTGTGTGTGTGTGTGGGGGTGTGTGTGTGTGTGTGTGTGTGTGTGTGTGTGTATCATGTATTTTATGCATTGTGGGGACAATTTTCCAAAACACATGTTTATGTTATGTTGTGGGAACCGAAGCCTGGTTCCCACAAAGAGAAATCCGTTTCTGGGATCAGGACTAAAGCTGCGTTCCCACCAAACACCATCTGAGCATCAGGAGCTTCTATGTGGCGCATCAATCCCTCGATACGGTCAAGCGTTGGATGCGCTTGAGTTTTCCAAATTAAATAAATGTTCATTAAATGTTGGATTTATTTAGATGAAATGTGCAAGAGATGCTGCAGCGTCAGATTTTAGCAGCTGTAGGATTTCCTTTCCCTTCCGTCTTTGGTAAAATACCATGAGCCATTTTCCCCGCTAGCACTAGACAAGCATATTTGTTTTGGTTATATTTACCCAGAATGCCTTGTACTTTAGTCCACTTCCTGCTTTTGGAGAGGATTCCGGTCCGCTTTGCGTTCACATATTCGAACAGAACCAGCATTTACTTCAACCAAACAGAGACTAAAGTTTGCCGACAGATCCGAGTTTAAGGGACGCCGAGTTTCCTCTCATGGTGAAGCATCGAGAGCAAAACGTCAAGCGTCTGACGTCAAACTGCACGTGTTGAACTTGAAGCATCTTTTGAAACGCGTTGCGTGTGAACATAGCTTAAGGTGTGAACTGAGCTTTGGTCACAGTCAGCGCTAGATATGTGATGGTTAGGATTAATTTGGGTTTGGCTTTAGAAATGAATGGAAGTCAATGGAAAGTCAACGCAAAGATAGCAAGACAAACAGGTGTGTGTGTGTGTGTGTGTGTGTGTGTGTGTGTGTGTGTGTGTGTGTGTGTGTGTGTGTGTGTGTGTGTGGGGGGTGCAGGGGTTCACTTCCAAGGTGGGATCACCCACACAGTCCCAAGCCCTCCCCTCCTGTGTCAGAGGTTTGGTGACACTGTGTCTCCCATGGCGATCGTGGGTCCAGCCTGGGTGGCTCCAGGCCTTCTGAGTCTCCCTCTGCGTGTGTGAGTGTGTGTGTGTGTGAGTGTGTGTGTGTGTGTGTGTGTGTGTGTATCACAACATTGGGGTCCCTGCCTGGGCCGCCATATGCCACCCACCCAGCCAAGGGGAGGCAAAGGGTGGGGGCGACCCCTAGCAACTGAAGCCACCAGTTGGCTCGTTTTCTCAGTCACACGCCGGCCGGGCGCCATGTTTAAAGTCCCACAGCTATTTATCTGAGACGGGGTGGAGGGAGGCGTTTGGACCGGAGGCCGGCCTTCTGAAAAGATAAACACGCTCACACTTACACGCAAACGAAAACTGATGAGGAAAAGCATGGACAGGAAGTCCTTTTTTCATGAGTTCATTTGTAAAACACATTTCGGCAACATGGTGGTTCAAATGAATCAAACAAACATTTAATTTTGTTACATGCAACCATCAAATATGTTGATAAACTACTAATCAATGTTGATCACTGGTTTCATGTAACTAAGTTGTTTCTCTTGCATTAGCACATTGAGAAGCGTATTTATGAGGATGATTGGCAGCACTAAGCCCCGCCTCCTGTCTCTGATTGATTGTTTTTGGTGCATTTCTTCAGGGAGGAGATCAATCTTTTTTAGAAATTATCTGTCATATTATAAAAGTTACATCCTGCAACTTTAGGGAGAAATTATACATAATGTTAAAGTTTTTTCTAAAAAAAAAAAAAAGAATTTGTTTTGCATTCACAGATCTAGAAAAAATGAAGAGCCACCGGTGAAAACCTGGAGGTTCTTCCACCAAATACTGATTTCTGATGAAAACATTAATATTGATGTTTCTAAATGACACGAACTTGTTCTCTTTGCATTAATTGAGGTCTGAAAGCACTGCTGCATTGTTTTTCTTATTTTTACTCATTTTCTGCTAATTTTGAAGACGTTTGTTAATAGAGCAAAACAACAATGTTCATTTTACTCAAACTCACACCTATAAAAAGCAAAAGCAGAGAAACTGATTATTTTAAATACTCAATGTTTTCCAGAGACATCTTGGATCTTATTCTGTAAACACAAACCTTCACTGCAGTCCATGTGGAGTGGAAATGATTTAAAATATTTAGAGTAAAAACCTGCAATTTCTATTTGTTATTGTCATTTTGCTAGTAGCTAAAGTATGTCTAAATGTCTGTGCAACTGACTGTTCTTCTGTGCACTTCTCCATTGCCTTCCTTAATCAGTCTCTTCTCCCAATTGTCTTAGTTTCTCCACTTTTCCTCCAACATCTCGTCTCTTAACAGGACACAACAACTTTCCCTTTAGCCTGCCTGTCTGCTTCTCTCTCTCTCTCTCTATCGTAAGGAGCATCTCCCTGTGTCTGTGTGCCAAGATGAGGTTTGGACTGGAAACCAGAGAATCAAGTTAGAGACACACAGGACAAGAGGGAGCCAGCCTCATAAATCTCCCTCACAGCAGCCCAGAGCATCCAGAGCGGAGAACACGCTGACAGAGCGCCTTGACTTCTGAACACTGGCGCTGTCTGTGTGGAAAATTTTAATGTGCCTCATATAAAGTTTTATGTCATATGCTGGTGTAAAGGATTACATTTTCAACATGTTAGCATGCATGGGTAAACAGAAGTTAATGTAAAAATAGAAGAGGATCCGAAACACAAGATTTACCCAGACTATCGAGAACCGGGAGCGCAACAAGAAAAATGTTTTGGATTAGATTCAGAATTATAAATTTAGAGGAATATTTTACGTTTCTGTTGGACACAATGACATCTTTTTCACAGAGGAAGTGTAGCTGCTCTGGAGCTTCTTATCGCGCCGTGCGATCAACAGGAAAAGCATTCTCAGCTGCTGCAGGATTGTCGCCATTCACGTTTCTCCGAGCAGAATTCACAACCGCGTTGATCACAAAAGCCTGGTGCATACTTCCTGTTCAGAGTGAGACTGATGCTGCGTGGAAAGGCATCCTGTTTGTAAATCTGCTGGCAGAATCGAGTGACCAAGGAGATTCTTACCAAAAAATGCAGATCGGTTTTCATTCCTGCATTTCAAGCAAACAAAAAGAAAGCTGAGATTTCACCAGAGCAGATGCCAACGCTACATCTGCAACGAGTTAATGCACTGAAACATCAGACCTGTTAGCCTCGGTTATATTCATCACAGTCCAGATGACGGTTAATTTACTCTGCAATAACACTGCAACATTTTACAGTTGGATGAAAATAACAAATAGACTGAAATAAAACGTTATTGAGAATACTCAGGCGTAAACATCGGGTGTTTTCACATCTCAGTTTGGCTGGAGGCCAAAATTTGTTAGATTTTCTGCTGCTGACCTTTGATAAACTTGTTCCCCTCCGTGCCTGCGGGGGCGCTGCACCAACAACCACTAAAGGAAATTACACAAAAAAAACCCCCACAAAATCTTACCAAGTGTTTCTGGTCTGGATTCAAACTTCTTAGAAAACTTGAAATAAAACAAAACTAACTCAAAAGTGACTTTACAGCACGATTCATATATAACTTGTTTTAAGTAGACAATTCCTTAATGTTGAAATATTTACTTAAAACAAACATCTGTATCTTACTGAAACATGACTTGCAAGAAGCTTTTCTTATTTTGGGTTTAAGATATTTGAACTCGAATCCAGACCAAAAATACTTGGTAAAACTTTGTGTTTTTACAGTGCTCTGAGCGCAACTTCCTTCCTCATAACATTTAAACAAAAATGGAGAGGTGTCAGATTTTTTGTTGTTTTTCTTTAATCTAATTTTAACCAAATGTTTCAGTGTTCGCCTATCATTGAACAGTTCTCAACCTCTTTCCAGTCGTTCTTTTTTCTTTTACAATCTTTTCTTTGCTTGATGCCAACAGTTTGATCTTTCTAAAACAAGGTGTGTTTCCACCTGATTGTTTAACAAATGAAAAGCTACTCATTGCATCAGCTGGGGTTAAATAATTAGATTTGTTTGCTTCGAGACTTTTTCCCTCTTTGGCCAGGCCGGGTATAAAAACCAAATAAAATGTGGAATATTGGGTGGAAACAGAACAAGAAAAAAAAGAAAAAATGAAGTGGATGGTGACGCTGTGATTTTTGCTTTGTTTTTATTCAGCTATTTATGTAAAGCAAACGGTTTGAGATGGTTATAATGAGCGGAGAGCTCAGGTTACTACGACGACACGACTGTGATAATGGAAAAACAACCAACACTCAGAGGGAGAATTACTTGGTGCTCCATTTACATCGTTTGTTGTTCTTAACAAGTCCATATTGACTTTTACATGATTAGAGTATATCGCAGACGGAGAGGCTTCTGCATGTTAATACATTTTAATGCAACTACAAAGCAGAAATAATGAGTCAGACGTTCCAAGAGAAGCAGGCGTCCCACTCGCCAATGATCGTTAATAGATCTTTACCGTGTTATGATTAGAAATGCTGCAGAGTAAAAAAATGACTGGCATTTATAAGCTCCTAATTTGTCCTTTCTGTTTGAACTGAGGGCCCTCTGCCACAGAAGAAAGAGGAAAATCAAAGGAGAGAATAAAAGAGTGGGTAATATTAAATTAAATTAGAACCAAATGAGGCAAGTGGCAGTCTGTCCAAAACCACTTTACACCCAGGCCCTCTGGGCATTGCCCGTCTTTTTCCAGTAAGAAATTAGTGATTTCTCTCTGTTCTTTTTATAATTCTTTGTGCGCAGCTCATAAGGATTAACACTACACACCCAGTCCAACGCAGTGCTAAGTATTACAATGTGTGTTTGCTCATTTATATGAGTGAGTGCGAATATTAAGAAGAAAATCAGACATGCAGGCTGGAGTTTGTGCCATTCTGAGAGCGTGCGCTTGTGTTAATGTAACGACTGAGGGTTGGATTCTGTCCGGACTTCAAAGTTAAGACGTCATCCTCGCGGGGCTGTCAGCGTGCTCTTATCCTCGAAGACAGTTTGGCACCAGGACTGCAGGCCTCCAGCGCTTTCTGCATAACCCACACACAATGCCTTGAAGCAGTTACTCACTTCTCTTTGCTTAAATTCTCCATTTTCACTTCAGGAGCCGGCGAAACGTCGGCAGGCTGGTGTTAGAACGAGACGTTTCCTCCGCAGGACGAATGTTTTGCTAACTAAAAACTCTGAATGGTTCGAATTTGTTCAACAGCGTAGAGTTAAAACCAAAAGTTTACATACACTAAATAAAAAGACACATTCACCTTTTCATCTCCTCACTGTCTTCAGTTAAATCAGACCAGAAATGTGTTTTTCTAGGTGAGTTAAAATGACCAAAACTATTTCCACACTGCAAAAACGCAAAAGTATTTTTGGTTTAGTTTCTAGTGCAAGTGTCTTAGTTCACTTAAAATAAGAATAAAACTAACTTACACATAACTTTCCAATAATTGTTTGAAGTCAATACTTCCTTAAAATTGATATTTCACTTACAATACATTTTTCTCATGTTAGTAAATGAAACACTTTCGTCAACAAACAATTAGTGACTTAAACTTTTATTTATTGCAAGTTATTTAGTCTTAGATAGATATCTGCACTAGAATTAGACCAGAAATACTTTGTGTTTTTGCAGTGCATTCGTTAAATAACTCGATAACGAGAGAATATGTCAGAGATTATTTATTCATCTCTTCAGAGTCAGAAGTCTGCAGACGTCTCCGTGGTGTAGTGTTGCCTTTCAACTGTTTGATTTGGGTTTTTCCCATAGTTTGCTGGAGTTCTGGTCCATTCTTCCGAACAGAACTGGATGCTTTCTGTCCATGTCGGTACGGAACATGTTTCACTGTAGATAATGTCTTACCGGCTTCAGGAGCATTTTAAATACTTTGTCTTTTATTCTGAGGTTGATTTGGACATTTCATGGTAGAACCCGTTTCCTTCCTGAGCAGAATCATGGCTGGACTTCCCCTTCACAGATTGTTTGAACCGATGAAGGCGGAGCGTTCGAGCGTCTGGAAATTGTTCCCAAGACTGAACCGGACTGAAGCAGCTCCATGATTCTCTTCCCAACATCTGGGACGATTGTTACGTTTTTGTATTTCTCTTTGTGTGAACGCAGAAAGCAGTGAGTTCCCGGTGTGGTGAAACACCAATGCGTCAGTTAACATGTTCATCTCTGCTGACAGGCTCCTCACTAACAAACCCACTTTGGTGCACAAAGAGTGTTTATAATTTTGCGTACCACATGACACAAAAATACAAACATTTTAAATGAAACTTTACTGAAACAGATATATAAAGGATGAAGGAATAAAGTTCTGCTGACTGGCAGAGAACGTGCAGATAGTAACAACTATATGTCTGTCTTAGCTAGCAGATAAAAGCTACATTGGCTAAGCTAAGCTAAGCTAGTTTGGCAATAAGTACTACAGTAAATATCACTGATATTTTTCTTATAGATGGGAACTTAAAAGCAGTAACAGAGTAATAGTTGTGATGTATTTTATTGTTATAAGTTAAATAGGAACGAGGCGAGAGAATAAGAAATATGACATGAAACATGCAGCAGCCTGAAGAGCCGCCGAACCCGGACTTAGAAGCACAGAACAATAGAAATAACGGGTTTGACCATTTAACGGTTAAATTACTGGCGCAGACGAACAGGAAAGCATAAAAGTTAAAGAATTCAAGGAATGCAGCAGAGTTTCTAACCGATGCCACTGAACGGGTTTTGTCTGTGACTCTACGATGACGGTGCATTCCTCTCCGGCCTCCTTTTACCTGACTCAACCCTCAACCTCCACTCTCTCGTGCTTCGGCCTCTTTTTCTCGCTGCGTCACAAAGGGAGAGTCACGCTGATGTAACGGCGTCTCGGCGCGGGGAGAAAGTTGGAATGCAGCTGTATCTGCGCCCCTCCCTTTAAAGAGCATGTCCAATCTACCCACAGCGTTCCATTAAAACCAGACCACATCAATCTGGGCCTGAGCTTTAAAGGCCAGGTCCCCTTTCCTGCGGCAGGGGAGGAAAACACGGAGCTGTTAAAGCGGAGGACCTCACACTGCAGGCGCACACCTCAGCTCAAACACTTAACACCACGTTTCTGCTGCTGGACCACACATCACAGTGACACTCAGAGACCACACAGTCCGTCTCACAAGTCCAACAAAAGATCTCGTAAGACCTCACAGCAGGTCCAAACGTGACCTGACAGGATTCCAGAGAATCCCACACCTGCAGCTCCACAAACCGCAAAGTAACTCCACTGAGCAGGAACTGCAGGCCGAGCTACGGTTCAGTTTCGGCTCTTAGTTTACCATCGTCTGCAGCCTCGTATTTTAGCATAACTTGGTAAATAGGAACGTTTCTCTTGATAAATCCTTCCGTGTTCAATGTGTCCTATAAGGACAGCCTTACATACTTGCTTAATTTTATGAATTTGTTTGTTACGAAAGCAGACATTCTTGCTTTTGGATTGATCCTTTGCACATGGCCCGCTACGCCACGACGGACGTCAAAACAAACAATGTCTCCTTTAGAGCTAGTCTAAAAACAGACATCTGTAACATAATGTTGCTTTATTTTAAGGTGATTTCACTTTAAAACGGTCATAAGATGCTGCGCGGTCGGCGGCACAGACAGACAAGGATGAAAACCAAACTTGTCATTTCATTTTATAACTTTTAATGAGGAACGACGCGGCGGCAATGGATGGATTTAATCACGACTTTGCACTTCATGCAAATCAACCAGCCCTGCAGTTCCATCGCACCATTTCTCTCTCTCTTTCCTTCCACCTGTCCTGTGGTTTGCGGCTCGCTGCGTTCGTAGCCCCGCCCCTTATGGTGAAAACGGTTGTCAGAGAAGAGCCGGCTCCAGTCGTTCACTCCAAAGAGCCGAAGCGTTCTCATCACCGACCATCACTTCAGGTTTGGCTTAAAAATGGAGGGCAAGATCCCTCTAAAGCCAGACGTTTGTTCCCAACAATGAGGGGAAGAGTAAAGGAGTACGACGCCAGATGGACGACCAGCGGGATGAACGGCGAGACAAACGAGCCGAGGCCAGAAGGATTCCCGAGCCTCGACATGGAAATCTTTCAAGCTCCTTTCATCGGCTGGCTGACGACGGGAACTTTGCAAGAGCAAGACGAGCTGGCGCCACCGGAGCAACGCGGCGGACCTCAACGACACCAAGATGCCGGGGCAGAGAGGAGCCCTATCATCACCCGGCACGTTCCCTCCCCGTGACCCCGACACACCGGGCACCGGCCCGCATCAGCACTGATTTTCTAAACAGACGCATCACAACAGACCAGAGCTCAGAACCAGTTTCGCCTAATGAGCGTTACGGCCTTGAAATCCGCTGTGATTAGATAAATCTGCTGTTCGAGAAAATCCCCTCTGTCTCTTTGCAATCTGGAAAACTCATGTTCACCAACATGTGTTTAAGACATTCAGAACTCAAGACTTTGTGTTTCATTTTATTTTTAACAACAGGAAGTTACAGAGCTACTGCAGCTCAACAAATTAGAATATGATCAAAAATGTCATTTATTTCTTTTACCATTTATTGTGATAAATCACTTTGTATCAGAGGCGGAGCCTGGAGTCACATGACCTGGAGTCACGTGACCTGGAGTCACGTGACCTGGAGTCACGTGACCTGGAGTCACGTGACCTGGAGTCACATGACCTGGAGTCACATGACCTGGAGTCACATGACCTGGAGTCGGGTCATCAATATGCACACTTTAAACTTAACTTTAAAAATGTTCAGAGACTTGAACTTGTTTTTTACACCAATGACTTGGGACTTGAACTGGACTGGAACCTGTTTTCCTGTCCATGACTTGATATCTTACCCAAAATTTAAAGTTTAAAACATAAATTATTTATATGAAACGAATGAAGCTCAGGAAACCAGAGCGTAATGAGCTGGGTCCGGATCAGAAAGCAGAGAAGAGAGTTTCTCTCTGTCCATCATAAAGCTGACCTCCTCCATGCCACACCGCATTAATGCAGTAATTCATGTGAAACGCCCAGATTTATTTCAGGTTCTCCACAGGACAAGGATGAATTAGGATGAATTTCTGAGGATCCCAGATAAATCGCTCTAAATTAGTTTTTCTGAGGCGTACCTTGAAATGGGCCACACCAACACACTGTCAAACCGTTTTATCTTTATCATGACGACAGTAAAAGACGTCTTTGTGTCTTACCAGTCCACACTTAGAGATCGTCTTCTGTAGGACGACGGTCTGTCTGACGACGTCTTCTCTGCTTTGGCTGGTCGCTCTTTCAGGGAGAGACGATGAGTGAATTTGGAGATTCCCGATTCGGATCTGGACGGCAGAAAAACAGAAGAAAACATTAAGACCCAACAGGCGGAAAAGAAAAAACGATTAATCCCAACGTGAGACTGTCTTCTACAGTGCGTTTTTAAAGCCTAGTGTTTTTTCTCTATGACTTTAAGGCAGAGCAAACTTTGACCCCAGACTTTTCAGGATGAATGTCCTCCAGGTTTATTCTGCACAGATTGTGATTTCTAATAAAATCACAATTAAAAGGTCCAAAAAAGCCTTTCAAAATAAACCTGACAGAAACATTTTTGTGACATGTACCATGTGTCTCTTCTTATTAGAAATTAAAACCTATTATGTTTCTGAGGATCCATTTCAGAGCCGTTGTACAGTGACCAGGATGGTAAAAATAAATCTTTGGTTTAAGACTCCAGTGCTGTTAGGGAGGCGTGTCAGTAAAAAAAAAACAACAAACTTTTCTGTCTTCCCATCACAAATCAAAATGTTGATTTGCTAAACTGTTTGGAGTTTTCAGCGGAAGCCATTTTATGGGACCAGAAGAAACAAAAATGTAACTTTTTGGCCTGGAAAAAAAGGGCTTAATGGAAAACAAGCTCTCTCTAAGGTCCGGTAAAGGATCTGTGATGCTGTGTGTGTCATTTTAAATAAAAACCCAGTGATTTATTTAGTGAATGATTAACCAAATGATCGTTAACGATCCAAATGTTTCAGCAAATCAACCCAGAAATTGTTCTCTGACAAACTAACTATATTCTGGACAATCAGGGAAACAAACCCAGTTAAACATCAGACCAAGTGTTGTGCTATTTACAAGTATTAACACAAAAAGTAGTCATAAATTAATTTAAAAATAGATTCATGATGCAGCTGTTTTCCCCAAGGAACAAATGCAGTCAAATTAAAAGTTGGATTTTTCCAAATCCATCCACTGAGTTGAAGGTTCTGCAATAAATGAAATAATTTTTCCGAGACTTTTTACCCGGCGTGCCAATAACTCAGCTGGGTGCCGTTAATCTTCATGAAAATACAGACAATGTTTCAAAACCTTCTCACAGAAAATGTAATTCCTGGAGCTGACAAACAGCATCACAATGCTTTAGATCTCTGAGGAAACATCAAGTTTCCGGGGAAAGCCACATTCTTCCTGCCTTATTTTCCCTCAATCTTCTTCAAAGAAAGAAAAAAAAATCCCACACATTTTAATCTCCTCTGCTGGGCTGACGACGTCCCAGCTCAACTTTGTTCTCGAAATTAAAAACAGGAAATGTAATATTTTGGTTTGTTCTTGCCCGGAATACATTTGACGAGGCTGCGTAATATCGCTGCGCTTACACTGGAGACTAATCAAAATGAATTATTGGACTCTATCACAGAGCCGGGCTCAAAACGAGGAAATCCACTCAGCACCAGAACTGGAGAAGCGGAAATTCACAACGCTTTTTAAGATAACTGTGACTTCAGCAACAAACTGCGGAGAACATTCGGGATACTATCTAAGCAAAGTAAATAATAATAATGAAAAAAGAAATAATTAGAGACTTTTATAAAGATAAAGCATTAATGAGGCTTCTTTTCTCTCATTTCTCCCCATCTATGCTTGGATATTAAATGGTTTCTTTGCATCATTGTATTTTGATGCCCAAAACTTACAGATTGCTTTCAATGGTTGCTTATTTGTTTACAAAAAGTCATTTCTATTAGTCTGAGTATGCATAAAAACATCAAGTTTCAAAGGGAGGAACTACAACATTTAAGGGAAGAAGGGAAACAGCGCCCCCACAGGCCAGTTTGTGCTACAGCGATGGAGTCAACAGCCAGACCACCGAGGCGACTGGTGGTTGTGGGAAGCTTGAGGGTTTTTTTTTTGCTTCCCTCATCAGTGTAAAATCTATTATGATTAAAGTTTCTGTCCAAACTTTCACTTCATGGCCTAATAGTGATTTTTTTTATTTTCTCAGTGTCTGAGCTAAATGAATGAAACTGGTTTGATTGTATATTGGTCTTTTTCTGACATTATCTTGAAATGACTTTTAGGACTCAACAAAAGCACTTGTAAACCCCTGTGCAGGGTGCCTGTTTTCTAGGTCTTAACCTAACGCCTTTCAAACATTTCTTTGTATTTCCTCCTTCTCACCGCACAAAATGATGTATAAATATTGGGCTAAAAGTTTGCATTTGAACTAAGGATTTTCTTAAAACTACTATCACTTTCACAGCCGTTAAGGCCAAGTCTGGCGTTTGGTACCTAGAATCATTGGTCCATTCATCATATAATTGCACAATTTGGCAATTGAAAAAAAAAAAAAAAGCTTAATGGAAACAACAATTTAGAAGAAAACTCATCTTTCATGAATAGATTTTAGCACTTGACATGATCAACAGCAGGATGTTACTGCAAACCACAAAGAAGAAGACAGGAAGTAGCTTCTTAATGACTTATAATGTAAACAAACTTATTCAAGTATCATTTGAATAAGAAAACACCAAAATAATAAAATAGTGTTTTTTGACAAAGTTTGATGCACATTTGTAAAGAAAACTCAGCCAGTGACATTTGTCTGCACATGCTCAAGCATTTCTTTTTAGCATACATCTCCACTTTGGTTTTGGAAATTAATATAATCATCATGACCTCCAAGACTGAAGACAATTTAAAAGGAAAATCTGTAGAAATCATGAAATATGCTCTTTATAACAGACAGAGTAACCCTGCATGCCTGCAATGTTCCTTTTTAAAAAACTGGCATAATTATCCAAATCATCCATTACTATGACACATGAAATCTTTAAACACTTCACATCTTGGAAATACTTCAAAGCTTTTTAATTCATGCACAGTCAGTGTTTCTCTTTTTAAATACAGTAGAAATAAAAAATGTCCAGAGTCTCATTTAGAGTGACGTATTTCTAATGCATATAAAGCAGAAAAGTCCACTATCTGTTACTGCTGCTATCCCAATCCAACATCCTACACGCCATTATTTCCTGCCTCAGCGCCAGCATCTCCAAACAGTTAAGACAAAGACATATTTTCCGATGTGAACCATCCACAAGGAGTTGAAGAATTTTTGGCAGAATGGTGATGAGCTCCTAATTCAGCGCATTAAATTCAGGCGCGGCTTCGCCGTCTACTTCAATGCTTTGCATGAGCGCAAGTGCAAGCTACTGGTGTTGATTTTCACCTACTTCAACAGTAGCTCTCTGTTCACAGGGTAACCGTAATTAAATCAGGATCTTCTGCAGTGATCTGGTCCAGATCATCTTTTGTTGTTAATGGACGGTTTGGTTTTTATGTGTCTAATAGGCTTAGTCTGTGGCCGGTGAGTAAAATAAGAGTCCCTTATAGAAGTTCAAACAAATTTTTTTGAGGCAAACAGATGACACAACATGACCGTAGGACTAAAGGATGAGAAGAGTAATGCTTAGAAACACAACGGATGATGACATCAAACGGCACGAAGGGGCAGAGGACACAGAAAAGCCCCAAGGGAATTCCTTTGAGGGGTTGAAATGAAAAAGCACACATGTGAAGCAGGTGGGTTTGGTGGCAACTGGCGGGCTGGCGCTCGGCTCCATGAGAGCCTCAGTCCTGGATCGACCCCATGCAGCTGTCCCCGATAACATCACACACACACAGTTGTGTTTTCATCACTTGTGGGGACTTCACATTGACTTCCATTAAATTCTACATCCTAATCCTCACCATAATCCTAACCCTAAACCTAACCATCACAGACCTAGCCACTAACCCAAAAACATCAATTTCCCTCATATGGACCAAGAAAATGTCCCCACAAGAAGCAATGGTCCCCATAACCCACCCTACATTGTAGACAGAAATAGGTTCCCATAAGGATATAAAAACCTGGGACACACACACACACGCACACACACACCCACCCACACACACACACACGCACGCACGCACGCACGCACACAACACACACGCACACACACACACACACACACACACACACACACACACACACACACACACACACACACACACACACACACACACCATGATGATGAAATCTTCTTGGAAGCCCATTCAGGGTGTCCTGGTGAATCACTCTCCCATCAGAACCGGATTTGCTTTTATTTTCCTGCCGCTGACCTCAGTTCAGGAAATCAGTAAAACAAAAGATAAATCTTCCAAATGTAATTCAGACAGGAGGGAAAAACATATCTTCCACATTCAGGCAAGTTTATTCAATATGAAAATGTAATAAAATAAAGTTTTTGTACAAGAAAATCAGAATTTCAAACTGCAATAAACACCGAATAAATTTGGTCAAACGTTTGGTGCAAATGTTAGTATGCTTGAAAAAACCTGTAAGTGGCTTTTTGGCAAGATAGGAGCTTGTTTTGAGTCAATAATTCCTTAATATTGATGAAAACGCTCTGGCGCTACTGGCAGATTATTTCATTTATTACACAGGAAAAAAAATCTTCGAACCAGTGAAGGTTGTTACTGTGATGAACCAAAGTTCAAGGAACATGTATGACTTTGTAAAGCACTGTAGCTGCTTGTTTAGTAAAGTGTAACCCAAACCCTCCATGCTTTAGGCATTCATTTTGTTGTGCTGACTGTATGATAACTATTTGCCTCCAAATATTCAATCACCCCTCAGATGTGATAAGCAATCTCAAAACAATATATTTCTGCTACTTAACAGGGCTAATGTGATTTTAGCAGCGCCTGTAACTTTCCGGAGTTTTGCAACACAAGCGTGTCTTTGTCAGCTGTGAACTGCTTGTGTGATGATTTGGAGAAAGTGTTGAAATTCTCTCACTTGCCCCCTCCTTTCTTCACACAAACATTCACTGCTCACCTAATGTTACCTTTCCTCTCTGTTTCACTACCGTGACAGCAATTAGCTCTTCAGAAGGATTCGTGTGCAGGAGCTCAGCTAAAGCACCGATTGTTCTCGCTCTCACTGCACAAAGCTGCACACTCACTTACGCCGCTGTTCAAGAGAGCAAAATCTCTTACAAAGCAAACATTGATCATCATAAATTATACAATGTTTTTTTAATAAATGTTCAAGCATCCCATATCAAGCATTGTAAAAAGCTAGAAATGGCGTAAGACGGTGGATGTGTTCAAGGCAAACAACAAAACCTACAAATACAAAAATAAATTTATTTAGTTTCTACTCTGATAAAAGTCTAAAAGAGGAAATGAATGAAAGAGCAGCAATTTCTCAGATTTCAGAACGAAAACTAAATCAAATCTATATCTACAATATGTAGAGAGTAAAAAGGCAATAAGTTATGAGAAATTTTTTTTTTAAAATAAAGTATTGTATTGTTTGATATGGTATTATTTACCTAAATAATTAGGAAACACTTCTAAATTGAAAAATTTAAGATAAGATATTTTTCACATAAATTCATTTTCAGATAAATAATATTTCCATTTACTGAATGATTACACAAAATCAAAATAGATGTTTCAGAAAGTAAAAGTGCTTTTTGCTTTCACCCGAGTAAAGATGGAAATAATACATGTTTAATATGTAGAAACTTTTATTTTTTGCTATTAAAAAATGAGATGAGACCCACATGCAAACACTGTGTGTGGAGAAAAACTACCACTGCATTGCTCTATAGAAAGGGCCAAACATTGTGGTGGCAGTATAATGCTTTGGGAAGCTGCTTTTCTGCACAAACAGGTTTCAGAAAAAGACTGATGGAAGGTTTGAAACTGGGAATGAGGTTCACCTCCCAGCAGGAAAACCATTCTAAACATGCATGAGTTTATTCAGATCAAAGCATATTTATTTGCTAAATTGGCCTAATCAAAGTCCAGATCCAAATGCTATTGAGAATCTGTGGCCAGTCTTGAAAACTGATGCTCAAAGATGAAATTAAGATGTTTTCACAAAGAAAAAACTAAACATTTTTCTTTGTGAAAAAGAAAAATTAAGATTTTTTCTAATTTGAGAGAATTAAGATGTTTTCACAAAGATGACTGGCTGCATGGTGGCGGGTGGGTCAAACCTGCACACATTCACTCTGCTCACCCTGCAATTACTCTCTGGTTTATCCACCAATAAAAAGCAAATAATGTACAGTAAGCTTGTGGTTTTTATGTGACAAAATGTGGAACATTTCAAGGTCATATAGAACTAAAACCCAAGAGTGTTTTATGTTTATGCAATACATTAAATGTTGTATAACAATCCAAACTATATAAACATCTCTTTGGGACCGACTGTGTTTTCTCATATGGATTTTGAACAGTGAGCTGCTTCTCAGATCATGCAAAGTGATCTGTGTTTATAAAAGGATCGCATTCCGACTGAATGCGCCGTTCATGTGGTCTAACTGAGGTTAGGCGGCCCGCAATTACTGCTCCTATTTTAGATTACTAAGGGACATACAATGTAATAAATAATGAGCATGACAGACAAATATCCAGCAGTTATGGCCGCCGACCTAAAACAACTATTTTGTAAAGAAGGCAAAACAAAACCGAGCTTCTCTTTCATGTCTCTTATTACTGCTGTTGCTGCCAATGGAAGTGTTATGACAAAGAGAACGAAGCTTCCCACCAGCCTAACAGACGCACAGTGAAGGAACCGACGCATCAGCAACACAGATAAACATCAGCACAGTTTAACTCTTGATGCATTTCATTAGGTCCACAAAAAAAGCCTTTCAGTGCTCCAATCATAAAAGGAGGCAGCCAAGCTATGAACATTGCGAATTAAAATCGGCTCAAAGAAAACCTTGTTTTCCACTCGCCATCTCCATCCAAACCCCTGTCTGCCTGTACGTCTCCCTACAAGACAGAGGTTGCCTTTATTTCTCTGGGACTCGCTCCACGGCAATAAAACAGGCTGATTTTTCTAGACGCTAATGAGATTTTCACTTAGTTGTTATAAAGTGACGTTATCTGCATTGCAGAAGGAGTGATCTGTCGGGGTTCCCAGTGGGAGGCAGCAACACAGCAGGTATTACGCAACACCTCATGCACTATGTTGTTTTTGTACAATTGATGAGCCTATTATTGGAGCCGAGTCTGAAACAGAGCATCAGAGTGTCACAAATCATAATTTAAAGGGGGTGAAAACATGCTTATTTCATAACATTCTGCTGCATGCAAAAGTAAATGTGCTGCAACGCTTGCAGTACGTAAACGTAAGGAGGAAACTTAATGCTCCTTTCGTAACTTTGCTTGTTTTATGCAGGGCAACAAAAAGACGCCCAGAAGTGGAAATGAGGCTTTCGTGAGTGAAGAGCAGAACCAAAGAGCAGAGAGAGGAGAAAGAAGCTCAGATCATCTCCTTTTGGGTTTTTTTCTAATCTTTCAGAAATTTGAAGAGGAGCAGCAAAAGCAAACGAGGCGGATCAGCAGCACTAACACAACAGCTAATGGTGTCATGCAGGACGTTACTGTGGAATAACATAGTTTAGCATGTTTTGGCTGTCATGAGACACATATACAGCATCAGTCTTCAGTCAGAGGCTTCTTCAGACGTGTTGCAACATTGACTGCTGCAGGAGATCCGTCCTGCACACAACGACTCTTTGGAGACACTTGGAAGATATGAGTTACAGCATTTAATTTCCCATTGGGATAAAGAAAGTATTGAATTAAATTAAAGCATTTTCTTAAAGCAGATTCTCAATTGTATTTAAAGCCAGACTTTGACTAGGCCATGTTAACACACGAACGGTATTAAGCATGTTGGCATGATGGAAAGAGAACCTGTAGCCAACAGATGTAGTGTGTTTAGCCGCCTCTGTCTTCCCATCAACTCTGAAAAGCTTCGTCGGCATCCCCACAGTATGATTTAGCCACCACCATGTTTTAAAGTTGCTGCTGCAAACGTCTCCATAACTTTCCCCCTGCTGTGTTCCCTGGTCTTCTTGTGTTGTCAAACAAGAAGTTAAATTACAAACTATTCGACTCTGTTTGGCAATTATGGAAATTCTGAAGGGAACTGATGGCACTGGATTTTAATTTAGGGGTATCACGGTAAAGAGGGCCCTCCGTTTAACAAGTACATGTCACTTTCTGCAGGCCAACGAACGTCTGCTGGAGAAAGGAGGCCGGTTTCTAAAAACAAACTCTAATCCTGGCTCAGCATCAAGAGCTAATTATCTAAGTAAATGTTACTTCACCGGTGCAGGGACTCTGTTATCATCCCACTCGTGTCTTTTCATATGTTGCCCGTCCACCCACTTTGGTAAACAGAGATATTTCCATCTCGCCTTATTCCCCTTCATCTTTGTCTCTGAGTCACACTCATCATTTCATCTTTATTTTCTTTTTCACATGCCTTCCTATCATTATTTCACTCTGGCTTTCCACAAAGTCGGCACATACGAAATTTGTCAGGCAGACAGAAATATGGGACGCATTTGATGGAGTTTTTCAATGCCGGCTGGCTCCCTGCGGTGTCGGGTTTGATACCGTTCCCTCTGTCCTCTGCTGTGTTTGATGTGTTGCGTAACGCTGCCTCCACGCAGCAAGATACACAGATGATGGATTTGCAGTGAAATTAAACTTGAATGGAGTTGGAAGCACATAGAAGCCTGTAAATTATTAGAGCCTGTTGCTGTGTTGCTGGAGAACGACGCCGCTGAGAGAGGAGGGGCGAAGCCCACGGAGAAACTTTTCGCTTGCTCTCACTTCAGCAGAAATCCTGAGATATCTGGAAACGTTACTAAGAAACCAAACACAGGCAGATCGTCTGCTGCCTTCAGACAAACACAGTGAAGCTGCTAAACCTGGATTTATTCATTAATTCTAACATTAACGTGTGAACACAGACTAAAAATCTACTTCAGAGACATTGGAGAGTTTTCAAAAATACAGTTTCCAAATGAGAATCTTTAGGTGAAAAAAAGTTATCAAAACCACTCTGCTCCTTTGTGTTAAAGTTTCATTTCTTTTCTAACCACAAATAAACAATTTTCCCCACAAAACTGTTTAATCTAGATTGTACTTTAAATTATTTGGCCAAATATAAATCGGAGCAAAAAGAGATCGACTGAGGGGAACCCCAGGGCTCCATTCTCATCCTCTCTCATTCAACATGTCCTGCTTATGAAGTACTACATGTTTACGAGCTTTAATATAAAACATTACATAATTGTGTCACCACTTGACCATAACCCCAACACTGAGCTAGTGGATGTGTCAAAACCTTCTGCAGAAAAGCAAAAGTTATTTTTTTATCCCAAAATTGTGCAGCTAAATATTAAAACTCAACTAGATTTGTGGCCATGATAAAGTATTTTGTGTATTACACTATAGTTTACATGAATTTCTCATTTTCTAGTTCCTTTTTATGTAATACTTTGTGTTTTAAACATGCATTTTCCATTTTAATACACTATCTCTGGTTTGCTCGACTGTTTGATCCTATTGGATGAATTATAGAAATGAGACAATCATAAACAAATCTCACATCTAATACCCTTATAAGTGGAATATTTTACATTATATTCTGTTTATAATGAGTTGATTGCTCTTAATGTAACAGTTTATATTTCATCTTATGAAAACAAGATGATAGGAAACTATTTTAGTGAGTCTAAAATGCCCTAAAAGCAGATAAAGTTATAAGTGTTGATACATTCAGCTGAGTGAAGTTTGCACTGAGACTCAGGCTAAAAAAAAAAGGTTGGGGTTCATTGAAAAGTCCTTCAAAGTGAGCTCATTTTCTAACCTTGATATCTAGTTCACACTAACACACACAAACACACACATAATTATGTGGATGCTTTAGCAAAACAATGCCTGTCTCTGCCTGCTGAGTCCTGGGAATCCCTGAAGCCAAGCCACATCAAATATTACAAATGCTCTCACACAGTTACTTATTTTGCTGACATAAGTATACCATCTTCATGTAATGAACCAACACAAGATAAACAATAAAGCTCTAAAAAAACACTCTTTGTTGTTGAGATCTGGTGTGCTTACAAAAGCCACACAAAAAATAAAAAAGTCTTGCGCGAAGGCCAGCGGCGGTCCACTCTCTCCCGCTGAGTTAGCTCCCTCTCCTACCGCCATTACCACTATTGTAAATAACTCCTCGATCTGTGTTTACGCTAAGATTTCAGAAATCTGGAAGAGAAACGAGATGAAAGGAAAGACAGCCGGGATATGAAAAAAATGTGTTACTAATCAGACAGTGGGAATAGTAAGAAATCCCTATTATCTCATTTCTAGATTAGCCTTGGACTCTTTGTGTGTGTGTGTGTGTGTGTGTGTGTGTGTGTGTGTGTGTGTGTGCGTGTGTGTGTTGATCCTCCATCTGCATCTCTGCTCTCTGTCTACTTGGACGCAGAGTTTATCGCTCTGCTTGTTTCTAATTAAAAAAGTAAGAAAAAAGAGACAAAAACAGAGCAACTCGACCGCTGTGGTTGACGAGTCAAAGCCTCTGTTGGCTTCGGACTAAATAAAATATCACCAAATCGGTGATGTCACGAACATTATAGCATGGATTAATTGTTTAAGGCCTTTGGTTTATGTGTCACTAGTAACCACAGCAACAAGCAGCTACTGCTGAGAGGGAAAAATGATTCAGTCATACGAAAACATGACGATAAACTAACAGCAAACAGAAACTTCAATGAGAAAAAACTGGACTTTCAAGAAAGTTTCAGCTATAAAACAGAAAAACAGCATGGTGCAGAAGTAAAGTGTGTTTGCATAATGTAGAGGGATCGCCAAAACGAGTGACTTTTACTTCAGAGTGGATTTATAGACAACTGGAGTTCAACTATTTCATTACTTAACCCTGAAGTTAGTTTTCAAAAGCCACTGGGAAAGTCTGAACTTAATCTTTGGCCTGATCTGGTTTTCGGTTTCAAGGTTTCACAACTTGAAATGAAACAAATTCAAAGCCAACTGAAGTTTTATCACATTGTTGCTGTAATTCAAACTCGTCTCACTGTGATGAGTAAACAGTCGGTGTGTAAAACACGAAGGCAGTGAACGGAAGCAGCTGAAAGTCTCACTTGATCACACACCATTACTTGGTGTTTCTGTGTTGAGGGTTATGTATTAATTAGTTTTACTTTGTAACCTGGTTGGTTCCTCATTTTCAATAAAAGGAAAAAAAAAGAAGTGGAGCCTCCAGTACAATGCAGAATAATAAAGCAAATCAACAACAAAACATTTGTCTTTTCCAGCTGCCATTGTACAGCTGATCAAATATGCTGGAGCTCTGTTCGGGTTGCTAGGTAACAGGTCTGGGCTCAGATTCGGCTGCTGGGTAACGGTGCAGTGACGTTTAGGAAACGGCCAGAAAACATTAAGTTATTGTTTAAAATGTTTGGGGTGTTTTTCTTCTTAAGCGCTTTGGTTGGTTTTAGAAGCTGTGATCCAAACCGAAGAACAAAAAGTCGTAAAATGTAAATTTTGCATAATAAATTTCCTTTAAATTTCCATCATGTGAATCTGAAGGTCCTGTCGGTGCTTTAGCTCTTCTTCAACCGGTGAGCTGTTTGTTTATTGGTCCATGCGTCGCGTCCAGATGTCCTTCGTTTCCTGATTTCCCTCTGTGTATTTAATCCCACCTGTGTTCCCTGCTCCCCCTTCGACCCTCGTCTGCCTCATTCCTGTGTTGTGCCGTTTTACCAGTGCTCCCAGTGAACCCAGTGCCTCTCGCTCACCTGTGCTGCCTGGACGTCTGCACACTTCGTCATTAAAACCATCATTCTCTCACTTCCACCTGGATCCTCCACGTCTGTCTTCACCACCAACAAACACACTTCAGACAAAATCATACTGATTTATAAGGCAGAACATTCTCTTACCAACAAAACTTTCCGTTTCTCTCAACACTCACATCAGCTCAACATGCGTAAGAGTCCGATGTGTCGTCATCCTGCAGCTTTCAGATACTCCATCAGACGTATGCATGGTTTTAAAGGCTGTTTTTTGTTGTAAAATGGTTTAAAGATTGCTAATCTGCTGCAGAAACAATGGAAAAGCAGATCAGGATCTATTCATGTTCCATATTTTCAACTGTTTTTAGGAGAAAGGCGGAAAATACGTGACACCCCGTCTGAACAATGCTGTTCCCATATCTGCCTGGCGTATTGAGTCAGCTTTAAGTCTATAATGCGCCTGATGTTGATGACATGCGTAACGTAAACTCCAGCCAATCCTCGTTGATTTGTTTAGACATGTTGAAAAATCCCACGCCATGATGCTGTTCTCCTTTCTGACGCTAAGTAAACACACGTGAATATGAGCTCGCTTATTACTTTCTATAGTTACTGCAGCGCTCAGGTCCGCTCCCTCACATGACGGAGCGGTTTCAAACCGGTGTGTAGTCGCGTGTACATCTCATTTATTCCCAGGCACGCTCCTGTTACTTGTCATTTTCTCCACCAAAGCTGCTTGTCTCCTGGCAACAGATGTCTCTGACTCCGGCACACCGAGCGCTCACTGTGCCAGAAAACGATCCTCATCGTGCCTCATCATGAGGCTTCTTCAGACAGAACAAAAACCTCCACATCACATCCAGGCACACGGAACGGAACCAGATAAACACGCCTGAGATTTTCACATTCTTTACTCAATGCATCAACTCTGCGCAGATTGAGCTCGATAGCAAGGCGGCTTTTTGTGTTTAAGTTAAAAATGACGTATAATAAACACAGAAACGTCGACATGCATTATGTGCTCATGCAAACTTGGCTGAACTTGACCAGAAAAAGAAACTCTTTCAAAGAAAATCAGGGAGTTAAAATCATCACTGATTTAATCAAATAAAAATGAGAAAAAGAGTTTAATAAATAAACAAGATATTTTTCTTCAGCACTGCAAAAACACAAAATCTTATCAAGTATTTTTGGTCTAATTCATAGAACAAATATCTTAATACACTTGAAATAAAACAAACTAAACTAAAAGCTTTGCAGTGAGCTACAGAGGTTTGCATCAAGTAAATAATTCCTTAATATTGATAAAATATTCTCGTTTCACTGGCAGATTATTTCACTTATAGCAAAACATTTTTCCCATAATTTATCTGCCAATGGAACTAAAACATTTTATCAGTGTTAAGGAATAAATTACCTAAAACAAGTGCGTATATCTTGGTGAAAAATGACTTGTAAGTTAGTTTTGTCTTAGTGTACCAAGATATTTGCACTAGAAACCAAAACATACTTGGTAAGATTGTGTTTTTGCAGAGCAGGTGCATTTCTGAAGTTGCATTCTGCAGAAAGATGAAAAGCCATACAAGGTTCTTGTTAAACAAGCTGTCAGAGATTTATACCCTAACATGTTGATGGAAAGTTGGGTGGAAGAAAAAACTGTGGTCGGTTGTAATAGGGATAACCAAAGCCTTATGAGGATCATCTGAGTGCATGTTTTAAATCAAAGACAAATTTTCAATATTCCAAATGAAACTGAATTAGTTTTTTGTTTTGTTTTTTTAGGTGAAATTTCATTTTAGTGAGACAAACCCAGATTTGGTTCACTTGGATCCAAATCTAGTAATTCCACCAGATCTGCTATTATTTCCTTTCAGGATAGATGCTGCATTCACTTTACTGGAAAACAAACGTGAATCTAAACGTCGACCTGTTTATGTTCATTAAGTGTCTGCAGACATGCTTCCAGTTCAGACTTATAACATTCTTCAAACATCATTTTCAACAGCAGAGAGATTTTTATTTATTTTTGTGGCTCTTTTCAGTCCACATAGTGGAACGCTGTGAAAACCAGAAAGCCTGAGAGGAATTACTGCTGTAGACCGGATTATGGCTCATAATCCAACTTGTGTTTCAAACACACACAAACATGGAAATTTGATTACATTTGCACACAGAGGAATAAGGTCAAAGTTTCAAGTGAGCAGCTTAAAGGAACAGAGCAGAATGAAAAACACTGAGCAAAACACCGACTTTAATTTACAATATTCAGAAAACTGACGGAAAACAGCTGCAGCAAACCAGTGAGGTGTATTTATAAGGACGGGTTTTTTCTAATAACTGGACTTTCTTACATGTACAGAGCAGTCAAAAGTAGCCGTCCGAGAAATTACTCAAACGCAAGAAATTTGGTAAAACGTCTACCAAAGTTCTGAGTAACTGATCAACTTATCAATCATCCGATATTTAAAAATTGGACCAAAATGAGAATTATGCGTATAGTTGGTGTGTCTGAGCCTGGTCAAGTTTTCATTCAGTGGGGAGAAAATCCAGAAATTTCACTCAAGTAGGAGTAAAAATGTTTTTCAGGTAAATGGAAGAGAGTAAATATAACTGGTTACTACTGAGCTCTGCATGCAGACAATTAACGGTTCATTATGAATCTCTGCTTGGATGGACTGAAGAAGAGGCGGTTGATCTAGAGACTTACCTCTTTTGCTGGTTTTCTTTTCGGTCTGCGGAGCCCAAACTCTAAAAACAAAGAGAAGAAGATCGTTCATTAGAATAACCAAGAAATGCCTCCTTGTTTTCCATAATCAGGAACTTACAGAAAACTCAAACGCCACTGGATGCTTTTAAGCGTTTCCAGCCTTGATGGTTCAGGAGGTTCAGACCTGGTGACTATCTGCATGCAGAGTGAAAACGGCGGCTGTTTGTTTGTGTTTGAAAGGAAGGGTGAGTGAGAGGTATTTTTAAAAGCCTTTTTTCCTGGAGGTAAAGTCCTCTGAGTTCAGAAAGTATCAGTTTGAAGCTGATCGTTCCTGCAGGCGCTGCTCAACAGGGGACATTCAGATTCTTCCCTCCAAAGGAAGAACAACCTTTAGTGCACAACTCAAAATACACCCAAACAGAAAGATGGAGGTTCACAAACGGGGCTGCTGACGCCGTCCACGTCTTCCTGGGACGCTCAGCGGTGTGTACGCACACATGTACCAACACGGGTCAAAGCCGAACCCTGATGCATCGTCAGCAGCGTCCTGGGACTCAGCTTGGGATTTGGGCATTTCAACTGCTGCGAGAGGAAAAAGCCAGTTCTGCCAATCATTCCCAACCATAAGCTAACGCTAACAGTGAAACCGAATGAGCTGGAATCTTTCATCTCAAATATAATCTGTGTCCAGTACTTTGCAGACGAAATGATAATCCACATGAGCTGCTGTTGACCACACCTCCCAACTCAACCTTTACACTAACACGTGAAAATGGCTGCCATCAGACGAACAATTATACAATTGTATATCTTTGAGAAGCATAAGTGGAGCCTCCTGCACAACCAAAAATAATGCAACAAGTGGTTTCTGGATGGTAAGTTAACAACAAGACACTGTTTCTGAATCTGAATCTGTCATTTCAGATTCTGTTACTCTGATCCCCCTCAATAAAGTCCAGTAACCAATTAGCTTTAGGAGCTGCAGAAACATTTAGCTTAGATGGGAAAGTCGACCGGTCATGCTCCGACCAAATCTGGGCTTAATGAAAGAGAGTCCATCTGTAGTTTGATACAAACCACATCCAGGACACAGAGGAAGTGAGGTCATGCTGTGGGGATACCTTTCTTCATAGAAGAACACATTTTCTCTCTGTTTTCTGTTTGGTTTCACTGCAATAATTGGAGGAAACTCCAGAGGCTTCAAACAGCCAGAGATGCTTCAGTCAAGCTGGACATCAGAGACGACGGTCGGCGCTTTCATGTCCGTCACTCTGTGACATTTTGAACAGAAAGATGCTACTCTGGCGTTTTAAGCGCGGCTTTTATGTGAGCGACAAGTTGACATTTTAACCAACTTCTAAGCACATATACAGCCTCTTCATATGGCTTCAGGCTCCTGGCAGGGGGAGGATATGGTGACCTTTTACCCCAGCAGCTCCCCCACCGCCTCCTCAGGTATTACCACGCTCCCTCAGCGCGAGGACGGCGGGCGGCCCGGCTTCGTTTGGCACAGACGTCTGCGGGGGGGAAGGACTATTTTAGGATGCTCTATTAGACAGAATTAATAATCAACATTTTACCAATACTTTAGGATTAAACTGCAACTATGAACAAATAAATCTTTGTCAGTGTGAAACATTTCTCTGTTAACTTGTTAGTTGTATCTTTTTTAATTTAACACCTTTGCCCTTAGCAACAATGAAAATATCTGACTGGTTTTGCTACCAACATATTGCAAAAGTTATTTAATATGGTTTTAAATATGAAAAGTTCAATTTAATTTAGTTATTAATGACATTTTATGTAAGGAAAAAAAAATTGAGGCTATCCCTGAATAAAATGCCTTTTGCTGTCATTTGATGTTTGTCACCAAAGGAAAAGTTTCTGCTTCAACTCCCCAGAATCAAATATTTAGGTAAACACTGGAGCTCTGGAGAAGCTGAGGAGGTAATTCAGTCTTTGGTTTCAGGTGGAGCAGGACCGGAGCCGGACCCGCCGGAGTAAAACACAAAGGTTTCACTCCTTCCTAAAACTCGGGTCTTTCCTGCTGTACATCTTACAGGTTAATTGTTTTATCAGGACACAATTGTGACTCAATTATCAAGATTGCTTTCACTTTCACAAACCAACCAAATTCTTTGCTTGGCTGCACCAAGAAAATGACAAAAACCTCTGAATTCGCTGAGCACAACTTTCTTCTCCACAAAATAGAAACTGAAATTATTTCAGCAGTCGTGCGATTATTATTGTTTTGTCTTTGCGCCATTCCTCCCGCGAGTGAGCGCTCGGCTAATGCGTTTGTTTCGGTTGCATTTACCCAGAATTCCCTGCGCTGTAGTCCACTTCCTGCTTTTGGAGCGTCTGCCGTTCACATACACGTTTGAACCGCACCAGAATTCACTTCAAATGAACTGAGACTGAGCAGAATTTGTTCGGACTTTCTACAGAATGAACTGAATGAACGTTTTGACTTGTTCTGGTTTCATCAGAGCCTCCGAGAGTTATCAGCCCGAACAGGAATAAGGAAAAAAAGAAATGGGTTGTAACACATCTATGAAGTCCTGATGATAAATTATCCCAGAAGTTATTGCGATAAACGATAATTTGTAAGTGATATATCGGTAATGGCAAAATAACTGCTAGAGCTCAGTAAACTTTTAAGTCTAGAGAACATTTAACACTGGAACTGGAATACATTTTATATTTACAAAATAAATAAACAAAACAACAAATAAAATGAATTTTTAAGTCTTTGTAAACAAAATTGTCCTTCAAAATAAAAGCTGGTTGAGACCAAAAACCAAACTGAAAACTTTTATCATCCAGTTTTTGGTAGAAAGGGGAAAAAAAGAGAAACAATAAATCATACCAGTGGAAATAACTGAGTTTGTTTTAGTTTATCATGCGATTAATTGAGTTATTGATTATTGTGACAGGCCAAAATGTGACGTCTGCAGTTTCTGAATGCAATGCCATCTGGACCAACTGTTATTCTCAGTCTTTTTCTGTCATTCGTACAGTAAATCTGAACTTTCTGGAGTATAAAACGTTTGTTTAACAGAAAAAAGAAATGAACACACAGCCACATGACAGAGGGGTTAATAATGCACAGGGAATGAATCGTTTCGTCTGGCCCCCGGTGAATCCATTAGATTACAGTTTCACTCTGCATCATGGAGGCAGGTGGCTCCACCACAAACTTGGCATTCCTCTGCAGCTGTGAAATCACACTGATTGGTAAACTATAAGCCGTCTTTCTGGGTGAAGCTTCGGAAAGCATTAATCCTCCTCAGCGTGAGGTTTCTCCACACAAAACAAAACAAACACACACGCAGAGTTAAACCAGCACAGGACTCCAAAGCACACAACACGGCATTTTCAGGATTCATCAGCCGTCGCCTCCAACAGACATACCTGTTAAATCTAACGCCTCCCCTAAAGTCCTCGGCGCGTCGCTTCAGTCACAACTGCAACTGCTGCTCACCTGTTCAACTTCAACCCCATTCCTCCCCGCCCTGCGTTCCCCTGCTTTCTGTCCAAAGCTGCCGGTTATACGAAGGTTTTGCGAAAGCTTGGTTGGTGGCTGCAACTGCCACTGACTTGTTGTACTTTAATTGTGGTTGCTAGGCGATAAGCTTCTCCAATTCAGCTCACCGAGTGGAGGGGAAGAAAGGGGAGAGAAGGAAGAGAGGAGGAGGAGGGGAGGAAGCGAGAGAATAGGTGGCGGGGGTGAGGAGGAAATGCTCATTATGGACAGAAACCAGGAGAGAAAGATACGGACAGGAAGAAACAGATTATAGGCATGGAGGACAGAGGAGCCGAAAATTCACTCAAAGAAAAGTAAAAAGTAGCTGCCCAAGACATTACACGAGTAAAAATGTATTTAGTGAAAAGTCTACTCAAGTACTGAGTAACTGATTAAAATATTAATCAATTAATGTTTAAAAATTACATCATCAGAGGCCAAAATATAAACTTAAGAGGAAATTCTGGTATTTCAAGGACCAAAATGACAATAATTCATAAAAGTGACAAAGTCAGGCAGAGGAAAAGTTTTCCAACTCAGTTTCTGTCAGTAACAAAATGTATGAAAGATGCACAGAGGCGCAGTGGTGGCTCTGTTGCTTTGCAGCCAGAAGGTCCTGGGTTCAATTCCCGGCCCGGGTTTGCATGTTGCCCCAGTGCATGATGGGTTTTCTCCGCCTCTCGCCCGGAACGATCGCTTGACCTGCACCCTCCTGACCAGAAAAACCCAGAAAAATGGATTTACGTTCAGCTGAGTGCGCTGAACGTTCTCAAAGTGAACAAAACAATTAGCTCAGCCATTAGCGCATTAGCAGAAGAGTTTAGATGCACAAACCTATTTAAAGAGAAACTATTTTGCAGGACATGGCAGGAAGGCGAATCACAGCGCGACATGGTTGCTCTATTTTTCCTCTTGTTTCTTTTTACAAAGACTATTTTATACTAAAAGTTGAGACGTGGCAAACCAATGCTAAGTCATAATTAGCATGGCTAACAGTTAGCAGCTCTTGGTTCAACTAGGATAAATGTGAAGCACAGTAAAGTACAGTATTTTCTTCCTGGTGTTCTGAAAATACTTCACCTCATTTGGCACAAGACGCCATTTCCTGGATGTGTGTCGTCATCAAGTGATTATAAAGATGATGGAAGAAGACTTAAAGCGCCAGAGGACAAACATTTGTGTAGCAGCATCCAGCCCACGCTGCTCTTTACACCATGAACTGCTTTTCCACATGAAGTTGACCTTTTCTGGGACCTTTTGGCCTGTGATGCCCTGGAGGCAAGCCCTTTTCATCACAGACCCTGGAAGTGGCTGCAAACCATAAATGGGCAAATCTTATCCTTAGCATGTCACGCCTGTCAAGTATTCATTATTTATTTAGCCTGAGTCATGCTTATTTTCGTATGAAGGGGAACAAATGAAGTAATTAAAAAGATATGGAACATGTTAGGTAAGGTCAGCAGTTACGCAGGAGGAAACGTGACGGTTTCCGTACAGGATCCTCCACGTTTACGGCCACCAGAGAACGCATCTTTAAAACGTTCAGAAAAAAACAGACTCATAAAAATGCAACGTTTACTCCAGCATCATTTTTCTATTGCATGTTTCACTTTTCGAAATGAAAAGTTTATTAAGTTTCAAGTTTATTAATATATTTGCACTAGAAACTAGACCCAAATTACAAGTAGGATTTGTGTTTTTGCAGTGTAACTATGCTGATATACAGTGGCAATAAGACATGTGGGACTAGCAGTGTGAATACCAAATGTCTTAAAACCAACAAAAAACTGAAAATGACACAAAAAATACAGCAGCAAAGTGTTGCACATTCCAAAAAACAAAAAATAAAAAAAAGATATCAAAGCAACGTTGAGTCACAATAAAAGCTTTCAGATTTTATCAATCATCAGATGTGGCTTTAATGGCAGGTGGCCACAGCTTTGCCAGCTTCTAAAAACCTAAAATATCTACAGTAACTCTTCAAAGAATCTGAATTAATATGAGTTACAACAGCTGATATTAATAAAATACCTTTGAATTGAATTGAATTTTCTTTGATTGATAATAAGTGGATCATTGATCAATGTATATTTGCTTGATCTCGCCGTTTATCACTATTGGTTTCTGTATTATGTTTTTATAGTGCAAAGCACTTTGAACTGCCTTGTTGCTGAAATCTGCCATGCAAATAAACTTGACATCAATTAGATGATGTCGGGAGGAAATTTTATTTAAGACTTTATTTAAGGGTGTGAATGGAAAAAAAGCACACCGCACTTTTCAGACTTTTATTTGGAAAAAAACATGAATCCACTTCACAACTGAGCTGAAGGCTCTGCTGGTGTATTACATGAAATTTCAATAAAATACTCTGAAGTATAAGACAAAAAGAAAAAAATGAATGGCGATAAACACTTCAGCAAGAAGGCGCTGTAGTTTTAAGCTTCACTGTGGTTTAAGAGACAAATAATTTAAATAACTCCCACATTTCTGAGGCAATAAACATAAAAAGAGGGAAAGAAAAGCTAATTAGAAGGAACAAAGGCATCAGACAGCCAGCTACACAGACTTATGACTTCATTAACAGCATACCAAATTAAAAAAGTATTTCTACTGGAAGGAAAATTACAGGGAAGCTATTTAGCAGGTACACAAGCGAGGAAACACACACACACACACACACACACACACACACACACACACACACACACACACACACACACACACACACACACACACACACACCTATGCATGCGTGCTGTGATTCACACACGGCATCAGCAGAGCACAGTGATAATAGAGAGACCGGGTTGGTTCCCCCCCTTCTGCCTCCACGTCTCCACTTTTACAATTTCATTATTTGAATAGGATTCCCCTCCCAAGTCTCGTGGTCTCGGGACCAAAGGGACCAAAACACGGCTCATAAATCAACACAGCGGAGACTCTGGATATTTACCCATAAATCACCGCGGCAGAGCGGAGCCACCTACAATCAGGCTAATGGGCCTGGAAGACGTGCTGTCATCCAAGCCATGATGTCACCGAGCCTGAGCCTGTGGGTGTTGATGTTGGTGGTTGGTCTCTGGTTCGGAGTCGGTCTGTGTGTGTGTGCACGCCTGCACATGTGACTGCGGGTCTGCAGCTATGTGTGCAGATTGAGGGGGGCGTCTGGTGTGTGGTGGTACGTCTACAGTTCTGCTTGTGTAAGTGTCTGTGGTGAGTGTGTGTGTTGCATGTGGGAGGTAGGGTATCTGTTTATTCGGGCTCATACGTGCCCGGGTGGCCGGCGTGCGGCGCAGGCGGGCGCGTGCGAAGCCGGGCGCGTGCGCAGGCCGGCGGCCTCCTCTGTCAGTAGAGACGCGCATCATGCCTCAGAGTTTGCGCTGTAGCCACCTTTTCACATTTGCACACTTTAGTTGCACATCTTTGCTCTAGACTTCACACACTCACCGACGCGCAGACGCATGCACTCCCATGCATATATTTGCTTTTGTGGTTATTGCTGGCTTACAATGGGTGTGGGATTCCATGGAGAGAATCTAAACAAGTCGAGCGGTTTGCACGGGTCTGCCACGTTTCCACACAGCGTTGCTCATTGACATAAATAACGGCGGCGGAGGGGGGCAGACTTTGTGAAACGGGACACCCATTAAGTTCTCTCCCCCACAGATAATTGCCCATTAGATGTTGGAAGAGAGCTGGATTGAGAAATAACTCAGCGCTGACGCTAAATGAAACTTGTAATAATAAAAGAGTCACATTGTGAAACGGGCCTGGAATCCCTTAAAGACGGGCTGGCTTTTTGCGCCATCATCCCGCCAAACGTTTGGATTATCAACAAAGAAAATATTGCGGGAGTTCAGCCGCCTGTGTCTCTGCTTGAGCTTTGAACACACAAAACGATAACAACACAGGGAAAATCCACAAAGGAGGGAAATTAAAAATTAAAATCAAACCTACAGAAGAAGCAGGAACGCTGACAAAAACACTAAATCTTACCAAATGTGTTGGGTCGAGTTTCTAATGCAAATAGTACAGTAGAGGTAAGACAACAGCAGGACTTAGGAGCTTGTCTTGAGTCAATAATGTATAAATATTGATATAAAGTGCTGGTTCCAGGTAAAATAATCTGCCAGTGAAACCAGCATTTTGCTTTAACTTGTTGAAAAGTTTCTTGTAAGTTAGTTTTTTTCTGCAACATGTCATTTAAAGGGGTTTACATGAGAATAAATGCAAGTTTTAATGCAATTTTGCTGCAAAAGCATCAAAATTTGCCAAATGCTGCAAAGTTGACACTTTGAATGCAACTTTTAAAGCAACTTTAAATTAAAAGTGTCATTATTTGACATGACACCAACATGAAGACGTCTTCATGTTGGTGTCATGTCAGTTTTATTTGCTTCCCTTCAAATAAAATCTGACCGTGTTTCTTCTCCAAAGTGCACAAATAAACTGGACCAGATGTACTTGCTAAGATTTTGTGTTTTTGCTGTGAAAACCTGAATTATTTTGCACTGCGTCGACTTCTGATGCCACTTGTGACGTTTGCTTATAGACAGCAGTGACGGCAGCATTCGCCTGCCATGAATCAAAGCGCATGGTTTTGTTGTCAGCCCTGCAGATTCTCTGGAAATTGATGTGCCTGTGTCACTTCGCTTCCATTTACTGTCATCTGCTGTACGCTGTTCGCTTTGTTTGTGTCACAACGGATGACAAACGATCCGCTGCACATGACTCATTCACAAATCCAAATGCCTGCTGCCTACGCCGCTTGCAGCGTACCACACGATACCAAAACGGACCCGGCAGCGCCATGAGTCAGAGCGGACGACGATGATGGGAATAATTATCATTACAGTTCAGCTCAGGTGAAGCACAGATCCTGTGATGCTTTCGTTGGATCCAATGGAAAGAGGAGAAACATGAGAGACAAATCAACTTATGACCAGAATCTTAGAGCTTCACCATCAGTGATTGGAGGGTTATAAATTCAAATGCACCGAGGTCGCAGCAGGAATAAAAACTCCAAAATTATAAATGTCTTTTTAATAACAAAGCCACAGGAATCACTGAAATATAAGATAAATCTTTTCTGCATCATGATGCCTACAGTTCATTCATGCTGTGAGACGGTGAGAGAGAGCAAACCTAAACGTATTTCGGCAATGTTGCACTTGGACGAGTTTCTGGTGCAAATAAATTTAAACACTTGGAATAAGACAAGCTAGATTAAAAGTAACTTTTCAGCAAGATATAGAGGCTCATTTTAAATCAATAATATCTATATATTGGTGAAAAATACTGGATTGTTTCACCTGAAACATGGAAAAATAATCTGCCAGTGGAACTAGAACTGGGTTGCTAGGTAACGGGCTGGGGTTGGCTGGGGTTGCTAGGCAACGGCAATAGAGGAACTAGAACTTTCTCACCAACATTAAGATGTTAGTTACTTAAAACAAGCCTCTTTTAGTTTTGTCTCATTTTGGACCAGAAACGTTTCATTTCATTTTTGGTAGGATTTTGAGTTTTTGTGGTTTAAAAACAGTTTTTATGTTTTTATGCTTCCAGTTTTCAGACCCAGAGGGAGAAGAAGGTTTCCAGTTTCTCTGCAACGTCAATCATATGTATAGATGGATGGTCAATAATTGGAGAGATAATGCATATGGATGGATAATCTAATGAATGGATGAATGGATGTGCAGTTTTCATACCGTTTAATTTCTGAGCATCTTGTATTAAATTAATTCTTCATAAAAACTATCAGACAGGAAATGATTGTAAATTATTGAAGGAATTTTAAACTGTAATTCAATAACTTCAAACAGGAAAATCTACCTACATTTAACATATTTTAGAAATAAACTTTGATTTTTGTTCTTTTATTTAGCGTCCAGGTCACATCAGGTGATCCACGTTTTCTCATTAGTCTTTCATTGGGAGTTTCTTTTTCACATTTTCACTGAAAAACAGTTTCCAGCCTTTCTACCTGCCAGGATGAAAAGAAGGAGCAAGCAGCCAAAAAAACCAAGCTGACTGCTGAACTCTTTGAAAAACATGGATGCTAATTAAGCCAATAATCAAAACATAACTGGGACTTAAGCAAATTCTGATACGCATCAAAAACAGAAAAAAAAAAAAAAGTTTCCAACGTTTCCTAGGCCTAATTGTCCACAGATTATTCGTGCGCATTTAGATTCCTCCACCTCCGCATGCCGATGGCCGCGGCTCTATTTATTTTCCCTCATTAGTTTTAAATGGGCCATCCAGACGTTACCGTGGCCCCTGCTTTTAATCAGCCCGGCGAGCCGAGCCCAGAGCCCGGTCCGTCCTCTTTCATGTCTCCCGTCAGCGTCTCTCCTGCTGCAGCCCACGCTGCAGCAACATGAACGGCAAAATGCAACATACACCTAACAGATACCTTTATAATTGCTGATTAAAACTGCGCAGGTATCTTATAACGACCGCGGCGTGTTGACGTCAGCCACGCTTAAGATGGACGTGGATGGATGGAGTGAAGCTGCGACGCATTTCCTGTTTTACCCTCCAACGTTCAAGGTGACATGTTAGCAAAAAGTCTTTAGCTAACAGTTTATGGGAAGATAAAAGAGGTAATTTTTTTTTTTTTAATCCCCAGAGCTCAATGTGTAAGTCTCCATAGCAACCAAACATCTCCATGCCAACCGGGACGTCCACGAAATTACCGAAGAGTAAAAAAGTATTTGGTAAAACTACTCAAGTACTGAGTAACTGGTAAAATCATTCATCAGTATTTAAGGACAAAAATCCAGATAAGTAACAAAAATGAGCAAAAGAAAAATTTTCTGTTAAAGTTTTTAACAGAAAATTTCATGTGAAACTTTAACAGAAACTTTAGGCATCGCACTAAAAGTACGAAGTTCAGTGTAATAAAAGTACTAATAAAGTTTTATAGAAATTTCTCATTTTTGATGAGTTTAGGCTAAATACACTTTGTAAACCAACAAAATAGAAAGAATCCAAAAAAATATGTTAGAAACCTGCACACTTTTCCTGTAATAAAGAAAAAGTCAGTTTTTAAAAAACTAATAATAATAAAAAGAGTGATTTTCTAATTGGTTTTATAAAAATATTCCATGATTAAGTCAAAAAATACAGTTTTTTTGTCACTTAATTATGTCACAAGTGTGTTTATCTTTGGACGCTCCTGTTGTGCAATATGCATTTTTTTCAGTTAGGATATTTTAGAAATGCTCAGCAAAACAAGAATAAATCCAAAAATGTGGAGTTACGTTCCACAAAAAATGAATCTGTGGAAACTGAGCAGCGAACAGGCGGCGATTGGCTGCATGTGCTTTTCACTGAGGACACATTGTGTCTGTTACACTAAGAACTGCTGCTAGATATTAATTTTTTTATTTTTTTATCTAAAAGCAGCTTAAATGAAGTTAGAGTGAGAAAACAAATGAGCTCATACTGCTCTTCCATTACCGCCTAATGTCTCCATTTAGGAAAACTGATTTGTTTTTGGCTCCTTCAAAACGTTTCTCAGCCAGAAGCAGAGAATTTCAATTTGTTTTAAATGCGGCACAGTCAGACCACAAATTCCATCAAGACAAAACAACGCCAGTCACATGCAGCACACCAAAGCAGCATTTCTGAGAGGAATGGAAATAAAAGAGGGTCTTTATGCAGCTCGGATATTACAAACTGATTTTTTCTTCTCCAAACTGGGAACAATGAGTTATAGGAGACCAAAGTGATTTTCCTCCTTGTCGAATACGTGCGAAGAAATTAAAACGGAGGAATATTCATCAAAGTAAAGTCTGCCTCACAACAGGCAACAGATGACAAAGTATTTGCATCCTCACACATTTATTTTCTTGTTGCCAGAGAAGCGCCAGGTCGGGATTCAAACCCTGGACTTTTTAAGGCGACAGGTTGCAAACATCAGTCAATATATAACATCAATTACACAAACATACATCTTTGAAAAGCAGAAGTTGAGCCTCCTGCACAACCAACAAGAATGCACCAAAATATTTTTGGATGGAAAGTCAACAAGAAAACACTCCGTCTTTTCCAGCAGCCATTGTACGGCGCATACAGCGACCAAAACATGCAGGAGCTCCGCTGGGGTCGCCAGGCAACAGGCTGAGCTTAACTGGGGTTGCTTGGTAACGGGGCAGCATGACAGACCAGGACGTTTTTCAGGCGTCTCATTTTCCAAACATAAAAAACATTAACTCATAACCCCAAACCGGCTGGTACTTTATTTTCATAAGCAGTCAAAACTGCTTATAAAAATTTACTGACGTAAAATGAAACAGCCAAAAAAATCCTAATTTTGAATAATAGTTGAATAATTTAACGTCACATTGTGATGCCAATATCTTAAATACATCCTTAAAGATCTTCTTTTTTTTTTTTTTTTTGCTTTATGGCAATTATGGTGAGGTCCTAACCCCAGAGCATTACACTGCCACCACCGTGTTTAATGCCAGTATGTGGTCATTTTACTGAAACGCTGTTCTTTTCTTCCACTGCAGCTGGTGATACATCACTCAGTTTTGGCTGTTAAACAAGGCATTTCATACTTTTAGCATAGCATTAATCTAATGTAGTGGAGGATCAGCTGGAGGGGAAGAAATAGTCGCAATTCACAGAGAAGCGCCAACTTATTTTTTTCAATAAGGGTGTTGTAACATGGAGTCTTGCCACAGGGTCTTTCTCTCCGGTGGTCTTGGCATGAGTGGGCAAAAACCCAAGAATTATATTTAGAGAGGCAGAAAATAAAACTGTTGATGCCCACAGACACATTTTGTTTAAAACTTGCATAAGACAGATTGTTTTTCTAACGGTTTCACTGTTTCTGCATCTCGGAGACGTTGGGTAAGTTTCACAAAGTCAAATAAAATGTCTCAGTGTAGTTTTGCATAATCACTCGAGAATAAAAACCTGTTTTTCACGGGGTAGAGAGAGCTTTGGCAGAGGACAGCAGCGCTACAGCTATTGAGAAATGCAATGAAAGCATCATACAAGCGTAAAGAGACATCAGCAAAGATAACGCCTCACTGTGATTAGAAACTAGAAACAGGAGATTAAAAAATACAGAGAAAGAGACGCACAGCATAGAATCCATAGAGAGTAGTGATGGACTCAGATCTGAACCTTCAGAGCAACATAAAGACAGTTATAAAGTCGGCCTTCTATCACCGCAAGAACATTTCCAGGATTAAAGGACTAAAGTCCCAAAAAGATCTAGAGAAACTAGATCACGTTGATTAGTGCAGCGGAGCCTGAAAACTCAGATCCAGAACGCTGCTGCTGGTCTGACGAAAAGCAGGAAGACGGAGAACATCACCCGGTTCGAAAGACTTTCAATATCTGAACTGAAACCAAACATGGAGAAGCAGCTTTCAGCTTCTATGCACAACAAATCTGGAACAAACTTCTAGAAAACTGCAAAACAGCCGAAACTCTGAGTTCTTTTAAATCTAGACTGAAAACCCAGCTGGTTAGCGTTGCCTCTGATTAATAATAAGTGGAACATCAATCAATATTTTATGTATACTGAAATGTTGCTATACAAATAAACCTGACTTTGACTACACCTTTTTTCCTCATGGATGACCAGACACACGATCGCATTGATTGATGGATTAACCTTTACACAAACATGGATCAGTCTTTAGAGAATGATTTTAATTCTTTTTCACGTCCACAGAATGGCGTCAGATTCTGCACGTTTTCAAACTCTGCAGCAGCTTTACTAATATCCTGAGAAAAACAAACTCGTTTCATTCCAGCCTCGTGTCATCACCACACGATTTCTGACGTTCGCAGGGTTAAAGCGTCACAGCATCTGCTGCGGTGCTGCAGCGCGGCTCCGGCGCTCCTTCCCGGTACCACAGTGATCCAGTGATTTACCCCGTTTGAATGCAGCATGTTTGCTTTGGAGCGCGATATGGATTTAGTCATGAGACATTAATAGAGTAGAAAACATGCTGAAAAATGAGCTCTCTGACGCGACCATCTAAGCACTGTGTGTGTGTGTGTGTGTGTGTGTGTGTGTGTGTGTGTGTGTGTGTGTGTGTGTGTGTGTGTGTGTGTGTGTGTGTGTGTGTGGGGGTGTGTGTGTGTGTGTGTGTGTGAGCCCGCGCTGTCACTCAGTCCAGCTCGCAGGGTGGTCCGAACACTGAGTCCTCTTTACTCGGTTGCAAACAAACAAACACTCTCTGGTGCAAAAGTAATGACATACGTAACAAAGTATACATAAATATATGGCTGTATATATGACCATAATGAAGCAATCAAATAACCTCAGCGCTTCCCCTCTTCCTGTCCGAAACCGAACATCTAAATATACTGCCACAGACTCCATCACACGGGACCGAAACGCAGAGTCCAGATGAAGCAGGCGGTGCCACACAGCAACCCTTTCATATTCCTGACACACAACAGTTTCACTTCAAACTGGACAAGTTAGAACGCAGCAAACTTTCTGAGAAAACGAGCTCAATCTGCACGTTCATCTCCTTTTATTGAGATTCTGCACTGGAAGTTTCAACCAGCAGCTAATAATTCATAAGTACGACACATAACACAGTAAATCCCTGCAGCACATCAAGGCTGGTTGGGATGAGACCTCTGTTCCTGTAAAGGAAAAAATATGGTGGCTCAGAAGGGCCAATAAACTGCAAAAGCCAAAACACAACAGCAAAATAAAACTGAAAGGGAAGTTATGATAAACTGCCAGCATGACGTTGTGTTTCCTGCTGCTGCAGTTTGGTTTTTGAGTTTCGTTTACCCTTCTGGGCCACCGTAGAAAAATGTCTATGCTAACATCCAGAGCGTCTTGATGAGTAAATTAAATGTGGGAGAGAAAATATCCAGATCAGGAAATGAATTACTTCAGTTAAAAGGAGCTTGGTTAAGAGACGGGAGCCGTTGAACCAAGTCGTTTGCTGGATGAGTGACATGAGGTCAAAGTTTAAACTTCACTTCTTCACACAGCTACAACAGATGAGCTGTTTAAGGGTCAAGAAATCGTTTGAACAAGAACAACGATCGTTCATCCGCCGATGAACGTTTGGGCTTTCATCACTGGTCCGATGAAAGCTCCAGTCATACCCTGAACACGTTTAATGAGACTGCGTATGAAACAATATGCTAACCAGACCGTGGCTTGACTTTCTCGATCTGTTCCTCCTGAAGCCTCAAAGTGAGCCTTTCAAGTGATTTATTTGGGCTGTTAGCGCAGATGGTTCTGGATTAGCTTCACTTATGTCCTCCAGGTAAAGGGAGAAATGAGTCATTAATATCGGTGCTACGCTACAGTTAGCATCACTGCAGGAAGTACGAGGCTCCCTCCCTGCACCACTGCTAGACATTCACTGAACAAATACTGCAAATGAGCCCCTCTCTCCCCACCGAATGGTAATAAGACATAATTGCCTGTAATCTGAATACATTAGTCCTAAGAGGGTCCTGCTGCTTTTGTGTGCAATCATGGTGGAGCTAAAATATGATGAGAGAAACATCCATCTTTGTCTGCCAACCACTGAAGGACGCGTACCGCTCCGGCTGATGAATAATTTGCTGCATCTTAATTCCAGTAAATTGTACGCTGCTTAACTGGAACAAAGGTTGGCTAATAAAAATTAGGGTTTCTAAAAGGGGATTTGGTTAAGCGGAAAGCCAACAGATCTGACATCAAAGCGAGGTGAGGATCATTTTCTGTTTGGGGTTTTATCTTTATTAAGCTTTAAAGCTTCTAACCAGACTTTTCTGTAATATTAATCAAGTTCCCTTCAAGTGTAGTTTTCCACCAGCAGAACAACTTTTACAACAATTTGGTTTCCTGTTTTGTTGTAAATTGTTATTTAATCGAAAAAGCAAGTTTCCCCACATGCATGCCCCGATGACATCACTAAAGGCACAAGGCAGCCAATAAAACGTCTTTTGAGGATGTTTGTCTGTCTTTATCTTGCTTCTTTCTGCGTGTTTTTAATCAAATTCCTACTGAAGAATAAAATAATTCTTTCAAAAAAAAAAAAAAAAAACAATAACTGGCTAAATAAACAGAAATCAAAATGAAGTATTTTTTGCATTTTTATTTGGGAACACAAGGCCCCTGATTACTTTCCACTCTGTGGTTTTGGTCTGCGGTGCAAATAATTTGTAACTTAGAACCTATATTGTAATTTAGCAAATCACCCGTCAGCCATGTTGTTTACTAAGCTAGCTGTGATGTATTGGACACAAAAACAGAAAAAGCTTCTCTTATATACTTTTTAAAAATAGTTATTTTTATTCAACTCTGCAGGAAAAATACAAACTTTCTTCTGAAATAACTGCAGAGACAAACTGTTGCATCCTAAATGCATGAAGGAGCGTCATCGTAGATCCTTCCTCTCAGCTGTTACTTGGAAAGTTTTACTCATTTTAAGTAACATCTCTGTTGTTTGGGCAAATAGTGTGTTTTTTTAATGCACATTATTTACATTAAATGATCTGATTCATGAACAATCCTTGGATCACAGTGCTCCATGTCTCAGTGAATTTGCCTCCTGATGTTTGTGCAGCAAAGATTTTCATCTTTGCTGCTATTATTTTGAAGATAAGAAAAGTTTGATTATAAGTCAACAAACTAGTGCACATTTACAAAAATCAAACAAAATATAGTTTTATTTGTGCTGTTGTATTTTTTAGATTAAAAACCCAAAAAGGTTGTGCAGCTAAAATTTGGACAAAATAGGTTTGATTTTGGAAACCAGGGCTTGATGTGGAAAAATGTATTAATGTCAATATTATTGTTTATTACAGTCACTTCTGGGACAATTTATTGTAAAATTCGTCATCATGACAGAGAAAATCAAAATCATCAAAACAAATCAAACATTTTTATGGTTTAATAGCAGCACAAAGTTTTGCAGCTGCAAAATGTTCCAGTCAGAATCTTGTCTTTATTGTTATACTTAACTCAGTTTATTTGTTGCTTTTTAAAAATAGCTTTTGAACACTTTTTCATCTTTGTGGTCGTTGATGCAGCTGATTGATGCTCCACCGGCAGCATCTTTACGATAAAACGCCTGAAGAAGTTTTTTTCCTTTCCACGGGGTTGTCAGGCTGGAATGCTATCCGTCTCTCTCTCTCCTCCATTTTCTTACTATGCTCAGTTCTTCCTCTCTGACTCGCTAGCTTTAGAGGCGCCATTGAGTGCTTGCGGCTTGTTTACGAGGAACCCTGATTCAACCAGTGAGGTTTGGCGTGCTCGCGTGAGGAGGCAGAGAAATATGAATGAATTTTTACTTGTGCATTCCAAACCGCCACTTCGACCTCTTATTCTAAAATTCGTCCGTCCTCCTCCTCTCTCCCTGCGCAGACCTCGGCTGCATCCAGTCACACTTTTTCCACTGGTATGCGCCTGTGTCTCTGAGAGCGTATCTGTGTGAAGCCAGCGGCGGCCAGAGGCTCATTTTTGTGGCCGGGTCAGTGTGTATCCCGACGGCTCGCAGGCGTCTCGGGGGCCAGCTCCGCCTCCCCGCTCCGTTCCCTCACCCAACGGCCTCTGCAGGCTCCCATTGCTTAGTCATTTCTAGATCCCCCTGGACAGAAGCTTTTTGAAAAAAAAAATGACAGATTCTGTTTGTGAAAACATTTGGGAAAGGGAAGATAAGTCACAAGAAGGAGGAGGGGAACTCATGTATCCAAAAACTGGAAAGAACATTGAGAGTGGGATTGGTGGCTGAGTTTTGTGGTGGGAAATCTTGGACCGTCTCTTAACGGATGTCAAGTTTAAACAGCTCTGTTTGTCTCCCTTGTTATCTATCTCTCATGTGGGAAACTGCCACTGCAACTTACCAGGTTGCTTTGTCTTTTCTGGAGAGAAGATGGCAGCTTGAAAAATGCTAAACCAGGACGGAAGTCTATTTTGGGCTGAAGAACATTTTATTGATCCGATAGTGACATGAAAAATCTCTGGAGCTTTTTCTCGTTACGGTTCCGTTCGCACCGGCCCAGCTTTAATCGGACTCGGTTCGTTTGAAGACGTGAATCAAACTCCGATGTGGTCCAAAAAACTCAAACTCTTCAGTTGAAGTGAACTCTGCTTCGAATCCGGATGTGAACACCAAGTAGACCGAAGATCGCTCCAAAAGCAGGAAGTGGACTACAATGCAGGGCATTCTGGGTAAATACAACCAAGATAAATGCGATAGCTTAGCGCTAGCAGGAGAAATGGCTCTGGGTTTTTTCCTACTCTATGTTTATGTTTTTGTGAAGGAAGAAGCAGCGCTGCAGAATTTTTTGTGTCGTTTCCTTCAGTTGTTCTTGGTGCAGCGCCCCCACAGGCGAGGAGGGGAACAGCTGTTCTGTTCGTTTGACAGAGCGCCGTGTGAAGGAAAACAGCAGCAGGCGAAAATGAAACAAATGTTGCGATTTCAGTCCATCCATCCATCCATCCATCCATCCATCCATCCATCCATCCATCCATCCATCCATCCATCCATCCATCGTTTTGGTTTTGTAATGTTGAAAATTCTTCAAGCATTTAGATGTTTCTATCCGTGTTTTTATTTTGAAGCAGCTGCAGATCGTTTATGCATCAGTTACATTTCCTCTCCTCTCGTTCTCCACCTGTGATGCGGCGCATCAAATGATATTTACCCATCATGCATTGCTGCCGATCTGCAGCCTGCGCTGAAAAGATTCAGAGGGGTAGGAATACTTTACAGATTCCCACCCTGCGTTTTGCTACAATCATACCAGCTCAGATTTAACGGTTTGCATTGCAAGCGGATAAAACGGCACGTGGTTTTCGGAGAGTTCACAGGTTCAGGTCGTTTATGCTGGGAGGGGGCCGGGTGTTTGATTTCTCGCTGACACAAGAGGAAAAAAAAAGTTGTTGATTTGATGAGCAAGAAAAGGAGACTGCATGGAGACACCGGCCTCTCCCGCTTCACGCCTCGTCTTTCCCAGGGTGTTTGGTTTGTTTACGGGGGGGTCGGTGGCAGGTTGGCCCATCGTATTCTGGATCCGACTCAGATCCAGGTAGGAGGCGCCCGGCTGAAGCTCCACGCTGCCCAACACAGGCAGCAAACCCGCACCTTCACCCTCCACGCCTGTTTTCTTTCTGTTTTTTCTTCCTCCACTGCGCTGCCTTGTACCCTGACCCCGTTTCTTTTCTGCTTTTGGCAGACTTTCCCCTCTTCAAGCGGCTCCAGTAACCGTGAGGAGCCACACTGGAGACTCCCCCCCGCTCTCCCACTCTTCCTCTCCTCTAATCGTTTCTGCAGTTTGTGCTGTTCTGGCGTTGATGTCCGGATGCTGATACCCAAGACAGCAAACCTGACCCCCGCTGACTCAACACCGACACATGCTCCCCAGTAACAGCCCCCCCCCCGCCCTATGGTTAGCTTTTACCCCTCCGTCCCATTTGGAAGCCCCATTTTTCCAACTGCTGCCCTCTACTTTATAGTGTTTGTGTGTACAGAGACATCTGTGACGGGGCAGCTATTCTGGGCATGTGGAACATGGCATCAATGCCAGATAACATCCATGAGATTTCCAATATGTGCACCCGACTTTCGTAACATGCTAGCCATCCACTGTTAAAGCGTTTATGCAAGCTGGGTCAAGTGTCTCCCCAGCAGCAGTCAATGAACCTGCAGAACGTTTCACTTTGCACAGAAAATATTCCATCACTGCGAATATTCTTGGTGCAAATATCTTATTACACTTGAAATAACATGAAGCTAGCTTACGCGCAACTTTTCAGCAAAATGTAAGAGCTTGTTTTAAGTTAAAACGTGGGAAAATGTCTTGATGTAAGTGAAATAATCTCCTGGTGGAACTAGAGTTTCTAATGCAAATATTTTAATACACTTGAAATGAGACAAAACTAACTTACAAATAACATTTAAGAAAGAAATAGGAGCTTGTTTTAAATAAATACCTTGATTTAAAAGGTCCACTGGGAGATCACTTCACTTATAACAAGACATTTTTCAAATGTTTCTAATAACTTTCTCATCAACATTGAGGAGTTTTTGACTTAAAACAAGCCTGTATATGTTGCTGAAAAGTTTCTTGCATATTAGTTTCGTCTTATTTCAGGTGCAATAAGATATTTGCATTAAAAACTAGACTAAAACATTGGGCAGCTTTTGTGTTTTTGCAGTGTTGTTCCTCCAAACTAACCCAGAAGAAGTTCAACACTTTGCCAAACCGAGTTTTATGTCAAAACATGCTCTCTGCACTGCTTACGCTGTAGTTGAGTACGGAGCAAATAGCTGCTTTTCATGACAGTGGAATTGCACAAATTACCTAAAATCAACCAGAAGATTAAAAACATATTGAGCTTAATATTTTCTGTGTTTCCCCCGTGGCACGCTTTCCAATCTTTTGAAAGACCAAATACCACAGTCTCTGCAGAACTACAGCTCTTGTAAATAATCCGAGTCTGGGCGCCACCTCAGAATCCCAGCCTGGTCCCCGGCCCGGTGGATGCCATGTCAGTTCAGGAGGAGGAGCTTCAGGAGTGGGGAAAGTGTGAGGCAAGGAAAGAAAGGGCTGAGGAGAGAGAGAGGAGGAGAGACGGGGGAATCCAGGCATGAATGTGCATCAGTAGCAGAAAATCGCTCTGAAAAAATGAGCAGTGTGTTTGAGGAAAGCTAAAGAAGTAAATCAGTGCAGCTCTTCTGATCCTTTTCACTCTCTTATCTGTCATTCCAAGAGAGATTAGGCAGTTAAATCTGCTCAAATGGTTTTGCAGTCCCGTTTTGTTTTCTAAATCCAAATGTTTAAAAAGACTTTACGACCCTAAAATAAGTTTTCTGACCGATCACTGATGTTTCTGCCAAATCCGGTTTGGTCAATGCCAATTTTCTTTTCAAGAAATTCAGAAAATATAACGAAGTTTGTAAGTTTCTGGTGATTATTGTTTGTAGAGGTGGGCAGAGTAGACAAAAGAGTAAGAGTCTGCAAAATCTGCAAAATATTTTTACTCAAGTAAAAATAAAAAGTTCCCATCCAAGGAATTCTGAAGAGTAAAAAAGTATTTGGTAAGAAAAGTCTAATTACTATCAATCATTTAGTATTTAAAGATTGCATCATCAGACGGACCAAAGAATAATGTTAAATGGAAATTTTGGTATTTCAATCATAATAATTCATTTAAGTAACAAAACATAAAATCAGGTCAAAGAAAATGTTTCAAATCCGTTTCTTTCAATAAGAAACTTATGAAACTTTAACATAAACTGCAGGTCTGAGTCTGGTGAGTTTCAGGTTAAAACATGTTTTTCATTCAGCAGGTAGAAAGTCCAGAAATTTTACTCAAGTAAAAGTAAAATGTACAAAGTGGTAAAGATAGTTTTTCTAAAAATGTCCCCATTAACTTGAGTCTCAACAAACCAGACATAGTGGCTGATTTTCCATCTTGTCAGGTTAAATAATCTGCCTGTTAACCAAGATTAAGGATTTATTGACTTGAAACAAGTGGTTGTGGTTTTACAGTGCTCAATATTCATACTTGTGTTGCAAGAAATGTACATAAAAACACAAAAAGTTGCCCAATACTCCATCTAAGCACCTCCACAGTCATGAGAGGGTTTGAAACGGTGTACACCTCTGTGTGTGTGTGTGTGTGTGTGTGTGTGTGTGTGTGTGTGTGTGTGTGTGTTCTCGTGCAAAAGAACAAACAACAGGAACTAACTAATTACATGACATGCTCATTACAGTAATAGAAATCACAAGCTTGAGCAGGAAACTCAGCTTTGCTGCAAATCAAAGAATTCCAGGAGTCTGACTGCAGCGTCTGGGAGCTTTGGGCCAGCAAACGCCAAAACATGGAACATTTACAGGCCAGACAGAAATCTATCTAACGTATGACTGTGGTTCCAGAGCAGCCACACAAAGCGGAGAGAGGGAAAGTAGAGGAGACATGAAAGAAAGAAAAGGACAAGATCAAAGACGGGAAACCCTTTGAATATTTCACAACGCGATTATTAGGAATAGAGTGGATATATTAGGTCAATAAATCAGCATTTTATTGTGAAATGCAATAAAAAAAACTGTGTGAGTCAGAAGTGCATTTGTCTCACAGAAGATACGACATGTTAATACACAAATACACAAATACACAGACTGACGGGATGAGGCACGTGACTGAACACAGAGAAACACAATACAAACGCAGACAAAGGATTCATGATGGAAAGAGCAGGGGGGTTAAAGTCCACCAACCAACCAACCAACCAACCCACCAACCAACCATTTATCCATCCATCCAACCAACCCACCCACCCACCATCCATTTATCCATCCAACCAACCAACCAACCAACCAACCAACCAACCAACCAACCAACCAACCAACCAACCATTTATCCATCCATCCATCCATTGCTATTTGATTATTAACATTCTTCAAGGTGTCTTCTATCCATGCTTTTATTTTGAAGTAGCTGAAGTAGCCCTTTCCAGTTTCGTAATTGGATCTAGTCCAGGATTTTGACTAGGCCATTTTAATCACATGGAGTTTCATCTTAACTGTTTTATTTTATCTCTGGATGTTTGTTTAGGGTGGAAGCTGAACTTTCACCCTGCACTGCAAACACAAAATCTTACTAAGTATATTTGGTCCAGTTTCTACTGCAAGCCTTGCTGTCCACTTTAAATTAAAAAAAAAGTAACTTACCAGTAACTCTCCACCACGATATAGGAGCTTGATTCAAGTAAATAATATTTCAATATTGGTGAAAAAGTTTTAGTTCCACTGGCGCCGTCACCTAGCAACCCTGGCCAAGCGAAGCCGTTACCTAGCAACCCAGCTCTAATTCCCTGGCAGATTATTTAACTCATAACAAGACATTTTCCCATGTTATTAGTTAATTTATCTGTTAATGGAGCAGGCACTTTTTCACCAATATTAAGGAATTATTTACTTGAAAAAAGCTTCTACATAGTTATGTATAAGTTGGTCTTATTTCTAGTTTAATAAGATATTTGCACTAGAAACTAGACCCAAATGACTTTTTGTAGTGTAATGTTAATTCCTTGTTTTCTAATTGGTTACTGCATTATGTTTTCATGATGTCTCGTTTCTAAAACATGCCACACAATAAGCTCGATGAAAATACTGTATCTGGAACGTTCTGCAGCTGAATTTCTCTGTGAGGTTTGTCGGCCTCTAGTGGTCACCTGGAATACATCAACTCTGAGGCTGTACAGACACAGGAGGTAGGAAACCTGTAAAATGACATGATGATCCTCCCATCATTATTCATCTTCCACACAAATCCCCGTTTTTTTTCTGCTCCATACTTCTGTGGCACCGTCCCCACCGGGTCGCTGTCTAAAAGTTTCATTTGTCAACGCTGTTCAGGAGGGTTGACAGAGCGGATGAGGCCCAGGGGAGAGACATCAAACATGGGATGCTGGCCTTGGTCGGCACCCCGCCCCTCCGTCCTCTCCCCATCACATCTCTATTTAAGTAACTGGCCTCTTCGTCTGTCTGCGCATGATTTGGAGCTGGCTGTCGCAAGGAAGAAAGAAAAAAGGCCCAACAGCAATGACAAATGACAATCTCAGAATAAACACAAGTGTTTGTGGCGGTGGACGGGAGGGGCTGATTCACTCTTTCACCATCCATCAGCCTTTTGTTGGTCGTCTCATTAACCTCTGTTCCCCGCCTCTGACTCTCCTCTGGTGCCTGTCACCGGGTTTGTTTTGTTCCTTTCCAGTCACCGTCTCATTTCAGTGGAAATAAAGTGAAAGAATTTAAAGTTATACAGATTTATGTTTCTGTTTTGATACTTTAAATAAGACAAAACTGACTTATAAGTAACTTTTCAACCAGATGTAGGCTTTTCTACGTCAATAATTCCTTAATATTGATGAAAAAGTAAAAGTTTGATTATTTCACTAGTACATATTTTTAGCATAAGCGAAATGAGGCTTCAACTAAAAACTATTTCAGTAATTGATTAACCATCAATCAAGTTTTTGGTCCACATCTTTTTGTTTAATCTTTTTGATTATTGTACAAATGATAAGAAACTTTGATTATTCAGATTTTACAGGTTTTTCATTTAAACACTTCAGCCTTTTATCTGCAGATTAAAAATGCAAATAAACAAATAATTACATTTCTTTTAAACATTTTATTGCCTTACATGCAATAAGCATAGCAGGTGAAGTTCAACACACATTTTGGCTAAAAAATATTTATAGACGTTTTTATCTTAAATGCAAACTGTGTATGTTTTTGGTAATTCCTGCTCGTTTTGTTAACCTGATGGTATTTTTTTGACGTCATATACTCCAGTTAAGAAGATTATTTGATAACTAAATTAGCCGACGATTATTTCCATAATCAATTAATCACGATTATTTATGATTTATTCACAATTAATCTGATTAATCACCAGTGGAACTACTTTTGACTTAAAACAAGCTTCCATGTCTTCTTTCTTAGTTCAAGTAAGACATTTGCGCCAAGAGTACTTGGTAAGACTTTGTGTTTTTGCAGTGAGTTTTATATAAGGGCACGCAGACGACCTGTAAGTGTTTGCATGCTGAAAGCGCGCCGCCCTGTTGCTCTCAGCACCAGCTAAAACCTAAAGGCACCGTGCCAAGCCCTGCTGATCCCAGCGCCGGCTCCACCAAACACACACAGCAGATGCCTCTGCAGCAGCACAGGAATTCGGTGCATCTCCTCCAACACCAAAGGCGTATTCCTTCTATAAACAGCCGGGATTAGGGTGCTTGGAGGAAGCCAGCATGTCCATGCGGACATCTCCGGCTTGCAGATGAAAAAGCATCTCAAATTGAATTAATAACCGCCAGCCACCAACTAATCCTGACCAGTCCCACTCATGTCCATACTCCAAACCTCTTCATCTTTTTATATCTCCCCCCTCCTCTCTGGGGATGCTCAGGTGAGGGTCTTCTGACGGGGCGGCGGGGGATGAAGCGGTAAACACATGGGCTCAGGTAATCCGTCAGCAGACAGGCCAGCTTTGGACGGCAAAGTGACTGGCAGCCGGAGAGCAAGTGGACAGCTGATGTGGGCAGAGCCGGCCGCAGCCCGCCAGGCAGGATAAAGAGATGTAAGCCTCCCCACCCCCCACCCGTTTCCACATGCTCAGCGCTCCCCCTCCTCGTGTCATCTTGAAACTCTTTCATCTTGTAACCCGATGGGTGCTAAAGCAAACTTTCCACTTTGGATCCCAGGGGCCCGGGCGTGATGGGACCGCAGAGAGACCGGTTCCCTGATCGCACTGGGTCACCGAACGGTGCCAGGGGGGCGAGGCGAAGGGTCTGGCTGCCGACGGCTGTGGAGCATCAATAGATGGTTGGAAGATACTGACGCAGGAATAACCACACTGCAAAACACTAAATGTTACCAAGTAATTTTGTGCAGTGCAGCTTGTGTGGACCTTTAACGTGGGCCAGGCTGATAAACCAAAAATTAATAGAAATTTCTGACATCATTTACAGTTATTTGCATATTTGCTGTTATGAAAAACTCAAAGGAAAAGTTGTCCTTGTCCTTTTTGACTCTTTTTGCTCATATCCCTTTAAAGCGGACCTGTTATGAAGATGTATATTCTGCACATTGAGTTTCTACTGATTCTAAAAACAACCCAGGCAGTTAAACAAAAACAAACAAGGCTCTCCAAAAACACTCCACAATGCAACGTCGCAAATCAGCCCATATGTAAACATGCAAAAAGTGTATTTGCATATTAATAAACCGCAAATTCAATTCAATAAAAAAATCAATGTATCGCTCAGCCCTAATCCAAAGTAAGGTGAGCAGCTGATGGATGGATGAGACAAAACAAACACACAAAAAGCTTTCTAGATGGAGTCCAAGTAGATGAAATGTGACAGAGAGAGCCGGCTGCTGGCGGTCGGACAGACGGGCCAGGCGGGAGATTTCCATGTGAAACACAAGGTGGGATACAGTAGAGGCTAACAGCAGCCAGCACAGCCTTCATTAGTGAGGTCAGTGCCCCGGGGTACTTAGTGCAACACTGGAGGCCTATGCAGCCGCCCCCCTGGCCTTGTGCAGAGGTGGATATTGCATCTTTGCGATAACATCTCCCCACATAGGAGGGGGCCCCGGCATCGCGGCATAAAGACCCCTGTTTTCGGCAAGTTTGAAATAAGGCTTTGTTCCCCCAAGGCCTTGGAGCCCTCCTCCTCCCCACCACCTTCTCCTCCTGCTCCTTCCTCCTGGGTGGGCCGGAGACTTTCCAAAAAACTGAGCAACTTGTGTCTGGGGATACCCCAACCCACCCCCTGCCCCTCAACCCGACCAACCAACCAACCAACCAACCAACCATCCAACCAACCCCCACCCTTCTATTGAGCCTACACACACACACACACACACACACACACACACACACACCCTCCGATCCAGACAGTGGCGTCCGCTGGCTTCCAGCCATGGCAGTGTGGACTGGTTGGTAAGAGAGATGGAGATCCTGAGCTGTGGAGGGAACCAGGAGGGGCCTTGGTGGGCTCATCTCACCCCGGGGTAGTGGGGGCCCACAGAGAGGAGAGGAGTGGTGTGGTGTGTGGTGTGTGTGTGTGTGTGTGTGTGTGTGTGTGTGTGTGTGTGTGTGTGTGTGTGTGTGTGTGTGTGTGGCTCCCTTAGCACAGACACTCCATACACATCTACACAGTTTACTGTAAAAGCTCTAGGAACCAGTTATAGGTGAATGAGTTGCAGCTGCACAATGTAACTTTTACAAAAAACAAACATGTTTTTTTTCTTGAAACCGGCACCATGTTGTGACAGAGTTGTATGCATTTGTTTTTGATTGAGCTCCTCTGCCTTCCCCCAGCGCTAATGGAAACAACCAATCAGAACCAGTAGGCGGGGCTTAGCGCTGTCAATCATGCACACACTGCCTCTTGCTCTCTGCTATCCTACATCTGGTTCAAATTAGCATAGACTGCCCTGAATGCTAAGGCTAGTTAGCCTACCAACCAGTAACGGCAGCTAAATGGTCATCTGGTGCAAAAACTTTTTGCCATTAGGACAAAACATGTAAAATTGAGACTTTTCTTATTTTTATGCCTTCAATAATATACTAAATAGACAATATTTTAATAAAACAAAGCAGTCAAGTTTGTGTAGAAAAGGAATCTGTAAATCCTTGTCAATCCAAAATGCAAACACAGCCTTGCATTAAATTACAGAAATACTTAAAAAGAAAAAAAAAAAAAAAAACTTTTTGGGATTTATTACCCCCATTTTTTTGTCTTTAAAAATCCCAAGTTAATCACACATTTCATTATTTCTTGATCTGAGGAGCCAAACAAAATCATCCTGAGGGCCACAAGCAGCGACAGGGATAAAACCAGAAACATTCGGGGTTCAACACAATAGAAAAATAAAAGATGAAAAGAGTAAAATATGTGAAACTTGGTTCCCCATTAACAGAAGCTGTGTTTCCATTTGACATATAGTTATATAGTTGCACAATTTGACATTTCAGACATAAATTTGCTTTATGGAAACACACCAAATTTGAAAATATCTATTTTTTGACTGTATAAAAACTGTATTATTTTACAAAACTGTAATAGAAATTTCTTTTTTGCATCATGGGTCACATGATCAACAACCGGATGTTGCAACTGGTGCAAAAATACGACAGGAAGTCGTATTTGGAGGATGATGCTGCAGCATGTTTTGCAATGACTTATCACATCAACAAACTTATTCACATACAATTTTAATTTTGTTTCTTCTTTATGAAAAATACCCCAGTTGCAAATTTGTGATCGTTTCAACATTAGCAGAAAACTGACAAAGTTTTGCTCTCCTTCGTAATGGAAACGCGTCCAGAAAAAAATCTTTTCTGACACTCAGACGCCTTGTGAAGGTCTGACTGTAGGATGGACAGTATAAATATCTCTGTCTGGACTCTGAGATGAGTTGCCAGGTAGGAAAGATGTGCAAACCGTCCATTTATATTCACATCAGCTGGTGGATTTATAGGACCCTTAAAATGGATCAATCATTTTCCACTGCAGGTCTCTTATCCACTCTCTCCTCACTTTCCTTTTTTGATTCCCCCCTCGGCACACGCAGGTGTGTGAGGGGGTTACGTGTGCGCCGTGTCCCGCCCGTGCACATACATGTAGCAGGATGTGTGTGTGTGTGTGTGTGTGTGTGTGTGTGTGTGTGTGTGTGTGTGTGTGTGTGTGTGTGTGTGTGTGTGTGTGTGTGTGTGAGTGTGCGCACGCGGCTGTATGTGCTTAGCGGCTCAGTCAACTACCAGCTCTCGGCGCTTTTCATGTTCATTATCACTTGTTTTATAGTGGAATATTTAAGACAGGGGCCTTGGCATGGCTGCGGCTATAGTTAGAGAACAAAGGAAAGCGCTGGGGGGGTCGGGGTGGGGGTGCCATGCCGGAGCGCAGCATAGAGCTTTTCCGTAAGTGTTGCGACCCACACTTCATGGAAAGCAAGGGGGGCAGGCCAGGCCAGCCGCGCAGGCAGACGGAGCTAAATTCAACTCATTCCCGTATTAATGGGAGCTTATGTGCCATTCCATCCCACTGAAGAGGGCATTAAGCTGAGCCAGACAGCCAGGATAAACCTCAAAATATCTTCCCTCACTGGCCCAGTCTTTGCCTCCTGCATTTTTTGTTTAATGTCATTTTTTACGACAGAGTTTGGGGGGAACTTTGTAATGTTCAGGAGTCGGTTGAATGATCCCATAAAGCCAGAAATGCTTTAAGTTGCAAAGGTTTTCGAGTATCACTGCAAAAACACAAAATCCTACTGAGTGAATGTGGTCTAGTTTCTAGTGCAAATATGTTATTACACTTGAAATGTGTAATAACTTTTTAGCAAGATACTATAGAAGCTCATTTTAAGTCAATAAGTCCTGAATATTGGTGAACAAGTTCTAGTTCCACTGGTGCCGTTACCTAGCAACCCCAGCCAAGCCCAGCCGTCACCTAGCAACCCAGTCCCATGTTATTTCACTTATAACAAGACATTTTTCGTATAAGTTCATTTGTCTGCGAATTGAACAAGTACTTTTTAATCAATATTAGGGAATTAATTACTTTTAACAAGCCTCTATTTGCGGAAAAGTTACTTTAAGTTAGTTTTGTCTTATTTCAAGTGTATTAAGTGCTTTTTTACCAAAATTACTTGGTGAGATTTTGTTTCTGCAGCGTAACATTGCTTTAATACTTTTCGTTTTGCTCTCTCTCTCCATCTTGCAGCGTGGATGAACTGTAGAAGTCATGATTTAGAAAAGATAAGTCTTATGTTTCATGGATTCCTTTGGGTTTATTGAAAACAAATGTATAATTTTGTTGCTGTAACCCTGAGGTCACTGATTGGAAAAGTTTTGAGTTTCTAAGTAACCAGTGTACTAAAATATTTGCACCAAAAACTAGACCAACATTATTTGGTCAGATTTAGTGTTTTTGCAGTGTTGCATCAAATCCATCGAGTCAGGAAATCCATGCAGCAGAATTTTACAAACTCAATTGTTTCAGTTTATCTTCAACAAGTTCGGATATCTTGCTCCATGTAGATGTACGAAGCTGCCTCCCACACTTCTTCAACTGCAAAAAAGTTTAAAAAATGTGCATGAAGTGGAAAAAATGACTGCAAAGATTCATTTGACAGTAGATTTGTTTATGGACTTGTGGGATCCTGTCATTGACCACTTTGGTTGGACATAACTATTGGCTGTCCACTTGATATATTAACTTATTTATTTTTATTCACCATCTATCTTTGGAATGTGACAACATTGTGGAAAATGTACAGTTTTAGTTGGCTGGAAAACTGTTGTTTTATGTATAATGTGTGGAGACAGTGTTTGTTCTTTGGTTCTTATTGCTTTTTGTTGAAACTGCATATTGAATAAACAACAAAAAAAAAAGTTTTTTGTAAAAAAAAAACCTTTTCAAAGTCACTGAAGTAAACCAAGAGGTGAAGGAGGGAAAATTTCTACATATTTTTAAATCTTTTTTGCTAGATAGTTTAAAAAAAACAAAACATGGAGATTAAAGAGAATTCAGAGTCTTTGTAAATTAGGTGAAAAAAATAAAGAAACAAAAAATACAGTACAAACCATTTTAGCCATGTTTAATTTTACAAATGCTAACTGCTGTTAGCTGCTTATTGGGAGTTATCGCTTGTAGTTTGTTTAGGGTTATTTATTATATTTTATTTAACATACAGAGGCAGAAGCTGCTGGTTTAACCACCAACCTGATTTCGTCTTTTGTTAGAATAAAATCAGTTCAACAATGTATAAGAGTATAGATGAGATGGGAATGTCCTACACTCGTCGCACTCAGGATTAACAGGTTCTGGGCCGAAACGTGAAAATCAGAATTTTGTGAAAATGATGCTGAAGTCGGTAAGACTCATTATCCTGAAAGGCCACTCAGCATGGAGGAAGCCACTATTCCATAGAAAAATAAAAAACATTTTCAGCTCTTTATTCTTTCATTTTTGTAATTCTAAAACAAGACGATAAGCATAAACTTCAAATTTAGACAAATGTGTTTTCTGGTTTCTACTATAAGTAGTTTATGAATCCTCGCCACACTTTTCACATTTTTTATCTGTAAAAAATCAGCAATTATCTCTTTTTTTATGTTAGTCGACTACAAAAAGTCCCAATGAAATCTAGAAAATTTTACAAAAAGTTAACTTTTGGCACCAGGCTAAACATGAAACATCTGATTTAGAAACACGATTGCTTTATTATAAAATAAAATCTAAAAGAAAATTATGGGATTTTAATATCAAACTTGAATATTTATTTAAATATCTCATTTAAATCCATGGCTACAATCATTTGCAGTTCATGTTATATTCAACATAAACTGCAATAGTTATATTCTTGAAAACCAATAACTGACTTGTTAATTCAGTGTAACACTGAGATAATACCAGAATATAAATTCAGTTTTCTAATATGTGAAATTATACTTTTAATTTTATGACAAAATTATCAGAATAATTTTTTATATTCCAGATGTTGCTTTGTGATGATGTGCATGTTAAAGAATACCAAACTAAAAGACGTTCATTGCATCACAGAGTTTTTAGTTTCGTTACAGATTTCAGTGTGTGTGTGTGTGTGTGTGTGTGTGTGTGTGTGTGTGTGTGTGTGTGTGTGTGTGTGTGTGTGTGTGTGTGTGCTACAGAACAAGCTAAAGAGTTATTAGTTGGCAGGGATAATTGGACTCTATGTAGGTGGCATGACCCAGCTGTCTGCAACAGGAAGGCCCAAAGCTGAGTGTGACCTTAACCACTGACCTTACAAATGCAATACAGTGACCTCTGACCCTGCCCACATTAAAGAGACAGTGTTGTCTTTCTGCAGTCAGCCAGCAAATTAGAGCGAAAGGGGCCAAAGCGTCGTCTTCCTCCCTGTCTGCTCACAGCACTGCTGCATCGTGATGAAGTGTCAGTAAAAAGCTGCAAACTATACAATATTAGTTCCTCCACTTCCAACATTTGAGTTTATAATATGAGTTCTTGGTAGCGAAGTGAAATAAAATATTAAAGAACTGAACTGGTTTTAAGATTGGTAAAAGTTCCCGTGTTTTTAATGAGTTTGCAGAGAAAGTGAAGGAGTGACCAGGGTTTTTCCAGGTTTCTAAAGCTTAATAATGCAGGTTTACATTTCTGCCATTTATTCCTCTGCACTGCCAGTCAGCTTGCTGAAAGAAACCCAGTACAATTTAACTTCTGTTAAAAGAAAGATAAAGCCAGCTATTGGGAAAAAGTTCCACTCACGGTAAAATACAGTCATAGTAAAGGGACTAATGGATATATATGCATGTATATTAGTGCTTTGCTACTAGTTGTCAACAATACGACAATCACACAAAATAAGAATAAAAGAAAAGTTGGTGAGAAAGTAGGAAGCATGTCAGTTATGCTAGCTTGACTATGACAACTTTAACATGTAGAGGTGCTGTGGAATTCGGTGTTTTGGTTAAGTAAGAAAAAACAACAAAACAAAAGTTAACCCACATGCACTGACAGATGATCAGTAGCACAGATGTTCAAATTAGCTAATCTACTGCAACACTGTGTTCTGATGATCACTTATTAATAATCACAAAATAAACACCAAGGCTGAAAACATGAAACTGTAATGGACTGAACGTTCAGTTCTTTGTGTAGGAAATGTTTTAATGCTATTTGGTGTTTGATCCTGATACGGCAGTGGAGATGTTGCCGGTCAGTTACTATGGCAACAGATCTATGTGTAACGTAGCTAAGAGTAAAAACGGCAGAGGTTTTCAGCTGTTTTTAAAAGGTTTTTCTGCATTATTCTTTCCTTGACTGCAGTGAACTGCACTAAATTAATAATATCTACATCTCCAGGCTTCATTGTTTAGACGGATTTGTTCTACTGCAGCAACATGGCCTATGGATGGCATGTAAAATAAAGTTTTTAAATGAGAAAATATTCCTACAAGTAATCTGAGCTACTGATTCATAAACCGGGAACCAGAAAGATTAAGAATTAAAAAAAAAAAGCAGGAACAAAGAGCTCACCAGCTGAAACTGTTCCTGGGTATTTCCAGTCTGAACTGTCACCTAGCCACACATTTTTCTCAACAAACAAAGCCATGGATCTGATCAGATCTATGAAATGTTGCTACAGTCCGTCAGGAGAGCAGCCTCCCATCCAGAGTCGTTCTTACCCCCCTGGGCTGCTGTCACAAAAGGGGGCAGGTAGGCCTCTCTGGGGAGGCATTAGAGGAAAGATATCTGTCAAGATGGAAGCAGATCTCCCCGAGGCAAACACTGAGCGACAAGTGTGTCCCTTTGCCTTTCCTCCTGTATCACAACGCTGCTGCTGAGTGACTGGAGGGCCCTAATGGATGCAGGTATCTGGCGGGACTCTGATCTCTTAGAAAAGCTCTTGGCGAACAAAGATAAAGCGAAAACAGAAGGCAGGCCACGAAAATTACATGAAACAAGTCTGAAAGGTTCCCCTTTGATGGGGAAAGGTGTCTGACTCAATAGCCACACATTTTTCCTGTGGAAATTATAATCACATGTGGTTGTGAGCATGAAACTGTCCAGCTTGCAGTGTGTGTGTGTGTGTATGTGTGTGTGTGTGTGTGTGTGTGTGTGTGTGTGTGTGTGTGCGTGTGTGTGTGTGTGTGTGTGTGTGTGTACCAGGTTTTCATATCCTAATGGGAACATATTTCTGTCTACAATGTGGGTTTATGGGGACCATTGCTCCTTGTGGGGACATTTTCTTGGTCCCCATAAGGACAATTGTTGTTTTGGGATTAGTGATTAGGGCTGTGATGGTTAGGTTTAGGGTAAAGGTTAAGGTAAGGGTTAGGTATGTGATGGTAAGGTTAGGCAGTAGAAATTAATGGAAGTCAATGTGAAGTCCCCACAAGTGATGAAAACATGACTGTGTGTGTGTGTGTGTGTGTGTGTGTGTGTGTGTGTGTGTGTGTGTGTGTGTGTGTGTGTGTGTGTGTGTGTGTATATATAAAGTCATTAGCATGACTTAAAAGGCCGTGGTCGCCACTAAAAACTCCAGTATAACAAATGAATTCAACACAGAGTTAACGAGATCAATCCATCATCTGGACGAAACCTTTCATGCATTATCAGGCATTGCATTATGACCACATGCCCAATATAAAGGTGGTGTACCATTTGCTTACACAACACCTCTAAAGACCACTAAACATCCGTGAAGGTTAATGTGTGAATCAAAACATGTTCATTAATATTTTTGCACAAAATAATTCTTGAATAATGAGATGTCAGTCTGTTGGTTCTGCCTATTTTGAGCTGTTTTAGGGCGTCCTCTCACTTTAAATCCAGATAAGCTTCTGTTGGCCGCATCCCCCAAATCAATGTTTACACCGACATGTAAAAATGGCTATAAACTGATGTCAATGTATAACCGTACCAGTTTGAAAAGCAGAAGTGGAGCCTCCTGCACAATCAACAAGAATGTAGCAAGTGGTTTCTGGATGCAAAGTCAACAATAAAACACTTTGTCTTTTCCAGCAACCATTATACAGCAGGAAAACCAGCTGACCAAACCTGCTGGAACTCAGCTAGAGTTGCGAGGTAACAGGCTGGGGTTTGTTGGGTTGCTAAGTAACCGGCTGGGCTTCGCTCAGGTTGCTAGGTAATGGGGCATTGCCTGCTGATTTGTGCTGTAACATTCTGTAGATTTCTGAAACAGCTCATTTTCCAGACACCCAAAAACATTCCCTCATTTGCAGGTCAGAAAACTCTAAAGTAAATATGCATTTAATCAGAAATGCTTCAATTAAATTTATTTTGGGGAAACTGACGTATATTACTCAAAGGATTTTGATTTTAGAACATGTATTTTGTAATTTGGTATCATTTTCCAACTGTATTGAGATTAAAGGATGCTTTCAAACTTTTCAGTGTGAGATTATTAGACACATTTACATTCCAGAGGTTTATATGTCATTACAAGCACAAGTTAAAAATGTGGAGTGATGAAGAGTCAAGGTTCAGGGAAAAATTATGTAGGAAATGTCTGTTGGGGAGAAGTACATTGAGGGATGCTGAGACGTTGACAGGCAGTAAATTGAGGCTGAGAGGACGGCTTGGTCCTATTGTTTCAGCCTAATTTCATGGGATCAAACCAAAGCACAGCCGCAGACACAGACAGAGCTGCGGCAATCTGCTGGGAAATCTCTCCACTAATTGGCCCCGTGGAAAAGTCTGCCGCCTGCACACAGCGACCGTCTGCTGATTGCTTTACACCCGGCGAAGGCGACTGTACGAGCTACTAGACCTGCCACTCAATCAGAACTCGCTGCGGCTAACGAGGAGGCTCCAACGAGGAACAACGTGTGGTAAATTTATGGTGCAGGAGCAACGAGGGCCACTTTTAAAAACACAACAAAGCAACAAACAGGGCTTTCACTTTCACACAAAATCCTACCAAGTATTTTTGGTCTAATTAAGATACTTGAAATAAGACAAAACTGACACACAAGTAACTTTTCAGTAAGATAACGGAGCTTGTTTAAGTCAATGATTCCTTAATAGTGATAAAAAAAGTAATAGTTGCTCATAAGTGAAGATAAGTGAAAACATCTGCCAGTTTTGAACGTTGTTTTTCCCCCAAATGGCCTGTTTGTGTCTGTACTACTGTTAAGGATTAATCAATTACTAAATTCGGTGCAATTACATCGATTAATCTCAATTCAGCCGATTAATCGTTTCTGCCAGTGGAACTAGGACTTTATTGTGTCACCATTAAGAAAATATTGATTTAAAAGAAGCTCCTATATCTTGGTGAAAAGTTTGTTTCAAGTGTAGATATTTGATTAGACCAAAAGCATTTGGCAAGGTTTTGTATTTTTGCAGTGTGAGTTATAAAAACTTGCCAAGAAGATGTTATCTCCCTCTGCAAAGGCCTAAAAATCAATCACTGTCCGCTTCTGTTCCTGCAGTTAGCAACCGTCAGCCCACTACTACCAACTCAATAACTTTCATGCTATATTTAGCAACATTTCAGACAAACAAAAAATTGTAACGGCAAAAATCACAACTGGCAGGTCAAGATTTTTAAAGATCAGTGATTGGTCAAAAAAATCAATCAGTGCATCTTTGCTAATTACACACATACATATTCCTGAAAATCACAATATGGTCATTGACAACATAGTGTATGTTGGAATGGTCTAGTCAAAGTTCAGACGCAATTTGACTTGGGACTCCGTGGCAAACTTTGTGTCTAAACTGTGCGAGTTTGAGTTATTTTGCAGATCTGCATTGAAGAGCTTCTTCGCAGCAGAAGGTGGTTTTACAGTTTGACTCACTTTGTTTGCATCGCGTTCCGCCCATTTTCCACTGCGCACCGTTTTGTTGGTCTGTTACGTAAAGTCTCCATAAAACATGTTGAAGTTTTGTTGTGTCTTGCAACTGAGAAAAGGTTTCCTTTGCATTTGCTATTTGATCATTTATATGCTTGTAAATATTTTTTTTCCCTTCTCATTATAGAAATTTTGCAGTTTGGCAGAAAACAAAAAAACGCAGCTTCAGCTTTGTGAGAAGTTTCATCACAACTACTGACACAATCATGTTGCGCGGAGAGGCTGCTAGGGCCCGGATCTGGCGACGGCCCCGATCTGGCGTGACTCATTGTTTCCAGAACCTTTCATATGTGTCGCATTAGAAGGAGACAAAAGACACTCCCTCGCTGCTCTTTCCTAGCTCCTGTTTGGTTCCCATCCTCTCTTCTTTAGCAATCCTCACAACCACATTTTCCCTTTTGCAATCCTCACCTTCTTCTCACTCGTAGTTTCTTTAAAGATCCATTTCTTTGCAGTTTATTAAAACGAGGAATGTTGTGAGAAACTAAATCCCTGCTGGATGTGGAAGTCGTCCCTTCCTCATTTCTCATGTTCTTGTTTTCTTATCGGCTATCCCACCTAATTTGTCTGCATCACTCAGCGTTGTGTTTTTGGTTTGGCAGCAGGCAGGTTTTTACCTGGCATCCACAACCGTTTGTCTTGCACACAGCAGAGCTCGAGAATCTCTGTTATCAGATCATTAAAACCTTCAAGGTCTGCAGGATGCATTTCATTCACATCTCACCTTGTCTGTCTTATGATTACCTGAAATGTTTCCAGCCTTTTCACAGGATGCAGCAAGAGTATTTAAAAGTCATCTATCATTAACAGGTTAGGATAATCAGAGGTGACAAAAAATCTGTTTGTTTCATTTTTTCCTCAAAATCATTCTTAGATAATGAGATTTCCGTCTGCTCACTTTAAATCCAAATAAGCTGCTGCTGGCCACGCCCACTAACTCAGGGCTTACACTCACTCGTGACAATGGCTGCAAAGCAATGTGCAATTACATAACCGCAGATGTTTGAAAAGCAGAAGTGTAGCCTCCTGGACAGCCAACAAGAATGCAGAAAGTGGTTTCTGGTTGGCAAGTCAACAACAAAACACTTTGCCTTCTCCAGCAGCCATTGTGCAACGCATGCAGTGGTACAACCAGCTGACCAAACATGGTTGGAGCGCTTCTTCTGTTGCTAGGTAACGGGCGGAACTCTGCCAGGGTTGCTAGGTAACGGGCAGTGCCTGCTGATTTGTGAAGTTACATTTTGCTCATTTTCCACACACCAAAAAATATGAAGTTATTACCAAAAACAGTTGGTGGTCTTGTTTTTTTTTCTTTAAAATGTTTTTAGAAACAAAAACCTGCAACATGTGAATTTGCCAAATAACTCCCTTTTAATGCTGTGACCTGAATGAGATTCCCAGGGAATGTAGCTGCAGATTATTTGCAAAAAATTGATCCTCTGCACATTTTTAAGTACAGAATATTTAAAATATTCTAAAGAAAATGCATCTTGGGAAGATGAGACACTGGCTGAACCCATGGATGGAGATCATGAAGACGATGGATGTTAGTTTCTGCTAATGGTTTGTACTGTGCAGTCACATTTACTCAGTAACAATGAGTACATGAGTATCTTTTTGGAAAAAAATTACTTTTATACCAAGCTGTACTTTGAGTAATTTTATTATGAAGTATCTCTTCTCTTATTTGAGTAAAATTTCTGGGTTTTCTCCCCACTGAATGAAAAACAAACCGGTTTTAACCAAGACACACACCTGCAGTTTTTGTTAAAGTTTCATCTGTTTTTTTAGTGAAAGAATCAGATTTGGAAACATTTTCTTCTTTTTTGTATATGAATTATTGTAATTTTTGACCTTTAAATATCAAAATATCCACTTAACTCTATATTTTGGTCTGTCTGATGATGCAATTCCTAAATATTAAATGATTGATAATCTGATCAGTTACTCAGTAATTGTGTAGATTTTTTACTTAATACTTCTTTTCTTTTACCTAAGTATTTCCTTGGATGGTTACTTTTTACTTTTATAGTTAAAATAAGTTCCTGAACCATTTTCAGGAACTCTGCATGTTAAGATATAAGCATTTTTAGAGGGAGTCCCACGTATTTGTAGATTTCGACTATTTGCCGCCGTTCAGCCTGAAGTGAAAAAGTCAGATTTGGGTCGCATTTACCCGCTGTGTGAACATATCCTAAAATATACCCTAAAGATTGTTGGAAATATTTCAGGGAGGGATGCAGAGTCGAAGCTGATGGTGAGATTGGTTAAAGTCCTGCCTGAAGATTTCCAACAAGCACACCTCAGTGTGTAAGACTGCAAGTGTGTAATGATGCATGTGTCCCTGGTGACAGGCACTCTTAGCGACTTACAGTGGCTGTGTGTGTGTCTTACGGGGAGCAGGCGGAGGGGTAAGCACTTATAAATATGCATCTTAATGGCTGCTCTGTTCCCACCATTCACACTGAGCGACGGCGGGAGCCAGAGGCATGGGACGAGAGGGAGACATGCTGCTGCAGCTGACACAGAAACATATCAGTCTAGGGTGTCCAAACTTTTTTTGACTCAACTCTTAGAGTAAAAATTATTCGCAGGACAAAAACATTTTAAAAAATCCCAAATTAAGGAACTAAAGTTGTCTTTTTTTACGCAGGAAAGGGATGCTACTGATCCTAGATCCAAAAATGAAAACAGGATTTTTCATGTTTGCTGTAGTAAAACAAAGTCATCAAATGTTCAACTATTTTTTGGCTCTATGGAAATAATTTAATCTAATATAAGAACAGGACTTGGATATTAAGCTGAGTTTAAAAGTGACCCATTGGTTTTCCTTGAACAGGTTCGGACAGGTCAAAACATATTTATTACATTTTTTAGATCATTTCAGAATGAGTTGTTTTAGGACATCCTGTCACTTTAAATCGACATAAGCTGCTCCTGGCCACGTCCCCAAACTCAACTTTTACATTTGCACATCGAAATGCCTCTAAATAGATGTGCAGTTATACAACAGTAACATCTTTGAAAAGCAGAAGTGGAGCCTCCTGCACAATTAACTATAATGCAGCAAGTTGCTTCTGGATGGTAAGTCAACAACAAAACAGCTTGTCTTGTCCAGCAGCCATTGTACGACGCACGCAATGAGAAGACCAGCTGACCAAATGTTACAGAGCTCTGCCTGGGTTGCTAGGTAACGCATTGGGCTTCATTAGGGTTGCTAGGTAACGGGCTGTGACGTTTTTGAAACGGCTCATTTTCTAGACACTAAGTAGCATTAACTTATTGCCTGATATTCTTTAAATGCTTTGTTTTTTAATAGTATTTGTTTGAATAAAATCTGATTTCACATGATTCTTCTATAAAAGCTTGATTACAAAAAGACAAAAACTTTGTGACAATGTAAGAAAACTATGCTTGTAGTGATTTTACTTGATTTGAAACAAAAAGTCTCCATCCGCAAGGGACAAATGTGAATCATTCTTGAACTGCAGCAATGATCAGTCCAAGGTCACAAATGGCCCCCGGGCCACACTTTGGACAACTCGGGTATAAGTAAACATCCACAAGAGACAAGCTATGCCATACCTGACTCCTTCAACCGTGGACACACACACACACACACACACACACACACACACACACACACACACACACACACACACACACAGGCCTTAGTAGCTGTAGTATTGAGGAGCGGAGCGGAGAAGCAGCCTCCTCAGGCAGAAGCTGTTTGTCGCTAAATGAAGGGCAGCATTCTTTGGTTTCCCAGGGAGCTGGGTGCCTGCCAGTCCCCCAGCCACTGAGTGCCATTTTATTAAGAACAAAATGGAGCCCCTATGAAAGGAGCCCGGCGCTGAGCCTGCACAGGTCTCACAGAGCCCAGGCTCGGCATAAACAAACATCACCTTAAAGAGACAGGCCTGCAGAAAACAGGAGACGGCGGGGCCCCTCGAGGGCCGTCTGAGAGACACAAACAACCCCCCGGGAGCGGCGGGGCGGATTATTGATAATCAGGATTCACCTTACAGAGACAAGATGGCAGCCGTGTGGAGGAATGCAGTGATAACGATGCCAGAAACAGTCAGCAGGACACCGACGATAAAGAGATGCAGGGATACGAAGAACAACTATTTTAGTAACTTATAAAATAAAATGATGCATTCTGCAAATTTTTAATTTACCATTAGAAATAAATAAATAGATATAAATAAACTTAACAAAATCATTTTTAGAAAAAAAAAAGAAACATTTTAACATTTAAAATGCAACAACAGCATTACTTTAGTGGATGTTTGATCATTTCTAGCAGCTAAAAAAATATTGATGTGAAAAATAAATGTACAGTCCCCGACTGTCTTCATGATTATTTTTTGCATTAACTGATTAAAATTTTTTGTTATTATTCTTATGATTTTTAAAAATTGTTATTTTACAGATTTTGAACCATTAGCATGGTTCAGTGTTTCTGGGATGAACAAATTTCCAGATGAAGATGTTTTTGTTTTTTCACTTAAATGCAAAATCTATATGTTTTTGTACATTATTGGCTTAATTGCTCTTCTCAGGATGTTCTCCTTTTAGCCAGTATCTTTTCTTAGTCTGTATACTCCAGTTAATAATTATCCAATTACAAAATTAGTAGAAGATTATTTCAATAATTGCTTCATCATGATTAATCCCATTAATTGTTTCAGCCCCAATGAGATGGCAAATTATTGCCCTGCATTGTGCATTATAAAAAGCCATGATTTACCGTTAAACTGAATATTAAAAGATCTTTAAGTCAAATAATCCTGATCTGGTTTGGCGATCCGTTCAAGCTGCTGAGTTTTTATCTCATCATGATTCAAGATCTGTTGCTCTCATGCAAAAGTTCACAGTGTAACCAGGAGGGGTCAGTAAAACAGAGTCAGCTGGGGCTCCCCGACTGCGTGCATGTGTGTGTGTGTGTGTGTGTGTGTGTGTGTGTGTGTGTGTGTGTGTGTGTGTGTGTGTGTGTGTGTGAGAGACAGAGTAGGAGAAAGAGAGAACCTCTCCGGTTTGTGGACACAAGCACACGAGAGGCTGTGGTTTTTCAACAGTATGTGTGCGCTGATACACAAGAGCCTGTGTGTCTGCATACTGTATGAGTGAGAGCGATGCCCTGTCAACCTGAGAGATGACCTCTGACCTCTGGTTATGTGATGGTTTAACAGAAATGACAGCGCTGATAAATGAGCTCGCCTTCTATGTACACACATACAGTGACGTTAAACACAGAAAACAAAACAGCCTCTTTACTTTTGTTTAAGTTCAGGAAAACATATCAGATAGATGATCATCCTTCAGCAATTAAAGAAAGATCTTCAGTAAATACCAACATATTTTTTTAGTCTACGTTAAAGCAATTTTTACTTTTTAGCCACTTCATATTCTATAAAAAATGTGGCGATACACCCAAAAATTAAATCTTGATGTCAATATATTATAAGTATATATCAGTTAGATTTCATTTGAAATTTCATACTCACAGGGTTTAGTTATTCATATTAGAATCACAATAAAAGTGAAAACTGTTAACTGAAATAATTTGTGAGAAAAAGGCTAAATAAAAATTATTTAGTATGAATTTCTTTTACATGTAACCGTCGGATTTTTTTCTCCTCCGATCCACCAGGGGCAGAGTTGCACCTGCATGTTGGTTTACCGCAATCAAGAAAGCATTCAAAACTGAGATTGGGCCCCCACTATTTGCAAATAAATGTTTTTATTACACATTTCTGTTAGCTGAAATCTGTTAATACTTGTGTTCGCCTGTAAAAACATTAATAATTAGCTTATTTTAAAAGTCCAAACGCCAAAAATAACTGACTATGTTTTATTATGAACAGCTGCAGACGCTAAAAAGTACAGATTAGTTTACTTACACCAATCAGTGGCAAGAAAAATGAATGATGTCAAGTAGCATTGCACAGTAGCTAGTTACTAAAATAGTTTGCAAACTATTTTAGCTCGTTTACCTGTAAACTCGTAGTTAGTTTACAAGCTAATTCAGACGTAGCTTATGAAGTAGCTAGTTTTGCTAAAGCTATTCTTTACAGGGGAACCTATGAATACTGATCCACACTGTAATAGTAGGGATGCGATGAAAAATTTCCCTTCCTTTTTTCCCACTGGCCCGTCAGATTTAGGTTTTTCTCCTCGTCTGACCCAGAAAAACACTTCCATCACAAGCTGGGCTCAGACACCAACAACTGCAGAAAATATTTTGAGTGTCATGCTTAAAATTACTTTTGGTTTCCTCGTGACTTCTGTAGTAAGGACAGAAGTGTAAACATGGAAGATGTAAACAATAAGACCTCTTAAAATTTTGTGAAGAGAATGAATAGAAAACCCATCTTTAAATGTTATTTCGAAGTTATTGGGTTTGCTGAAATGGGCTAAAAGAGCCTAATTTGTTTTTTCCATCTTCATTTAGTTTACATTAAATTAACTTTCCTAAGTGTGTGTTGTAGTGTCTATTCTTGGATTGCTTTTATTTTTTCACTTCAGTGTATTTGTTTTTATATTTCTGTCCAGGACTTTGGTCAGCCTGGGCTGTAATTTTTAAGTGCTTTATAAATAAACTGTTGTCTTAAGCGTGTCATGTTAAATCGGGACAGGAAACACAGGCTTATTTTTCTGGGCTAAAAAAAGACCAAGAACAGGTTGAGCTGAAACACGCAAAAAACGGAACAAATATCCAATTAGAGGTTCAATGTATGTCATTGCAGACTGCTGTCAGAATCTATGTTTTAACTGAATTCATAAACGTCGTCAGGTCTTTTAGTGATCAGATGCCTTTTGGACGTCCTGTGAAAAACCACGTGTAACTCCAGACTGCAGCTCTGCCTCTAAGTGACATTTTGTAAACAGAAAAGTAGCTTGGCATTATAAAAACAGATCATAAAGTGTTGTTTATAACTTAAGCTAATTATAAATTAGACTGATAATAGTAATGGTAAGCCATGCGTTATGTGGGTCCCAATTTTCTCAATAAGAAGATTTCCCAATGTCTTGACTTGTTCCCTTAATCATCCAAACTGAAAACCGATGGACACATTAAACTTGAACCATATAAATGATGAAAACAAAACAAAACCATTAAATTATGGTCAGTATTTGAAGACATAGGGACTCTGAGGTCAGCTGTCTTTTTTATTCATCAGAACGACGTAACCACTTCCTGTCTTTGCTAATCTACATAACAACAACTTTGGCTAATAAAGCAATTAGTCACAGATAAACTGTCAAAAAATGTGGACTCTAATTAGATTGTGCTTTTTTCATGTTTGCCTTTCAGTTGGTGCTTATAGGTATCGTCAATAATGTTTTACGATCTTATTTTAAAGTTTCCTGTCAACTTTAAACATTTTTAAATTAAAACATGTTGAGTTGCTGAATGACTTTCCTATAGCGCAGCTACCACTGGGTTTAGCAAGTTTTACAGTATGTAGCATATTTATTTAGCCATTAGCTATTGCATGCCTCATGTCTGGAGAGTAGACGCCCTATAAACCAAAGTGTCGGCCTGATTGTTTGGTTTTGGTCGCTGAATTTAGACTTTAAAACTTTCAGAATGCATCCAGCATTGTACAGGTTGACAACAGAAGGGAAACAGTGGAGAAAGCAAACGCCATCCAAACAAGCTAGCTAGCCAACTAGCAAGAGTATGTTAATTAACCAATCAATCAAGTTGTATAGCACATTTAAACAGCAGTTCAAATTGCTTTACATTGTGAAAACATAAAAAGTGGGAGCCAAACACAACTTTCTTAAGACCTACATTTGTGCTCTCAACATTTCTCTCCAGAAGACTTGAAGACATTTGCACGAGCAAAACTGACAAAAGTTCTAACAGGTGGCAGCTGAAAGCAAAAGCAGTGCTGACAGTTTTTATCCACAAAGCAACAGAACATTCGGCTGGAGAGCGAAGAACGCTGGGAGGAATATCAGACAGCTGAGATTTCCTTTAAATGCTAACCGAGTTCTGCAGCAGTAGTACCAGCGGCAGGTTTGTGTCCAGATGAAGACCGGACCAGCTGTTACTAGACCGGACACAGAGCTATCGAAGTACTTGTTAGAACACAGACTGTCATTCATTGTTTCATTGTTGAAGCTGAAGGCAGCAGCAGCAAAACATTAGCTCACACAGCCAACATTGTCATTGATTTCTTTAAACCTTTTTAAATAAGAAAGGCCTAAAACTGTTACGCATTGCTGTTTCGGTTGGACAGAGCCAGCCCCGTTGGACATTCAGACATCATTTACCCAGAATGCAATGCAATGTGAACAACATGGCGACATTTGTGACAATATTTTATTAAAAATTATAAATATTACTGTACTGTACTGTACTGTAATCATGGATCCCTTTAAGGGAAACAGACATTTCTTTAACTGAATTTACAACATTTTAAAACCTTCATGTTAGATTTCTGACTTTAAGACTTTTCATGGATGTGCGGGAACTTTATGGGTCTCTCAAAATTTGCCTAAGTATGAGAATGCGTGTTTGGGTTATCTGTCTGTGTGACACTCTGTGATGGGTCGATAACATGTCCGGGATGCACCCCGGACATGTCCCAAATAAATGACTGCTGTAAACATACAAACCACTGGAAAATCTTACCAACGCGACCGACCTTCCTTTCGGATCCATCTCGTTAACGTTAACGCACGTCAGGTGTGAACTCAAAAGGACCAAATGCTGAAACCTTCAATGTAAGTTTGGGGTTGTGAACACTTGTGCAACCGTTTTATGTTTTCTCCCAAACAGATTTGTTTGTTTTTCATCATTTACGTCACCAAACCCTTGGATTTTAACACTTCTGAGATCCAGCGCTAAAACGCAGAACCACAACTGAAGCTCAACTGACATGCGATCGTTTTCAGGCGAACATGTGTTCCCGAGGAGCCGCTGGGTATCAGTCACACACACATGATGAAAACACACACAGAGCGATGGGACCGGAGCCAACATCTGTCTCTGATATTATTTAAGCAACCGATTGTAGTGGGAGCCCACCAGAACCGCGTCTGGCGCTGCGCGTTAAAAGTCCGTTCAGACGTTCCTGCGGGCCGAAAGCGTGCAGTTGGCCGTACCGTGCGAGTGTGTGTGTGTGTGTGTGTCTGCATTTCTCAGAATGTGACTGCATACCACCGTGCTATGTGTGTTTCCACAGACATGTGAGAACAGTGTGAGTGTGTGCGGGCGGCTGTCCCCCACCGCAGCGAAAAGCCGCAGCCTCAGACCACATCAGAGGATGTGTGGGAGACGGAATGACAAGGCCAGGAACCAGCCAGCGTCAGCCTGCAGCCACACACAGACACACACACACACACACACACACACACACCGACACACTCATGCATTTACGACACCCGCTCCTTCTACTTATTGACACATACTGTCCTTTACAGCCTGTCTCCTGCTTTCCCCCCTTTCTGACACATGCGAATGCATTTAACACCAGCCATCGTTACACCGCAAACCCGATCCAGTGGCCACCATTTAGGCCGGCGTGCCGCTCTGTTTGTGTTTGCATATTTTCTCAGAGGCAGACAGTAGCTGCGCTTCCATTAACTGTTATGGGAATAAACTCGCTTAATGGAAACACACCATTTTAAAAAACAAATCTTTTTTTAGAAAGAGTTGTTGCGTTAGGATGAAGTGGGGCTTTTTTCAGCCACAGGATGGCATTTAGTATTTTTTTAAAGCACACAAGTCACGTTACTACTGGAGAAAGTGACAAAGAAGACAGGAAGTAGTCAGATAGTTTGCACTGCAAAAACAAACTCTTACCAAGTATATTTGATTTTAGTACACTTGAAACCCTAACCCTAACCCTAACCCTAGATAAAACTAACTTAAAAGAAACTTTTCAATAAGACTTTTCAAACGGACACGTTTGAAGTGAATAATTTCTTAACACTGATGAAAAAGTACTTGGTGGACAAATTACCTTCTAACATGGAAAACATGAGTTGTTAAAAGTGAAATAATCTGGTAATGAAATGCAAGAAGGTTTTCATCAATTTACTCAAAACAAATATAAGATATTTGCACTAGAAACTAGACAAAGATACTTTTAAGTAACACGTTTTTTTGGATAATACGATTAAAATCAATATAATACGGCTGATAGATAATTATCAATATATAATACGGCTCGGAGTTCAATATTCACTGAACTCCGATCCAGAACCGCACAGCATTCTGGGAGATGTAGGCAGAGGAAAGGCTTTACCTGTTCAACATCTCAGCCCATTCACTCACTCTTTGGTTACCTAGCAACAAACGTCCGAGGAGCTCATAACTACTTAAAAATAAAAAACAACAGTATGGAAAACTGAGGATAAAACAAGAAAAGCAGCAGTTTGGTAGAATTTCAGACATTTATAATCAATAATTATCAATATCTCATGTTGCTGCCATGTTTCTGTGATTTTTATTTCACGTCTTATTTAATGCAAAATTGCATTTTTTTTCCACGTTAGTGGAATATCGACAAAGATTTGTGCACATTTGCAATAGCAACGCAGCCACTGATGGAACAGAGACGTCTGATGAATTCTCAAGCCGCACATTTCAGTCGTGTAAGTTACACAAAAATATCTAAATTAAATTTAACCCAGTGGAGACAGAAAAAATCCCTGAAAACAGGTAGGAACACAGAGGAGAGAGCGAAGAGACATGAACACAAACAGGTTGCTGTGTCCGGCTGGGGCATTTTCTCACGCTGACACACACACACACACACACATGCACACACACACACACACACACACACACACACACACGCACACGCAGCCACGCACACACACAAAGACGCAGGTCATCCATGGGTGAGTAAAACCTCGAAGCGGTGGGTTTTTTTCTTCTTCTTCTCCTTCCTTGCGGTGGACACATCAATTTTAGGGAAATTGCTCGGCCCATTATTGGAAAGTGTTACCGGAACGTCAATTAAAGGGGAAGTTTTTAACCTCATGTTGCAAAAATAAACAGAAGGAGACGCTTATTAAAGGCAGGGTCAGCGCAGACAAAGAGTCTGGAGGGAGGGAGGGAAGGAGAGGAGGAAAGTAGGAGTGAAAGAGGGATGGACAGAGAGAAGGAGGGATGAGACTTTGACTGGGCCATCACTCTGGAAACTGTTGCTTCGCTTATGCTTATGTGTTTTTGTGCCACAGAATGACACAATTCAGTTTAGTTCATTTTTATGTTAAAAGGTTGAACATTACATGTTTTTAATTTTCCATAAATATGGAATGATTAAATAAATAGATTTAACTCTCCTGATAACTTTCTTTGTCATACTGAATTTTTCTAGGCCTTTCTATTTCATAAATATGTTTTAATCTCACTGCAACGAATCTTTGGCTGTTGGCTGAAAGTTTCATCACTAAGGAAATGAAAGGAAATTTTCCATCACAAATCATTATTTTTAAAATTACATATCATCAACGTAACATCACAATCATACGTTGGTTTATAATCTCAACAAAACAAACTGAAAACTTTGGATCTAACATGGAAAAAAAGTCGCAAAAAGCGCAATAAATTCCTACGTAAAACTATGTTATCAACAGAACATCCAGGTGGATACAAATGGAGTTGGAAGAGAAAAGAAAAGGTGCAAAAGTCTGCAAACGACGAGTGTGTGAATGGAAGAACACAGGTGGGCGGAAAGGGAGAAAAATGTGAATTAAGGAGGAAAGGAAGGTGAAGGGCAGATGGAGAGGGGCGGCGAAGCCGAGGCGTAGTTTGTTCTGTGCAGAGTTACTTTGAAAATACAGTGGGTTCGGAGCAAATAAACACTGTGGGCGAAAAGGAGGCGGAGTGGGGGCTGCAGACAAAATGCTAGCAAGCATGTAGTCAGAAATATGACTTTGAGAAATAACTTCAAACAGGAGAGCATAAGATGAAACAACCAGAGGGAAAAAACAAGTAAAAAAAATGACAATGGAAACACAGAATCGCTCTGTCAACAAACGTCACTGAACATTTAAACACTAAACAACAGAAATCATTTGTTCCACATCAGTTTTTCTTTCTGTTTCTGTTACAGTTGAATAACTTCATCATCTCTTTACCCTGAATTGTGTTCAGCAATTTCCTGATTTGTTAACACAGTTGTAGAACATGGTGGTGGCAGCGTGATGCTATATCAAAGCTGTTTGTAGCTCTGGCTGTCCACCTTCCTGCGTTACATCGGCCTAGTTAAAGTCCAGACTTAAATACAACAACTTTTTCCATATGAAAATATTTGAAAACAGCTCTCCATCCAGTCTGACTGAGATTGAGCTGCTCTGCTCTGAGTATTAACTTTTAGAACCGTAATAAGAAATTAGGGCTAAAACGATTAATCGTTATGAATTGATTGTTTTAAATTAATCGTCAACTAATTTAGTAATCGATCATTAACTGGAATATTTATTTCCATCTTTTAATGTATTTCTAATATTGTACAGAAAAAAACTTAAGTGGTTTAATGAAAAATCAGGTGAATGTGACACTTTTTGCCAGATTAATCGATTAATCATCAGAATAATTGATTACTAAGATAATCATTTTAGTTGCAATCCTAATTTAGTGGATGTTTGTTGTGTTTTAGTTTGCAAATGTTGTGTCTTCATCTCAATGGTGATGGACAATTAAGTTATATCATACATTTTTTTTCTGATTGATTGATCAGATAATCAATCAATTATCAATTAATAAAATAATAATCTTAATTGCAGCCCTTATTTGTGAGGTTTTAATTTGTAAATGTTATATGATTGATTTCTGCCTAATATCAAAGTCATACCTTCATCTAAATGGTGAAGGAAAATAACTGTCTCACCATTTTCTTATCCGATTAATCGATTAATCATCAGAATAATCAATTACTAAATTAATTGTTTTAGTTGCAGCCCTAATTTACATTTTAGTATTTTGGTTTGTAAATGTTGCATGGATGATTTCTGTTAGATGGTGATGCACAATTAATTTATATCATCAGTTTTTAATCCCACTAATCGATTAATCGTGAGAATAGTCAATCAATAAAATAATGTTAGTTGCATTAAAGTTTGCAGTTGCGATGCAACAAAATGAGAAAAAGTTCAAGGATAATGGTTATATCTGCAAAGTTTGCCTGCACTTTATTAAGGCAACTGTTGGTTTTATTAAAGCGCATTAAAGGTCCAAAATATCCTGAAGGTGTTTACAGAGCAGGAACAGATCGAATGGCAAAGAAGCGGGTCTGCTGATGCTTTACTGACTCGAGCCTCCAGAACTGGGTGGAGTGTGATCAGATGGCTCCAGGGGGTCTAAGTCTGCAAGCTCACAGGCATGTGAAATGCCTTCACACAGCCAGTGTGTGGGCCTCTGTTTAGAAAAGGGCCTTGCCAAGAGCCCCATCACCATAACAGACCAACAGCTGCTGAGAGGCGGCCTGTTCCATACAGCTTGCTAGATTACACATTGGACACAAACAATGAATTTCTCCTCTCGCTCTGAATGGAAAAAGAAGAGGCGTGAGTGTAGCTGAAATAATAAACAAACCGGCTGGGAGCAAGCATTATCTCCAGAGGGAGACTTGCAGCCAGTTCCCACTGACACCTTCAAGAAATATTTCAATGTCAAGCAGATTTAGGCTGGAATGGAACATTTTTCCACAGCAGCAGGGGAAAAACAAAAATTAACTGTACGGCAGACGTTACAGATTACTGAGAAAATGAAAACAACAACAGAAAATAAGAAATAAGAAGTGAAGTGGTGTGGAGCAAATTCACTGCCCTGCATTTAAGGTGAAGATGTGTAAAAATCTTAATAAATGATGAGACTCAGATTCCCAGAGATTTTCCTGCTGATCGATGCTGCAAAACAGTCTGATCGACACATATCAACCCTTCATAAAAATGTAAACAACTTTAGGCAAGGAGCCATTTTCTGCACGAATATTAACCCATAAATGACATGTTCTTCCGATATTTCCCATTTTGAGGAAACAGTCCTTTGTTTCACATCATATTTACAGTAAATGGATGCAGGACGTCACAAATGACGGCCTGAATTTGATTCCCTGATCGATTTTAAAAACTGAAGTTTACATTTTAAAATATGCTTTAGTTGCATATTTTTTATCTACGGAAGACAATCAGGGCCACAAAAAGGAGAAAATCTGACTTTAATTACATCATTCTGAGTTTTTATTTTATTGTAATTCTGACTTCAAACTCACAATTATGACTCTTATCGACACTCAGATTGTAATGTTTTATAACTGGCTTTTGTTTCGAATAAATTTTTTTTATTTAATATGAAAATTCTGATTTTAATATCAAACAATAATCTCTCAATTATGACTCTTTACCTGAGAGCAAAGCTGTTTTTTTCTTTTGCAGAATTCTGAATTTTATCTCAAAATTCTCATTTTTTTCTCAGAATTTATTTTTTGGCCCCGTAATTCCAACTTTACTGCTAAAATTCTGACTTTTTCCTCAGAATTTTGAATTTTGTCTCAAAATTTTGACTTTTTACTCAGATTTCTTAATGAGAATAAAAAATTGGTCAAACAATTTTTCTAGAAATTCTGACTTCCAACCTCAAAATGTTGACTTTAAATCAGCTACTTAAAAAAACCCACTCCAGCCTGTCAAGCTCCTCCAGGAAGTTGGTTCTCAGCATCTGAAGCTCCTTCTCCCCAGGTGCTTCTCTGCATCTAAACAAATTAAGGGTCTGAATGTGTGAATTTATTCTTAAAGTATTTCTCTAATGTAGTCCAGTTTCAGGATCAGGTTTGGTCGAATAAATTTAATAACCCCAATAGGGCAGGAGATGAAAAACGACGTGTTGAAAATAGTTTAAACTGAGCAACACTCCTCAAAGTCCTGTCTCAGCTCGGTTGCAGTTGTTTGTTTATGCACATTAATCATCTTTGCCGCCACATCCATCCGTCTTCCATCTGTAACACGAGACGGACAGAACAAGCCGATTCAGCACCACATGTCTCCCAACTTGAAGTGATTGTCAAGCTGATGTTCGGCACAGGAATGCTGAGCGGACAGAACGAGCCGACTTCTCTCTTCTCCAAGCATAATGAAGAAGCAGAAGAAGAAGAAAGAGGAGGAGAAGAAGAAGAGAGCGCAGGCGAGCCGCGGTTGATGTGGTTCGGACTGCGGTTGTCTCTGAGTTCATCATCCCAGGATGAATGAGTCACCAACTCCAAACACCACCCAGCGACCCGCTCAGTCACACACAGCTGGTGCTGCTGAGGCCCGTCGCTGCAGAGCGGCGTCATGCTGCCACCATGTGGTCAAAGAGCAGAATGCACAGGAGCTATGAGTTAACATTAGAACAAAATAAACAAAATAATCATTTCTCTAGAACAAAATGAGTTTGACACGTTCATCAGATATTCTGCATTATTTACAAATAAGTATTTTGAATATAAATAAGAAGAAAATAGATTTTGTCACATCATGTGGGAATATAACCGTTTCTTTTAGCCTCTCATCAAAATGGGAAAAACCGGAGAACTCAAGACAAATGTGTGTTAATCTGCATAATTCAGGAAGAAGAGCTTCAATGGAAGGGCCCAGTTTGTCTTTCCAGCTCAAAGACTGGGGATACTGGGATAGAGAACGGCAGCAAAGAGCGCCATCTAGAGGTGACAGAGTCACCATAATCACTGGATGTTATCTACTTTTCACCATCTTTTTTTTTTTTTACCAGGGGTTGCAATGAGCCTGAAGCTCCACATAATTAGAAAATGTAGTTTATTTATTCGCACTGCAAGAGACAATAACACAAAAAGATTAGAAAAAACAGAGGCGTGTTGAGGCAACAATAACATCCCTACAGACCACACACATCCTGGACACAAACTGCACAGACTTCCCCCTGATTGTCTCTATGATGAACACAATGAACATTTTACTTTCTGAAAAGTCTGGGAAACTAAATACGCATCACAACCGACCTTCTTTTTTCCCTTTCTTTTCCTAAAGTTGATCTTTACGCTGTGAGCGCTTACAAACCAAAGTCAAAATTCTCCTTTTGTGCACCCAGTTATGCTGATTTAAAACCATTCTGACTGATAATTTATTCTAGAGAATAAGTTATTCCTCAATGGAAATCCTCAATGGAGCTAATTACGACTAATTAGCATCAATAAGTCGATATGACAGCTCAATGTGAATAATCATATGTGCATTGTTCCACTTGCCGGTGTCTTCATGGAGAACAACCATGATCCTATCGAGATGGGGGAGAACCAGCTGATGCGAGCCACAACGTCTCACTAATTGCCCCAATGATTACAGAGCAAAAGTGGAAAACGCTGCAAAAGCCTCCAGGCCGTTCTCCGCTGTCCTGTTTCGACAGACTTGATCTGCTACAGGTGGAGATCTTTACGCTTTCAAGCTAGTAACAGCATGTCTTTGAATCTATCATCCCAGCTCATTCAGTCCACGTGTACAAACGTCTCACTTCAGAATCGACATTTTTACAACAACCCTCAGCAGCTCTGTCAGCTGGGATCACTGTAAGGCAGAAACTGAACAACCACTTCACCTTTAGCAACGGTTATCAGGAAAATAAGTGGCTGTCCGCTTTAGGTTGCTCAGCGATATTTACCTGCTGCATCGCAGGAGCAGTGTGACTCAAATCACTCATGCAGGAAACGAGTGTGTCGACGTTTCTACAAAAATCACGTCAGAACAAGATGCACCAAACGACTCAGTCAAAGCTTCACCTCAGAGATTGAACTACATATGTTTTCGCATGAATGTTGTGTATTGAATAACATGCGAAATTACAGAAATATACCAGGACTGAATCGATTGATCATGATTAATCGATTCTTCAAATAAACATCAAATAATTTAGTAAACAATTAATCTTTAACTGGAGTTCACATTTTGCATAATTTTTACAAACTTTTGTCTGCAAAGAAAGTCAATTAATTGGATTAATCATAATTAACTGATTAATAAAAGTCAACTTATTTAGTAATCGATTAATCTTCAGTTGAAGTTTACAATATACATGTAGCATTTAAGATATATTCAAAAAAACTCTTGAAAATGTTGATTAATTGGATTAATTGTGATTATTCTACTCTTCAATTAATCGTTGACTAATTTAGTAATTTGTGAATCTCTAACAAATATACATTTTCATTCAAGGTAAAAAAAATAATCTTCACTGTAAAAACAAAAAAAGGTTCAACCCAGAAATCCTCATGTGGCAGTTTTAGTTTCACTTCATTCAAATTCTGTAAAAACAAAAACATTTCCTGCGAAGCACCTTTTGCGTTTCAATTATTAATTGATCAATCTGAAAAATAATCAATAGATCATCAAGCAGAAAGGGCTGAGCTTTCCACATGTTGACTTTCAGCTGCAGATGCATCTTTTACTACAAATGATCGGCCGTAAACTAAAGGAATGCTGGTGATGTGTTTTAAGCAATAAAATGTTTATTTTCTTACTTATTTGTTTATAAGCATCTTTTACTGTGTGTCTAATATTTTATTAAAAAGGCTTTGAGTCCATCATCCCAGCTCTGCATGTTTTTCATTCTGCATTCGAAAAATATGCAGAATGTGTCAATTGTTTTGTCCGATTAATCGTCAGAATAATCGATTAATCGACTGAAAAGTTTATAAAATAGCCAGTTACCAAAATAATCATTAGCTGCAGCCTGGGAATATACAAGAAATAAAATGCAATTTTTCAATGCGCAACTTTTAACGTTTATATATCAAAAGTTTTCTGGAAATAAAAACTCAAGTTTCACTTTATTGCTTAGCAATGTAAGGGCCAGACTAACCCTCCCATATTACCCAGAACACATGGGCTGCCTGGAGACCAGCTCCTTATTGTATGTGATCTGCTCGGCATGTTAATGGGGGAAGGAGGGAATCGGGCGGCGGGTTGAACAGAGCCGTATCTCCCACACAAGCAGAAGCAATTTTGCAAGAAACCGGTGGAGCATAGTGGTAAATATTAAGCTTTGACTCTGTGATGGGAATGAAAACGGCATGCCTGTGTTTTACTGGGTCGGGTCGTTAAACACCTTCAACTTTTCAATGTGATCAATTTACAATCAGAAAGTTTTATGTGTGAAGAAGCTTTTTCTGTGTCTTTGCATGTCTAAATGATAGACATGCAAATTATGAAAGGAAATGTTCAGCCAAGTCAGAATACGTGGATTTTTAAATTTTGCTACAAATCCAGTTGAATTAGGTCTGTTGCTTTGACTAGGCCGTTCTTAAACAGAGTGAAATATATTCAAAGCCACTTTTCTGAGTAAAACTAAACTAATACGCATCTTGATACTGGCAGAAATGTAAAAAAAACTCCTGCTTTGTTTTGTTGCTGTTATTTGTTTTATTATCTAGTTACTTACTTTGTAGATAAATACCACATTTTGCTTTTTATTAGTCTGTACTGTTTATTGTATATACACCAGTTGGTAAGTAAATTTTTTAAAAGTCTTTAAATTAGTTACATCATTTAATTCCCCTATTTAATAATGTATTTTTGAACTGAATTAAAATCCAATATGGCTGCATTTTATCAATTCAGGTAAAAATTAATCAATTGGGGAAACTAAATAAAGTACTATATAACTTTATTTAATGTTTTTCTACAGCGTTTGAAAGGGTTTTTAGATATTTAGTAATTATTTGATTGAATAATTGTGAAACAAATTTTAACTCTGTAACACTGCTTCACATCTAAAGGACTAAAATTGTCCATAAATTCTTCTAAAAATACTTATAACTGCCTGTTTTAATAGTTCACACCCAAAAACATGTCTTCTTTTCTTAGTTTGTTTCAACTACTTTATTTGAAAAACAGTTTGCAGTGCATCACTAGTATTCCTTCCACTCCATCTCACAATGATGCACAAAATAAAATTAAAAAATCCGAGGCCAAAAACTGGTTTAGCCGTTTAGCTCAGTGAAATTTAAAATTGCAGCTGCCTTTTATTTGACTTGTCCAGTTTAAGAAATGATCAGCGTTTATGTGCTGCTCATGCTGGGTAAGTGAGAGTGAATCAGAAGCCATCAGATGGTGACTTAGCAAAGAAAACAAGCAGAAAGCTCTGAATCACTGAAAACAGCAAATCACGTCCAAAACAAGATGCATTCTGGGCCGCAGGACCGACTCTTCCAGACTGTGGAGACGCTTCTCCATCCAATTCCTCAGACGTGTAAAAAGGATTATCTCATCTTAAACCAAACTGCAAAAATGCAACTTTTCACTAAGTATTTTTGGTCTAGTTTCTGCTAGAAATGTCTTGACATACATGAAATAAGACAAAACTAACTTAGAAGTAACTTTTAGCAAGATATAAGAGATTGTTTTAAATAAATAATTACTCAATATTGATAAAAAACTAAAATCATTTGCAGATTATTTCAGTTGTAAGATATTTTTGTCATGTTGTAAGTTTTATTTAATTAAAACAAGCTCCTATATATGCCGGTCAAAATAACAAATTTCGCTGGACGATAAATTTATTGCGATAAACGATAATATTGTTGCATTGAGACCATTTTAAAGTGATATGATGGTAATTCAAATGAATATGTAACAGTGGAACTGGAAGACATGTTAAAAATCCAAAATAAATAAACAAATAAAATAAAATAAGACTTTGTAAACAAAAATGTCCTGGTTGAAACCAAAACAACAAACTCAAGACTTTTATCATCCAGTTGTTTGTAGAAAGAGATAAAAAAAAGGGATAAACTATAAATTTTACCAATAGAAATAATTTCAATTGTTTTAATTTATCATGCGATTCATTTATTTATTGATTATTCTGCTATATTTTGCTGAAAAGTTGCTTATATGTCAGTTTTGTCTCATTTCAAGCCTAATAAGACATTTGCACTTAAACCTAAAAAGACTTTGTGAGGTTTTGTGTTTTTGTGGTGCATTCTTGATTTCTACCAATGTGTGAACAAACAGACGACACGTCAGAGTCAGAACGATGGAGATGAATGGAAAACAACAGTTTAGCAGAAGCGAAGGAAATATTCAGACGTCAGAGCTTAAGTTGCTTTATTCCTCCTAAATCCTGCCAGCAGTCTGTCTCTCAGGATCAGGTATGAGTGCAAGACGCTCTCTGTGTGCGTTTGTTATGTCATCACAGGCTCTGTGCTCGATTCTTCACAGCATAAATGATCCCACACAGAGAGCACTTAACCACAGGAAGCCTTCGCCACTGCAGAAAACTCCAACGCTGCTCTTCTCACCAAAGTAAGGTGCTGAATATGATTTAGTTTATTAATCCACGGTGAAACCACTGAGCTCCCTGCTTGCAGTGCAGCAATGAGTCCTGGACGTCTGAGGTTTTATTTCTCCAAATGATTTGTCTGGTAAGAGTCTTGCGGTGTTTCCTGCTGCTTTCCCAGCAAATCAGGAAGTCGTGACAAATTGCTATTTGCATTCGCTTCTTCCGTGGGTAAATTGACTCCCCTTGTTTCATTTGTCTGAGGAACTTTGTGAGTCATCAGAGGACGTGTCGGGCCGCGGCGCAGCAAACAGGCGAGGACGGGGCGTTATGTCGTTACAGCCGTCCAATCAGCAGAAATGATACGCTCCGTTCTTTGATTAGGAGGTTTGGAGAGCATTTGCACATCAGACGCGCCTGTGCATAAATAAAACATCCACGCAGAAACCAAAACACACATTTTTTGCGCTGCCTCCCTCCACAGGGAGTCGGCAGATTAAACTGCGATTTGGACGTTTTGGTTAAAGATTTCTGCAGTTTGTGAGAAGATTGTGGACGATATAATGAAACACACACACACACACACACACACACACACACACACACACACACACGGTCCTTGAAGCTTCAAACATCATCAGGACAATTCCTGGGCTGGATGGAGATCTGAGCCGTATGACGCACTCAGAGGAACAAATGAAACTTGCTTTGCGTCACAACAAGCGAGTTAATGTTCATATTATAAGTCAAGACTGAAAGGTGATGAACTCAAAGTCACTGATTTCCTAAAAAGGAGGTCAGACTTTTTAAAACGATCTGCATTTTCCACAAGTTGGTCTTTGCTTCAGACTTTCTGCAGGAAGATTTTCAGGTAGAGAAGGACTAATATCAATAATAATAAAATGACATGTCCTGAATTTGATTACTTTTTTTTATTTATGGTGTATTTGTGACTGGATTTCCCAAAATGATCCTCTGCAGACAATCATTCTATACTTTCTCAGAGATTTAATTTGTTCTTCACACATTTATGTCACTTTGTCTTGAATTTCCATTAAATGTCCCACAAGAAATTAATGACTAAAAGCAAAAGATACATTGATGAAGTAAAGTTTTATCTTATTTCAACTGCAACTAGACCCAAAAAAATACTTTGTAAGATTTTGCAGTGCAGAGAATGATGTTTTAGTGAGCCTAGTCAAAGTAAAACCAAGATAATATTACATACAAGATGCTAAATTGTAACGTTTTACATTTTAAAAATAAAAGAATATTAAAACAGTTTTAAGCAGTAACTACTAACACTTACAATAAATACTTTTTACAGTGAAACCAAAACTAGAACTGGGTTGCTAGGTAACGGGCTGGGCTTGGCTGGGGTTGCTAGGCAACGCCGCCAGTGCCAAATAGAAGATTTTCGTCAATATTAAGGAATCACTGACTTAAAACAAGCTGGTATTTCCTGAAAATTTTGCAAGTTTGTTTGTCTAATTTGTGTGCTTGGATATTTTCACCAGAAACTAAACCAAAGTTTAGTTAAGCCTTTATGTTTTTACAGTGTTGGATTGTGATCAATGCATCTTTAATCAGTAAAAACAAAAACTGTGGCCCGTGTCGGCGAAGATGCAACGACTGTCAGCAGACGTCCTGCAGTCTGTGAGCTTGTTGACGTGAAAAGCAGCTGAAAAACATGTAAAACTGAAAATAAAGAAGATTTATTTTGTCATAAACCGCTGAGGCAGCAGCAGAGACACACACACGGAGAGTTAAGAGGATGGATTTCTGGAAAGGAGATGATACTGTTACAGAAAGTAATTAACTTTTACCATAATGCACAATTTGGCAGCCGTACAAACACAACAATACGTTCAGTCGCTATTACCTCACTCCCAGCACTTTCTGCTCCGCCTGCCTGATCTGCACACAAATCATCAGCCCAAGATTGGAATCTCTCATTAAATTCAAGGAGATGAAGAAAGGTCTTCCTGATAAGACTCCCTCTGCGTCTTACCGGAGGCTTCCTTTCAGGCCTGCATGGCCGCTACGCTGCAGCAACGCTGCAGCTACTACGCTGCAGCTACTACGCTCTGGCCTCTCGTTTCTGAAAACACGGCCAACAGGCGGCGAACTCGGCAGCTCAACCTCTGCAGCTCAACCTCTGCAGCGACCAGATGTTGAGTTAACCGGAAAACTTTCATGCTTTATTTTGATTTGTCATCTTCGCTGCACACAATAAAACAGATTCCATGGGAACTGATTAATCGATAGGCAATTATCAGAGAGAGAAACACAATCAGTGGATTTAATTAGACTTTGATTTAGTCATAAACTTGTGTAGTTTCCATCCTGTCACTGATGCTGAACGCCAGCAGCTGTGGAGGCTTGTTGGAGGAGCAACGAGAGGCGAAACGAACCCGAAGATCTGAGTTCGTTTTCAAAACGACACGAGAAAAAAACCTCAGCAAAGGCCATAAAAACCAGACCTTTAAATCCAGGATGACCAGCTAAAAGTTGCGAATAATTCACTCCAGTTTGTTGAATGTCATTATTACCACTGTGTTACTTGAAAATGGTCTGAAAACAACAATATTATCGTTTATGACAATAAACATCAGTTCAATACAGACTAAAGCAGTTTGTATCTATAAGAAATCAGAGTTTAATTAGACTCAACAAGGCTAAAAACTAGAGAATCAGACACATTTTACTGTTGCTCCAATAAAATGTGGTTTATGTTTAGGTCTTCCTGAAACGCCCAGGCGGTTCGGCCCGGCGGTTCGGCCAGAGGTTCGGCCCGGAGGTTCGGCCCGGCGGTTCGGCCCGGAGGTTCGGCCCGGCGGTTCGGCCAGAGGTTCGGCCCGGCGGTTCGGCCCGGTGGTTCGGCCCGGAGGTTCGGCCGGAGGTTCGGCCCGGCCAGTTTTCACCAGGCCAGCGGAGCATCAGAGTTGAGCTGCAAATTAAAATCTGCTCCTGCTGCAAATTCTGCCCCCCAAAAACTCAATTCTTTGGCTTTTTGCACCGACGGAAAAAATGAAACGGAGTTGTAACCGACAGGAAGTGCAGATGAATTATTGAAGACATGAAACATCTACCTGAGGATCCGTCTGGATAGAGTTATAAAAACTGAAGCTTCCAGTGGTTTTACTGGTAAATGGAGGGAAACGTGACAGCCTTATGTAAGCTTTTATTTTTGCCGTTTCTCCCAGGAGATCTGCTGCTTTTGTGCAAACGCACGCAAGAGCTGCATGAATAAAAGCATCACCTGATGCATTATCCCCCCTAATGCTTCAAACCAATTAATGTAATGCCGTTGCTATATTAAAAACAGGAATTATGTCTCAATAAGGCATCTCTGTAAGTGCCTGTAATGTTGCCTCACCCCGAAACACCAGCGGCAGGTCATCACATCCAGAGCCGTTCCCATTCCTCCCTCCACACATAAATCCAGGCTGCTTGGAGAAAACACGAGAAAACGAAATGAAAGATCCGTCTGAGGTTCAGGCAGCAGAAACTAAACCAGCGGCCGTCTACCTGCGCAGGTGTCCCGCTGCTCTTCTGCCTTGAAGAGTCGATTACAAAGTTTGGGCTGGTAATGAGGTCTAAAGTTTCCTGATTAAATTACCAGAGGTCAATAAAAAGGTCTTTAATGTTTAATGGCTGCAGCGATCGGAGCCGAGTTGCACCCAGACGGCCCAAAGCGACGTGCAGACGCTCGTTTAGACTCCCGTCATTAATTACAGGAGCCCAAACTCTGCTGCTCTGCATTTATATCACACTAATATGATACTTTATCACCTAGAAAGAATCACCTTCACCAGAACTCCCTGGTTCATCAATAATATTTAACTTCATTTTATTTGGAATTGTGTTGAAACATTTCATTTTTCAGTTTTTCCCTTTAAATTACAGGGAAATATTTGTCTATTCAGCAGTTTTTAAGATGCTGAAATTCCCATTTTAGTCTGGTTTTATTTTCATTTCCACCCGTTTTGCTGTAAATTCACTGTAAATTTTTCCAGAAAAAACATTTTAAATATTTTTGGATCAAAAACAAATTATAGTATTTGAAGCATTTAAAATAAATACTACAAATTAAATTCATGAGACTGGATAAAAAAATTATTTAGAAACAAGAGACTTTAATCACTAAAACTAAAATTAAAGGAGAAAAAACTTCACAAATGTTTATTTTGAGGACGGACGTCAGCGCTGCTTTTTACTAAAGAGACAACAATATATTAATATTTCTACGTTTCTTTAATCCCAGGGATAAAAATGGAGCAATAAATACCGTTTACTGTAAAAGAAAATCATGTAAATACTCAGATTATCTCTGATTTATTTTCAGACATTTTCTGTCACAACTAAAATTCATGAAAATATCAATAAATAAAATAAAAACTTTCAGTTTAGAAATAAGTGCAAATTATATAAAACTATAAATGATAGTTTTAAGCCTTATTCCGATTCAGATTACAGAAATCAGTATTTCCAATTTACTTAATAAATTAAGTAAAAATAAATAAATAAAAACCACGTTTTACATTTTAATGCCTTTGATTAGAAATAATTCAGATTCATTTTTTCTGGCACCAACAATCGATTCGACCTTTTCGGGATCAATCAGAGAATTGACTGAAATATGTTCACATTAAGTTGTGATCAGTTGTTTGCAACGTTCAGCAGGTTGAGAGGAACGAAGATGGAGGAACATTTTCAGTTTGGCTGAACTTCCTGATGCGTTTAAAGGATTTATTCTGTTTGCTTCATGCAAACCGGAAAACAAAACGTACATGAAGCCGTTTAAGCAGCAAACAGCAAATTCCTGCTCATTATATCGGAAACGGATCAACTGGCTTAGTGTTGATCCAAAGCTGCAGCCAGAAAATGTTCTGGACCGGACCGGCTGCATGCAACCCGGCCAACAGCTGCACTGCACAACCACCACCAGGAAAACCGCGTTTTAAAACCGTGTGGGTCAATAATTCATTCAACCAGAGACTTTAGAGCTGCTCTGCTGCAGCTGCAAGAATCAGTGAATGAAAAGGTAACGTTTATCAGGTTTATGAGGTTTTCCTCTTTTAATATCCCACTAAATTCATGACTTCTTTCAAAATCAGGTGACTGAACTCAACAAGTGGAGGAGGTCCCGTGTTTGAAATAAGAAAAAAAGGACTTAAGCTTGTTGTTTCCATTTCCTACCAAATTTTGTGACCGAATTTAAACTGCAGAGTCAGAATCCCAAAATCAAAGTAAAAGTTCAGAAACAAAAGTCTCATTTCTGAGATTAATTTCAGAATTTCTGAGAAAAAGAAATTCAGAAAGAGAAAAAAAACCTTAGAATTAAAATAATTAACATTCTAAGAAAACATTCGAAAAGCCGTAATTCTGAAAAAAAAAAGTTAAAAAGATCGAAACAAAAAGTTAAATTTGCCAAATGTCAGAATTTCTAAGAAAGAAGCCAGAATCCTTGAGTCGCATTAAAATACTGATATTAATGTTAGAATTTCCAGGAACACAGTTTAAGTCGACGTTCTGAGAAAAATATTGAAATTCCGAGAAACAAAAGTTGAGAGATAAACGTCAAAAATTCTGAGAAAGACATTAAAAAAAGAAAAAGTCTGAACTATGAGATCAAAATTAACATTCAGAGAGAAAATGTAAAAATCAGACTCCAGCGGCTTACAGTCGGGCTTTGAGTCTTGGGCACTTGGAGCAACATTCTCACTGAATTATGCATCGCATTTAATGCAACGGTGATTTATCTGCATGCCACTTTTTAACTGTAAAGCCTTTTTTCCCATCTGAAGTCAGAAACAATCAAAGATCCTCGCAGAGTAACTCTGGAGAAGTCCAGAAGATGCAAAGCGCTCACTTACAAATTTCCTCTTGAGCTTGCCCTTGTTGCTGCGCGCCGTCTTGGCTGAGCCGTAGTCCAGGCTCATGTCCAGGTGGTCGTCGGCCGACATGCTCTTCCGGAGGTAGGCGGCCCGCGCCCGGAAGTGGGAGAACGGCGACTGGGAGCGCGGCCGGGCCTCGCTGCTGCCGCCGCTCTGCTCCGTCTCGTCGTCTCCCTCCACGTCGTCCTCCAGTCGCCACAGCTCCCCTAGACGCAGAGAGGAAGAAAAAACAGAGACAGGTGGATAAATGAGAGCAACACAAATTGGACGACACAATTATCGGAAGCTGTCATCCGACGACGGCCTCCATAAAACACGCCTGGAATGTAATTTAGCTTGCCTTTAAGCTCAGCTGCTTTCTAACCGTATTATTCTTCGCCTGACTTGTGAACAACTTGATTATGATTACAGCTGCTGGACAGAAACGATGGCTCATTTGCAACAAAGGAAGAGTCGTGCAGCAACGCTCGCGTTTTTCCACAGCAGAGACGCTGCGCTGCACCAATCAGGTCCGACTCTCATCGCTCTGCATCCAACGGCGCCCAGTGATCCGTTAGCGAAGCATCAGAAACGATCCAAGTCAACACGCTGCAGCAACAGAGCAATCTGGCCTCTACAGGGACAAACCAGGCAGACATTAGAGTGATAAACAATATTATTGTTGCTGTTTTCAGTGGAAATGTTGGTATTTTAAGGAGGGAAATAACAAGAATTTATATGAGTGACTAAAACAATCAAACAAAACAAAATGTTTCCTAATAAATAAATAATCCTTTCAATATAAAACTTAAGAAACTTTAATAAAACCTGCAGGTGAACATGTTTGTTTTTCATTCAGTAGAGAATCCAGACATTTTACTCAAGTCAGAGGAGAGACACTTTATTTCAAAAAGTTACTCAAGTAAAAGTAATAGAGTAAATGTAACTAGTTACTCCCCAATTCTGGAAAAACTAAATCCCAAACTTCTGCTTTTTCTTTCCAATATTTTAAATGAAATAAAATCCGGAAATAGGACAAAAATCCATGAGTCTGAAGTAAAGTGGAGATTCTGCTTTCTGTTCTAGAATAGAACAAAAGTCCATTTAGAAGACGAGCTGCCTCAGGGTTCGTCTTTTGGGTCAGGAAATGGAGAAGCTGGAGAAAACCCAAACAGAACAATGATCTGCAGACATGTTGCTGTGTGTGTTGGTATTGTTCTGGTTGGTTAAAAGCTTTTCTATCCATGCAGTTCATGTATAACTCAGAAAGTCTTCCACAACGTGCAGAAAGGTCTATTTTTTGCATCACAGCTAAGTGACGTTGATTTTCTGAAAGTCTGCTGACATGCAGAGGCCAGCAGAGCTGCTGTCTGTAGACATAAATCGCAGTAAATGCTGCGGCTGCAGCCTGCGCTGCTGCCTGCGCTGCTGCCTGCGCTGCTGCCGGCTGCAGCCTGCGCTGCTGCCTGCGCTGCAGCCTGCGCTGCTGCCTGCGCTGCTGCCTGCGCTGCTGCCTGCGCTGCTGCTGCCTGCGCTGCTGTCAGTGCGAAGCGTCCGGAGAGAGTCGCTGAAAGGAGGCTGAGCAGCACAAACATGGAAATGAACCTGTAGGAGAAAACGATTCCTCTGAGAGGCGACACTTCCTGAGGAAATTAAGACATAAAATCCAAACTTTAGAGGAAAATGGTGGCAATTTTTATTATTTTTTTTACATTTTCGTAAACAGTCTAAATCTAAGATACACAAAACGGTGCCTAGCTAAAGTTTCATTATGTTAAAACCATAAACTCCTGTATATTTTACTAAAGGGGATCTATTATGCAAACTTCACACTTTGCACATTTTTGTTATTCAATTTGGGTCTAAATCACTTAAAGAAGCAATAAGCTAATGTTTCTTGGTGTTTGGAAAACGAGCCCTTTTAAAAACCTCCTGGTCGTTGAGTCAGACTATGGCGTTAAATACCAACCCAAACTTTAATAAAACATGTTTGTTTTTCATTCAGTAGCGATTACTGTGCTGTAAAAGTAAAAAGTACAGCAAAGTCCTCCCAAAAGTTACTCAAGTAAATGTGACTAGTCACTACCGAACTCTGCTGCTGTAATTACAATAAGGATTATCCTATTTCACAACTATGTGTAGTAAAAATCAGCACATTTTGTAGTGTGAAAAATGTGAAACAAATCCAAGAAACATGAATGGATTTTGTGACAGAAGCAGAGACAAAACCGGACGGATCCGTTTCTTCAGCTGGATTAACGCTCCATCCAGAGGTTCTGCTGCTGACCGCAGAAAAAACAACATTTTAACAAGTATTTCTGGTCTAGTTTCTAGTGCAAATACCTTAATACACTTAGAATAAGACAGAAATAACTTAAAAGAAACTTTTCCGCAAGATATACAATCATTGTTTTCCTAAAACTTAAACAATAACTCCCCAATAACTTAACTTAAAAATACTTTTAAGTTAGTACATTTGAAATAAGAGAAAACTACGATATTTGCTCTAGAAACTAAATACTTGGTAAGACTTTGTGTTTATGCAGAGGCAAAACACCAGTAATTAACTGGCTGTGCAGATGCTAGGAATGCGTGACAACTTGTGTCCACCTCTGCAACCAACCGCAGAACAGCTGCCTCAAATTGTTCGCTGAATTTAAGAGGGAAATAAGAACAGACTGCAAGGCAGTCAAACATCAAACTGATCGCAATCACACCTCTTTGTAAGAAAAGTAGAAAAATAAATGGATCAAATGCAAAACACCTGGCTTCCACAGCTGGATGACACTGTGACACCACACAGAGAGAGAGAGAGAGAGAGAGAGAGAGAGAGAGAGAGAGAGAGAGAGAGAGAGAGGCTGGTGAGTTACTCTTACTAATATCAGCCGCGGCTTAAATCCCTGAATGAAGTGCGGCTCGGTTATTAAACCGAGGAGCAGCGAGGGGAGGAGGAAAAAAAGAAAAAGAAGTTGTCTTCCAGCTCCTGCAGGGATAAAGAGTGGTGGAAAGAGCGAGGTCGCATCATGGTCGATGACAGCAGTTGCTAGGCAACAAGGAGCCACGTGAGACCCGGTTCTTTAATTTGATATTTGCATCGGAGCAACAGCCGAACACGAGGAAGCAGAGGAGAGACAAAGGCGGTTAGGATGTCCACGAAACGGCAGAACCCGGGTCCGAATCTGGCGGCGGCTCGGTTGGAATCGTTCGAACGCAGCGGCGGGAAGGATTCATTGGATTAGGATTGCATTGATGGATGGAGCTCAGGCTCCTCTAATAAAGCGGGTTTATTGATAAAATAATCAAGTCGTTGTTCCGACTGGAGGCCAGGATGGACAGAGATTATTTCTCCTTACATTTTTTATTTTTATCCTTTTTTACCAAGTATTAAGCACTGAAATGACCAAATTGCTGTGGAATGAATCAAAAATTGGCTGTGATATTTTTAGAACACAGAGGGGAAAAGGCGTCAGAAAAGCTCCGTAAGGTTAATGGAGTTCTGCTTGTGCTCAGCATGTCGGCACGAAATTAATCTCTAAACAAGGTCGTGTCAACTCTGATTCAAATTCAGGCCAATAAAATGAAAAGTTAAACATTCTCTGTCTACATAAACCCACCTTATGTTGTGTTTGCATGACTAATTCAATTAAATTAAGCCTAATTGGATAAAGCACATTAATTAACATTTTTGTAAATGCGCCAGAATTAGCCAAAGATTTGATCCTGTTCAGAAGCAAAGAGTCAATATAAGATGCAATTGTGTCACTCTGCTTGATTTTGATACGTTATAGATGGTAGAGTCACCCCACAGCATGATTCTGCCACTGCCACTTTTCCAAATCCGTGCACAATGCTCCATACTTCCCAAAAGTCTGAACTGGAAGTGATCTGCGCCATCTTGGCAGGAAATCACATGCATGATCCGCAGCAGAGCCGTGCGCTTCGAGACCAACAAAGAGAAAATACTGGGACACTCTGAACCAATGTGAACAAAATGGCTGCTGTCAGGAAAACAAAGAGTCGAGATTTGAGACGAAGAAGGAAAAAAAACGTCAAACAATGTGGACAAACTGCCTACGATCAATTCTTCAACAGCTTTGTAAAGGACATACAAACGTTTTGTGTGATATCAAGGTTCTGCCGACTGGCACTTAGCTACATTAGCTAAGCTAATTATGCTAGTTTGTTAGTAAGTACTACAGTAACTATCACTGATATTTATCTGAGTATCATGCAGAGGTTGGTAGAGTACTCAAACCTGCATTGTTTATAAGTTAGATGGGAACGAGGTGAGAGCAATTTCTAAGCTTGTGGCTTTTTTATTGTTGTCATAGCAACTCCATAGCGACTGTCTGCCAAGATGTCTGTCGGCTACAAAGTTCACAGAAGTGTGACGTCAGATGAGAACTCTGTATCGCACAGCGGCGGTGACGCTGAAGCCGTCCCGATGCGAGTCACTGACACGGCTAACGGTACGTTAGCGCCGCTAACAGAGCAGCAAATGAGAAACAGAGTGCTAGCTAGTGCTAGCTTGGGAGAGGCTAACAACTAGCATGTCTCCCACAGCTCGTACTTTTTGATTTGCCGTGTTCAGTTAACTAACGTTCAGCTTTACTTTCCATGAGCAAACACCGCTTTGAATCTGTTCAGTTTAAAGTTGGAGGCGGAACATGTAACGTTGATTTCAGACGTTTATTATACATGCGCATAATAAATAAAGTTTCCGCCACAGCTTATTGTTTAATGTGATTAATCTGGCTGAAGGTTTTAATCGACTGACAGCATCAGAGATGCACCTCTGCTTCCAGCACCTGAATCAAAAGGCTGATCAACAACTTTTGCAAAGGTCATGAACCGTTCGTCTGATTCAGATGAGTTGGTTCTAAAGCGTCATAACCCACTGCATGTAGATCAATATTGAAAAAGAACAACGACGCTTCCTGCAGCATTCATTACGTCTCTCATTCTTTGGTTAGGAATATGTCTTCTTGAGAAATAACAACGAAAAAATACATTTTCTCTCCAATAATCTGTTTTATTTATGAATCCCTGCCGTACGCAATCCTTTCACATTACCTGTAAGTGTTTTCTTAACAAGGATGGATTTTTCTTTTCAAATGAAAGCACTCTCTGTCAGGAGGCTTCAGCTTCAAGATTCTCCATGACATGTTTTCCCTGTCAGGTAAGGGAACGCCGTTTGATTTACAAGCAAGAAGGCGAGAGAGAGACGAGATCAGAGAGAGCGAGATGGAGGGTTTACCACATCTGCTCCCTCTGAGGCGACTGGATGCTGCGCGCTCTGTCATGTGAAGCAAATATCAGAGAATCGGAGCAGCAGACGGCAGAAAGGTGAAAGAAATGGGTCATGTTTGGTATATCTGAACACTTTAGTTTGGGCTTTTATGTACTTTACAGTTTTGTATCAGCAGCTAAAGATTAGCACAACAGTTCAAGATGCTATTGCTTCATAAGTCAGTCTGTCCAAACGTTTTGGTAAGGGGATGCTGCGTTCATTAGCAACATTTAGGGTTATTTGTAATTTACAAGCACGATAAAAGGATAGACTTCAGTCCTTCTGCTCATGGCACAGAGTCGCTCAAAAGAACTGAATCGCTTGTGAGCGACACAAAACTCGCAGCCGATCTGATTTAGCTTCCTCCGATTATATAAGTAGCTCCCATTGTTCCCTTTCCACCGAATCTTCAGCCTTTTTTAAGTGACCTTGTTTTAAGCCAAATATCCTTTTTTTTAAACACAACCCTTTGGTAAGATAACCGTAGCGTCGCTCTTTCAGCCCAAGTCATGGCAAATAGATGGTTTTTCCCTGGACACATAGCAGTAGTACAGGGACCTCCGGTGGTACGGGGACCTCCGGTGGTACAGGGACCTCCGGTGGTACGGGGACCTCCGGTGGTACGGGGACCTCCGGTGGTGCGGGGACCTCCGGTGGTACGGGGACCTCCGGTGGTACGGGGACCTCCGGTGGTGCGGGGACCTCCGGTGGTACGGGGACCTCTGGTGGTACGGGGACCTCCGGTGGTATGGGGACCTCTGGTGGTACGGGGACCTCTGGTGGTACGGGGACCTCTAGTGGTACGGGGACCTCCGGTGGTACGGGGACCCCGGTGGTACGGGGGCCACTATTATGATACATGGCATGTTGGCATGCTGCGCCCCACGCTGACTAGCTGCATCTTAACACCTGAAATAACGTTATTTATGTTCGCCTATCTACTGGCTGAAATAAAATGTTTGTTTTTGCCAAACAACTCAAGTCTATTCTTAAACTATTAGTAGTCCATTCAACACTTGTAGTAAATAAACTTTCTATCATTGGAAAGTTTAGAATCCATAATGTGAATAACTCAAAGTGCCCTGAGTCGACGTGTTCATGAGTTTGTTGTGGTTAGTCACATTTACAAAACAGCGCCATCTTCACATTCGGAGGAGCAAAGACAATCAGTTAAGAGGACAATATTTTTCCTTCAGGTTGTTTATATTAAGATGTTGCGTTATCGCAGGGTGAGTGTTTGTTAAATCAGGTAATTGGTCCTCGGTGTGAAAAAGTTTGAGAAACTGCTGCAGTTTACCTGCAGGGGGCAGAGTGCAGGCCTGTGATTGGCTGCTGGCAGGTGGAGGGTTTTTCCTGCGGGGCGGACTCCCACCAATCAAGTCCGAGTGGTGGACCCTGGAGACGGTTGGAGACTGGGGGATGCTGGGGAGAGTTCGCGACTTCGCCAGTAGGGGTCGCTGCAGCTTCCTTTCCAGAGACCTGCAGAAATGAGACACGGAGAATAGATCTGTTTGGTTTATTGATACTTTTGACAAGATTACAATTATCGCAACGGCGAGAGCTGCAAATTAAAACTGTATATGATGCCATGTTATTTATACAAATAGGCCTATAATAATAAACAATAACTCAGGGATCAGTCAGTTAATCAGACCAGGTTCTAAAACGATTGATTCTGATGTGACGATGTGATGATGTCACATCGTCACATCAGAATCAATAGAAACAATCAAGCGAACAGCTTGGCAGAGTGCTGAAACAAAACACACACACAATGCTATTTATTCATTTATTTAGTTGCACTTTGCACACAAATACAGAAACCTGAAGCTGGAAAGCAACGGATCTATAAGGAAAATATTCTGACAGCACAAAACATTTCAAGGAACAAGTTACATAAGAAGAGAAAGAGAAAGAAAGACAGAAGTGGAAACAAGAATATGAAATTTTATACTGGAGGAAAACTGGTGATAAATGTTCAGACACTTAGTTTTAGGAATTAATCTATATCTTAGAGGAAAGATAAAAATATTCAACATGATTCAGTGTCTAAGAATTATTTCAAAGAAAATTTGGACCAAAATCTGCAGAAGACAATTTTTCTGTGTACATTTCAGTTGGAGCTGCAGAAATCCTGGATAAAAAAAGGCATTTAAACACCAAAATGACTTTTTTATTTATGTTAAAGATCCTGGAAACGGCGTCTGAAATATACATCATTAATAACATGAGTGTAAAAAGGAGGCTCAGCTGTTAATGTAGCAGTAAGCAGAGGCTCTTTAAGACGAAACCATGAAAACAGAAAAGCTTTTTATGGCTGCAGCCCTGCTTTACATTTACATGGCAATAACTGTCTTCAGGTTTTAATACCACTTTCAACCACAGGCTGCCCTTTATTTCAATGGCCTTTAATGTGATAGTCCAACAATAAGTCAAATTTCACTCAAAAAAATCTGAATAGTGCGGTGTGCATTTGTATTCAGCTCCTCGCCCACCGTGCCTGGTGTGTAGAAAGTTCAACTCTAGAAACAGAACTTCTTCTGACTTTCTTCCAGAGTTTGTTCTTCCAGTCTCTCTTCTCCGAATGCCAGATTTGTTGACACTTTAACATCAAGAAAACATATCAGTATTCCCTAAAAACCAGATTATTGCTGCTGTATTTGGTGATGCAAAGTGTTTCCTTCACAATTTTGTGAAATACACAAATTTAAATGTGGCCAAAAAAACCCACCTCATCCTTAAAGGTGACCCGTTACGCTTCCTTAAACAGGTTAGATGTAGATCTGACCCGTTTGTTACGTTTTTGTCCAAAATCATAAATCATAAATCTGCCCTATTGAGCTGCTTTAGGGCGTCCTGTTCCTTTAAATCCAAATCCAAACACTCACACATGAAAATGGCTGCAGACAGATGAGCAATTATACAACCGTACATCTTTGACAAGCAAAAGTGGAGCCTCCTGCACAACCAACGAGACTGCATTGAGCGGTCATAAAGCCTTTGAACGAGAAGTAAATCCAGCTGACCAAAAGTGCTGGCACTTTTATTTTTAAGCGCTTGTAATAATGAAGTACAAAAACGTAACATCGGTTTTTAAGTCCAGTCTTTATTTTTTATAAAAATATATTTTTTGATAGGTTTCCATTGATTTATTTTAATTTTTTTGTAAAAGTGGGCAGCGAGGGAAGCGATTCTGTTCCCTCCTCTCTTCCTCTGTGTGTGTCTGCAGCTTATATTGCAGGCTTAAGTTTATCTAACTCTGGGGATCAATTAGATAAACCGAGAGCAGATCCGAGATCAGCACATCCACGGGTCTCAGACGCAACGCACCGACATCAGCGATTAAACTCCAACCTGGTGGGAAACGCAGGCGTTGGAAACATTTCCACCCTCTGAAGGTGAAGCTGCTTTTCAGCTCTCTGTGCACAAGGAGGCAGGAAACACTTTGATAACAACAGAAGCCGACAAGTTTCTCACTCCTCGGCGATCCATACCGACGTGTGCGAAGGAGAAAAAAGTATTTGCCTGAAGCGCGCACACACACACACACACACACACACACACGCACACGCACACACACACACACACACTCCTTGAAGCTGCCTGCAGGTGAAGCCGTCCGCTTGTAAACACTTACAGCCAGCCGCACTCTCTTCATTTGCACAAACAGTCGTCGGTCTCCCACCGGCACAGCGTGATGATAACACTCGGGGTTGAACAGTCGGCCCAGGCCGCTCTGACAATTTGGGTTTCACTCATCCAACGGACCTGTTGCTAAGCGACACTGACTACAAAAAAGGGGGTGAAAAGAAGAGGAGAGAGCAGCGATGAGGAGCGAAGAGCCTTGTTTTTTGTTTTCCTTCGCCTCCCGGCAGCAATCTATACCATCAGGCTGGAGGAGTCAACAGTTTTCTGTTCCGCGATGTTCTGGAGAACCGCCACGTCTCTTGTTTATCACATAAACTGGAAATATGCAGAGAATAAACCAGATTCACTCTGAATGACAGACACGAGCAAACTCGTCAAAATGTGTGAATAAAACACTGCAGGATTTGCAATTTTTTAACAGAAAGTGTTATAAAAACATGCCCCATACAATCGAGCTCGTCAGTTTGGCGTGGAAGAAAACTCTCGAAAATCTTCTGTTCTCCGTCTGGGTCTCGCCGGCGCCCCCCGGGGGAAATGCGCTATTCTTCCACATCCACAGGCCCACGCTCCAGATCCAGACAAGCGCAGCGGTTTGTATTAGTGACCCATTTCAGGGCTAAAAGTGGAACACGCAACCCTCTGGCTTCAACGCCCAGCCATTCGTCGACCCGGACACTTTGTGAAAAAATTAAAAAAGATGTTTCTGAATGCCGTGTCCAGAGTCATTCACTTCACAAACAACTTTTGGCTTTAATTTTCAGTAAGATCAGCTTAGTTTTATTGATAAATTGTTTTTTTATCATTATTATTTTGAACTGCAAAACAGAAAGAAGCACAGAGTAACTTAATAAATAAAACAAATAGATGATTGTTTCAATTACAGATTCATTCAAAACGATAATCTGTGACTGAATCTGATGATTTTCTGCTCTCATCAGCGATTGGCTGGCTGGAAACTGAAAAGCTGATCTTTTCCGAACCGCTAAAAGCGGAACAAGCAGGTCAGACTGACGGCAACATTAATGCTTTTCAGAGCTGCAGCTGAACGAACGAGACGCGCTTGGCTGTTTCCAGAGACGCTTCAAAACGAAACACAAAAGGTGCAAAAAGGAAAGTGCAGCTTTTTCAAAGAGATTTCAGTCAATAAGAAAAGACTGAACAGGATTAAATTAAACGTCAGGGGGTTTAGTAGATTAGAAAATGTTTTTGTAAAATTAATAAAAGATGCAACTAAAAAGAGTTTTCATCTCAAACATCAAATTAGACAATTATTTCTAAACGATCTTGCAGAAAAAGAACAGAAAAAAGTCTTTTCAGCTAATTTTTTGTATGAATGGACACAAAATATTTCCACACAAAACAAAATCTCACATTTTAGCAAGAAAAATCCGACTTGTTGTATTTTCTGGTGTTGAAAAGTTGTTACATTTGATATAAAAATGAGTATTTTCATGATTAAAGCCATAAAGTCACAAATTTAGACTATATTTGCTGACGTTGTAAGATTAGAAATTTGCCTGAAGTAAAACAAATTTCCTGACATCGTAAAAGCAGACAACTTCATCCGAGACCAGAAAAGATTTTATTTCATGCAATCCCCAACTTTATAGTGCCAGAGAATACTTTAATTTATTCCTTTATTCAGGGAAAATGATATTTTTTGGAGTGGAAATTTATTCCGCTTGGACAAAGATCATCCATGATTTTACTTGTAAATGTTATAAATAAAGTAGAAATAATTTTTGCCTTCAGTGAAGCAGGAAAACAGGAAAACTTCACGCTGGTTTTGATTATCTTGCTTCGTTATATCAGAAATATTTTACTGTCAGGCAAAATATATTGTCATTTAAGATGAATAAAGAACAATCTAAATCTGATAAAAGTGTTAATTGAGGCATGCAATTTATACTGGGTTTTTTTAAATAAAATATGTAAAAAAGGGAGAAATTTTCTTGTCCAGTTAAATATGTTTTCATCTTTCCACCAGCTTTGTGCTCAGCAGAGTTGAAGGGGAGAGAAAAGCAGATTTACTTTGGTATCTGGATGAGAAAATCTGTGAGCAATACGTTAAGAGCCGATTAATCTTTATCTTTATCCCTCAGTCATTCCGCAGACACCGGAGTCAATAAAGCAAATAAATTGAGCGGAGCTGCATTGATCCGCTTTAATGACGAGCTGAAGTGTGCGGACTCTCTCTCCGGCTTTCAGGCTGGACATTTACTGGTTCTCAATCACTTTGCTCCACCGAAGGCTGTTCGTCTCAAACAGCAGGAATCAAGGCTCCGGCTGCAGGAAACGGCAAAACACTGCAATGTTTCTTTCACTGGAAGGAAACCGGCATCCATAAAACATAAACTTAGTTTGAAAACAGAATCACTTTAAAGCCCCAGTTTATGTTTCATGTGGAAGTGAAACTTATTTCATATATTTTTTCAGACGATGAGACTCGGAGAACCCGAATGAATCGAGTTCCTTGATCGTTAAAATTCCCCGGGGAAATTTATCGGCCTCGAAGCTTCGTTAAATTGTTTTATCATTTCGCGCGTCGTGTTCCAGCTGGGTCGTTATTTATGATGCACAACGCTCTCACTTCCACCTAAGAGTTGTTGCTAAGTGTTAGCGGCATAACGTCCAATTTGTAGTTTTTCTGGGGACCAATAAGGATCCGTAAATTAACTGGAGCGATGCCTTAACGGCGTGGAAGAGGCTACAGGTGAGCAGATGGACTGAACGTCGTTAGTGTAACTGTAGCTTTATGGACGAATTCGGAAAATAAATTTACCATCATGTGGCGCATCATGGTGGTGTTTTTATCTACGATGAAGGAGCCAAATCCCGTCGCTAACATGGACATAAACGCTATAACCTTTAGGAATCCTGACCAACCGATTCCGATTTTGGATGAAGCCAATTTTTCTCGTCTGAAATGAAGCTGAAAATAGGAAGAAAGTCGCTGAGTCGTGGTGACTGACAGGACCGGGCGGAGCGGCCGGTGAACAGGAGAGGACTGTGGTTCAGTTTTAGATAAAATCGGCTTCATGCGCAAGTATCGGCACCCATAAATTGGTGCACTCCTATGTAAGACAAAACAATAAGAAGTTTGAAGTTTCTCAAAGGAGCAGCTAAAACCTAAAACGTACAAACGCAGTGTTTAACTCAGATGGTTACAGGGATATCTTCCACAGTAGAAAATGCCAGGAGGACACAGTGTGACAAAACTCTGAAAACAGCAGATTAATGAGGCCAGGAGCCCAATTTCTTTTTGTTCACCGAGACTCTATTTGAGTGGAAACCCTCCCTGCTATCGCTGTCCTGATTCACACACACGTGTATTAGCGGTGCAATGAGATCTGATCTCAATATTAAAACTTTTCAGTACAACCTGTGACAAAGCAACATTAGCTGCTGCCTGCGTGACTCTGTCAGGTAAAGGTGAGGTAAATTTGCCGTTATGAAGCCCGGATATGAAGGAGAGCATATCCACTTATTCTGAAGAAAAACAGGAAGTAGTTCTTGATTTTCTCTGTTCTCCTGACAGAATCTATTCACGGTTGGATTAGCTCTCATGAAGGACTCGGACACATTTGTTTGTTTGTTTTTTTTTAAGCAAGTATGTGTAATAATTCATAGCATCTAGGGGGCGATAGTGTGCTGGTGCATGGAGCCCATTCATGTTTTTATTTACATGCATCCTCACATCGCTGGAGGGGGAAAAGATGATTAATTTTTTTACATGCCGCGACAGAACAATCGCTTTACCTCGATTAAACCTGAGGCTATTATTAATTCAATGCTTTGCTTCACAGCAAAAGGGGAAAAAACGCTGAAAAACCGTTAAAGAAAGAACAACTTAGAGACACTTTATTTCTCGCTCTACTAGCTAAGCTAACAGCACCGGTTGATTAACTAATTTAAACACCTACTTCACTGATGCTCCGTCAGAGTCGGTGTGTGGGTCGCATTTATTTTGCAGCTGAACCCAAACTCACAGAATTCCACAGCACATCTACATGTTAAGGTTTTCATAGTCAAGCTAGCATAACTTACCTACTTCCCTTTTCTCAAAAGTACCGAAAGAAAAGAACGTAAAAAGATAAAAATGAATTTTTTATTCTTTCACATTGGGGAAACATCTGTTTTTATAGAAATCCTCCTCGGTTCTACAAGAAAATTGTGTTTCTTCTTTTTCTTATCTGCTGCATTTGGCGCCACCTTCTGACTGGGAGTGTTATTGTCACTGTCCACAAGACACAAACATCTGGATTACGCTCAGTCATCCACAAATCAGACTTAGCTATGTAATTTATCCCGCGAAACTCTGTTTTTACTTAACGTTACCGAACCATGAAAATCTAACGACTGTGATCAACAACTGTTGGAATAATGAAGGCCTGTTGGCCGTTAATAACATGTTTCCACCCGCAGCGTCGATGTGTTAATGCGGCTTTGAGGGAAACGGCGCAAGAAAGGGCGACAGAGAGAGAAAATGATAAGTGATGGTTCAATAGAAATGGAAAGTTTCTGAGAGAGAAGACATGAAAAGATGGAGAGGCGTAGGAAGGGGTGACTTGAGAGAAAGAGACGCTGAGTGGGAGACAAACTGTAGGGATGTGAGGGATTCATAAAGGCAGGACATCTTGAGTTGTTTTCCACCCACATTAACACTTTGTCTGCAAGAATATAATATGTGGAAAATATAAAGCATCGGTTTTCAACCCCAAAACATTCTGAGTTGGACACCAGAATCATGAAGACGAGATAAGTACATTTATATTAAAGCTTTGACATTTCTGATCTACTAGAAAGATCAGAATCAATACATATGGGCATTTATTGATGCTAATCTGTTAGCTTATGCCCTTCCATCAGAGACAAACATAACCTACGTTTATATAACAAGTAGATTGCAAATATTTTTCTCATTCCATGCAAACCAACCTGATCAAATGTAAAATATGACCAACACCTTTAAATAGTCATTAATTAAATCGCAGGTAACAAAACGAAGTCTGCCAAAAGCAAACAGCGTCTTCACCAGTTTATCTGGATTCATGGAGTTTATTTTACAGATATAAGATGATAAATGTGTGAAGTTAGACATGTTTGATTTAAATCTTTTAATTTATTGACCAAGAGTTTTGTGTTGCACATACAACATGATGCACTAAGTTTTACATTCATTTGTTTATTTGTTCTTTCTAACTTTGTAAGTATGTAATGTGAACACAATTTATGCTTTATAGTTTATTTTTTATGCTGATCATAATACATATATTAATAAAATAAATGTTTTTAAAAAACTAGCTAACAGCAGCACATTGTACTCTGATTGATAACCAATAAACATTAATTTCTTGTGCCTGCATATCTTCTAAGAGATCATAATCTGAAGGTTTTTGCAGAGCATTTTTATACAACAGTGAATTACTTACAATATTTATAAAATAACTGTTGTTCTATGACTTTACTGGAGAATAATTATGACTCCACCGCAGTAATTTGTCTCTTTGTTGTATCATTAAACATAAAGTTCATTCTGCTCAAGCAACTAAATTGCACATATGATCATACAGCAAGTCCAAGAAGAATTAACAGAGAATGTAAAATATGCACCACCAGATTCCCCTCTTTGATAATTCATGGAGCTAATTTAAGAGCTGTTATTCAAAACTAAAAGTGTCGGAAATCGGGGTGAAACTGTGATGAAGTGGAAACTCGAACTGGCGTGATGAGATCATTTTTATGCTGCATACGAGAACACTGACAAAATATAACTGAACGGTTTCAACGCGCGACAGTTACTGGCTCCCCTTAAGAAAAATGACCGAGAAATTTTGATACTTTATAATTTGGGATGAATAAAATGTTTTTGAACTGAATTCAATCGATCTTTGCAAAGTGTACAGTGAGAAGAACGGGAAGAGATATTAAAGTAATGAAGCGGAAAACCCAAAAAACGGCGCCTTGGGCTTGTTGCGTTTCCACAGCAACCATCACAAACGTAAATGTTAACTGCATCTCTGCGCCTCGTGTATACTTTCAGATCTGGGTCTGTTTCTCCACCAAAAGGCGTGGGAAACTTCTCAGTAGTTTCACAAACTCCTCAAAAAAACAAAAGAAACAAACAACAAAAAAAATACAGAAAATTAAAACTAAATCATTTGGTGAGAATCTGAAAAATGGGTCGTCAATTGGTCCAGAAACATGATGAAATCAATCCATAAATGGACCCAAATCCTCTGGCGAACCTACAAGGTGGACTGGATAAAGGGCTGCAACTAACAAATACTTTACTCATCAATTAATCTGTTCTGACAATTAATTGATTAATCGATTAATTGTATAAACAACTGGCAAATTTTTCTGATTCTTTTTTTATTGAAGTCTTTATCAACATAATTAAAAATTCACACAAAGCAGAAAATAAAATATGTAATTTTTTAAATAAAAAAACTAAACATGGAATAACAGCGTTCCTGCTGATCAGCAGCTGCAGCTCAAACATCAACATGTGTAAAACTCACGGCTGATCTGCTGATTATTTTTGGATCAACTGATTAATGACGAAGCAAAACGTGCCAACAGGAGAATTTTGTTTTCAAAATTTTAACATGTGAAGCTGAAACTACATTTACAAAGGGATTTTTTTCATCTTCAGAGCAAAATGATTTCAATATCTTCGTGCAGATTTGGCTTAATTGCTCCTCTGAGCAATGAGTCCATTTGTGATTCTGTGTACTCAAGTTAACAATTGATTGATACATTTATTGACGATTAAGACAATGAAACTGATTAATCATTTCATTCTTACAATCAATGAACCCAAATTTCAGATTATGGACATATTTACAAATGTAACAAATATATATATATTTAAAGATTTGGCTTAATTACTGCTGTAAGTACATTGTTCCTTCAGCTATAAGTTAGTTTTTGATGCCCCAGTTAACGATTAATCGATTAATAAATTAAATAATGACTCTTATGATTAATCTCATTAATCATTTCAGCCCTATAATAAATTAACACAAATTTCAGATTATGCCCCGAGTATATTGTTCTCTCAGTAATTAGTCAAATTTTTTGATCCTGTGTACTTCAGTTCACGATTAACTGATTAATAAATCAGTTGACGATTAATCATTTTCAGCCCTATAATAGATTAACTCAGAGTATGCTGCTGAAATTATTTTGTACTCTCAGTTTGTGTCTAAAATAAATCCAATAAAAAAGATTTCATTCTTAATTTTGGATTTTTTGATCTAAAAGACAAATTTATAATTTTCCCGTTTTTCTGCAGCCAGTTTTCTGTACATCCCTGCCGCCGAATGACAAACAGCAACACATCCTGAGTGCGAGTAGGAAGCCGACAGTGAGAACGTGTGAAGCAGATGTGAGCTGCTGGCTGCTTCCACCTCTCCCTCCACGCTCCGTCGTTCCACATAACCAGCGTGTTGACTCCACGCTTTTCTCTTTCTATCTATAGAAAGACTCTGTGTTGAAACTGAGTCAGTGGGAAGGACCTATAGTGGGCTCCAGCAGCATGCCTGACAGCATCCATCCACTGCAACCTCCACACTTATGTAACACATCGCACACAAACAGGGAGGCTCTACGGCGCCAACACCTGTGATCCTGGCAGGTGTGTGTTCAGCTCAGCAGGTGCTCTGGGTGTTAAAGGCAGAGAGGAGACAGCTTTCTATAGGGAGCCATTTAGGCTGGCATACCTTTGCACACACACACACACTCTCACACACACACACACTCTCACACACACACACACATGTGGGTTACCTGGCCTCTGCCACTGTGCAGCAGTAGCTGCCACTGCGCCGCGAGCTTCTCCCCACCCGCAGCTCTTCTCGAGACTTGCGGCGGTTAAAGTAGTCGGTGAGTTTCCCGAAACTTGCCATTTCTCCTTTTTCCTTTCCTTCCTTCCTTCTTCCTCCCGTCTCAGGCTCCTTTATCCCCCCCTCCTCCCCACTCTTGAATAAACCTGGGAAAGTCCGGATTCAGCCCCCTGCGAGAGTTCCTCCAGACTTGGAAGTGTCCGTTCTGGTCGGATGCTTGGAGTGGTTCAGCGGCGGGTCCTGGGCATCACCTCCATCTTTTCCCAAAGCCTCTCAGGAATTCTGCGCCTGGTTTTTGCTTTTGTTTTTCTTTTGGCTTCCTCGATGGCTTGCCACTTCGCGCGGAGCGTGCACACTGACTGACTCTCTGGAAATAGTAACGTTTGTAACTGCCTACCCATCGACACAGCAGGAGCGCTGCCCCCTCCTCCCCTCCGCTGGAGAGCAGACAAGAAGGAGGAGAGAGAGAAAGAAAATGAAAGAGGGAGGGCGGCTGAGCGGCGATCTCCTCTCAGGCTCGTGGGAGAAAATGATGCTTGTACCGAAGCCCCCGTCTCTCTCTCTCTCCATCTCTCTCTCTCTCCATCTCTCTCTCTCTCCATCTCTCTCTCTCTCCATCTCTCTCTCTCTCCATCTCTCTCTCTCTCCATCTCTCTCTCTGTCTCCTTTTTATTGCATTTCATCTTTCATGCAGGAGTTTTTTCTAAAAACGCGTCTCCCAATCAAAGCTGAAGAGCGGAGAACATCCTCCATCTCTCTGCTCTCTCAATCTGGGGACACCTGCGCCACCAATCCCAGCTTCACCTGTGAGTCCGACCGACTGCAACTAAATTTAACTGGGAGGAAAACAGAAGCAGAGGAAAGGAGAATGGAAACATCCAGAAGGGAAACATCCAACTTTCTCATTATTTACAGTTTCAGGGCAGCAAATTCATTTTAATTTTTGTTCTTTGTTGTTTGAACTGGATTGAAAAATAATCTGGTTATTTTTGCAGCTCTGGGCAACAAAAGGGCTGCACTGATTGGCTGCACTGATTGGCTGCACTGATTGGCGGCGATTTTCTTAATTTTCGGTGATCGGCCGATGCTTACAGGTAAAGAGTCACAAAGTCGGCCTTCTATCACCTGTAGAACATTTCCAGGATTAGAGGACGACTGCCTCAGTGAGATTTAGAGAAACTCCTCCATTCGTTTATCTGTCGTTGCATTTATTACTGCAGCAGCGTCTTCACTCACATCAATCTGGGCCAGAACGCTGCTGCTGGCGTTCTGACTAAAACCAGGAAGACAGAACCAGCTCTACAGTCCACTCTGCTGCTGCTGCTGGATCAGCCTTCCAGGCCTCTCAGCTCTTCTGGTTCTGGTTCTGCTCTGCATCCAGAACCAGAACCGAGCAGCATTCAGCTTCTGTGCACCACAGATCTGGAACAGACGTCCAGAAAACTGCAAAACAGCCGAAACACTGAGTTTCTTTAAATCCAGACTAAAACCCCACTTGGTTAGAGTTGGTTTTGAAACATGATCAATGAAGCAATAATCAATGATCTGATGTGTAACAATGGTAAAATGAAACCTCTAAAAAGACGATCACATTTCAAACTTCCTGTTTCCGTTCTCAGACCTTCCGCGGCTCTTTGACTTTCCGCGGCTCTCCTGGAGCCCGAGGCCCGGTCCAGACCCGTACTGACATGCGTCTCGGCTGATTCGGTCACAAGTTGACAGCTTCACGTGGGAGTGTGTCGCACCCGGCGGTGAAATCTGTCCTGCATAGTTCCAGCTCTGATCGCACATAAACAGGGAGCCACGTCAAACAGTCAGCTGGTGGCGGAGCAGCAAACAGGATGACAGCAGCTCCTCTCATGTTCCCCTCTGCAGTGCATGCATCCGCTCACACTGACCAGCTGCAACTCAACCTGATTCATCCAGGCTGCGTCGACAGCAGCTGCAAACACATTCACAAGACGGTTTCACAAACAAACTTCAGATTCTTACCTTATTGGATTTTCTGTCATCCAATTTAACTGAGACAAGTTCAAAGCAATCAGTTTTATCTGAGATCTGATCAGATAAAAAACTGAAAAAATTCAGTGCTTCAGGGCATTGATCACATCGTTTACCATTTATCACGGTAAGAATTTTGATTCATCGATGTCCCAATACATTTTAATCGATGATAAATAAATTAAAAAAACAGCTTAATGCAAATCTGAATCTGTTAAAATATTAATAAATAATCATTTGTTTCAGCATTCGATAAGTGTTTCTTATAAATAAATAATACCTGATCAATCTCTCCAGGATTTTGTGACTGGTTTGCAATCAGAATCACATTATTTGCGCTGAGGCAGTCGTCACTTAAACCCAAAGTTTTTGACCAATTTTGAGTAAATTTACAGCAAAAATCAGAAAAAATGTGGAGATCGGTTGATTTTGTGTGAATTTTGTGGATTTGTGAAAAACTGAAGGGATTTATGTAACTTGGAGTCTAAAGGGCCGCATAAAAACCTACAGAGGGCCAGATTTGGCCCCCGGGCCTTGAGTTTGACGCACGCGGTTCAATGGGTTTTATCAGTACATCCTGACACACCGGCCCTTTAAGAACATTTGCTGATATGGCCCAAAATGAAAATGAGTTTGACACGCCTGATCTACAACAATCATTTTAATCATCTGGTGGTTTGATGCTAACGCTGCAGAAACTTTACCTGTTTCCTCCTGGAGTAAATAAGATACAACTGAAGCCTGGGTGAAAGCCTGGGTGAATCCCCCAGGAGGAGGAAATTAGCAGCTTAATCGCTGTGGATTATGTGGGATACCACCAGGAAGCTGCAGTGGGAAAACCGCAACACCTTTTCATCCTCAGTCACTCTTACCTTCTCATTTCTGAAGGTAACTTTTTAATTATATACACTTAAAATTCTTAAGAAGGTAATAATTAAATGTTTTTATCTTTTTAAGATCAGGAGTTGGGGTCTTAAATTTTCTGGATTGCAGTATTTTCATCCGTGTTGTTTTATAGTCAGGAAGGAAAAAGTCGCTGCAGGTTCTGCATTTCCCTGAAGACGAATGCATTTTAATCCGGCTTACATCAGTTGTTGTGTTCATTCTGGAAATGGTGTGAGTTTTGCTCGAGTCGTTTTTAAACATTGTAAAAGCTGAGCCTATGGTATTTTCACAGCATGCATTTTCATGGCTCAGGTTTAAAAAAGTGTTGCTGAGCTGGGTGGAAGTAGTGATGCTGCTGCAAGTGCAGATTCACCGTCACGGATCACTGGCTCACTAAAGCCCACTGAGCCATAATTTATGTTTTTAGCTTCGCCCTGTCCTGTTTCTTACTCTGACAAGTCGAAATAACGCACAAATTTTAATGCAAATGATAATTTCAGTCTTTTTCTCGCAACTGGGAGTAAAAAACAAAAAAATTAAAAAAAAAGTCGAAATACTTAAACATCTTCTGTTATCCATTTATTAATCCAAAAAATAATCAGTAGCATATTTTTAGCTGCATCTTTTGCCACAAATGAACAAAAGTACACCACAACAGTGGTGTCCAAAGTGTGGTCCGCGGGCCATTTGTGGCCCTTGGACTGTTTTTTTGTGGCCGCCAGCTGCAGTTCAAGAATGATGCAAATAAATGTTAAGTACAAAACAAGATTTTATTATAATTAGAACTACGTATTTCACAGACTTTTTCTGAAAAATCGACTCTGCTGCACCCAAATCAGCTTTTATTTATTAAACTTGGACAAATACAGCAAAGATTTTGACAATCGAGTCCAATAATAATTTGAAAAAAGTATTGTGTAGGAAAGATTCAAGTTGTTAAATGAAAAATATGTACAATGTGAGAATTGTTTTTTCCGATTAATCGATTAATCATCAGAAAAATCGGTTAGAATTAGATACTCAGAGGCTCTGCCCTAAATGCTTTATCAATCTATGATATTGCATTTTAGGCTGTAACATTTTAATATCCAAAAAATAATTGAATTTGCTTATTTTTCTCTTTTAATGCATTTCTAATATTGTGTAGAAAAGACTCAAAAATCTGTACAAAGCGAAAATTGTTTTATCCGATTAATCGAATAATCGGTTACAAGCTGCAGCATCAGTTCAGATCAGAAGGAGCAGAAATGAGAGAAAACACCTCCAGTTGGAAAGTTAACATGAGTTAAAATCACTTTTACTCACATATCCCAGAGCTCTGCCCTAGATGCTGAGAAAGTACAAATCTTGCAGTCATGCTAATAGCCACTTATGTGAAAACGTCCAAAGCACGAGCAGCAGTGGAGGTACTTTTAGATGCGTGTCTGGAGCTGAAGTGTGTTTGAATGCATTTGCCTAATAGGTGTAACTGCTACTTTTACTGCCACAGCAGGTGTTGGTGGAATTACTGCTCGAATCAAGCTGCTGTGTTGCATTAATTTTCTCTTTTTTTTTTTTATGTCTGAATTACAGTGCAGTCTCTGGTTTTGCTGCTTATTCACAATCTGTGGGCAGCTCACAGACTGTTATGATCAAAGAGGCGTCGACAGAGATAAGACGGGAAGAAACGAAGGTGGGAGTCCGGGGATGAAACAGACTGCAGGACGGCGAAAAACACGATATTTTCTTAAAGTAGAAAGGAGCTGAATGTCACAGCTGGAGCACGCCGACACGTCTGCACACAGACGGGCGTTTTCCCGGGGCTGCTATGCCGGCCCTTTAACTCATGACTCAAAGAGCGCGGCGGCGTTGATGCCCGGCACGCTGGGAGACGGAGCGATTACGTCTCACCGTTCCACAAGGATATCAAAAATTCCTGTGTGGTGATAAAAAAAATGTCAGCATTCAGTGTGAATACTGCTGTCAGGCCTGCCACAATAAACAATAATGATTTATCATTTTCTCTCTTTCCACCAAAAACTGGATGATAAAAGTCTTCAGTTTTGGTCTTTTTTTGAAAAACAATTTTCCTTACAAAGACTTCATAATTATTTTTGTTTTTTCTGTTATTTTGTGTATTAAAATGTCTTCCAGTTCCAGAGTTAATGTTCACAAAAATGTTAAGTTTTTATTACGCCTTTACCGTTATATTGCTTAAAAAAACAATATTATCGTTTATCGCGATAACTTCTGGGACAATTTATCGTCCAGAATAACTTGTTACCGTGTTTTTGTGCATCGATCTACTGACTTCTGCAGGGAACGCTGTGGAGTAATCATTTTGACATTTTTTAACTCACTTCTTCACTTTCTAACTTGTAAAATAATGCATCACGGTGCAGGTGGACAATATGGATTTAAAGTTTTATTACAATATTTTGTGGTAGATTTGTGATAAAGACAAAAGTGACAATAAGAAGTACTTATTACGACTTTTAGTGACTGCATGAAGCAGCACATAAACAAATACCGCTCTTGAAAAACGTTTCTTTAGGATTTCACAGTCAAACAATACAAATTATATATCTAACATGATATTAAGAGGAATTTAATTCCAAAAAGCTTTAAAGCCACAACTGTTTAATATTTGCTTTAAATTGAGAACAGTAACCAAAATTGTAAGAAAAGCCCAGGATGGGTCAGATGTTTGGACTTACAGAATGATAAAAACCTCTGATTGCTCTTGTGTAAAAGATGAAAATAATAATTATTTTGAGCAATTCATACAAACTCTACTCATGTTTGATATGTTTGATATTTTTCCTTTCAGTTGAAATGCTGTGGATGTTTCCAAAGTGAGAATTCATTTTGCTTTCTGACTGAAAGTAAACACAAAAAACAGCAGTGAATGAATTATTCATCTGCCAAAACTATTTTGGAGCCGCACAGAGAGGAAAGCTATCAGTCGCTGGAGCTCAGCTCTTCCTCCTTGTGTTTCTAAATTCCCTTCAGAGGTTTGACGTTCAATCCCCGGCGTATGTGTTCATTTTTATAACCGTTTCTCTCTCTTCCCTCCGAACCGTCCAGCCTGCCTGACTTTCCTCAGTTTTCTCTGCCGTTGCTACAAACAGAGACTCTTATTTCTCAAAACTAAAGTATCTGAAATAAAGACACTTCTGATTCATTTATTCTTTCTATATTTGGTCATTATGCCTTCATTTAAACATTTCTGTTGCAACTTTGCTTCAGTCACAAAACACAAAATCCTACCAGGAATTTTTGGTCGACTTTCTAGTGCAAATATCTTATTTCACTTGAAATAAGACAAAATTAACTTCAAAGTATCTTTGCAGATGTAGAGACTGATCTCGCGATACAATACAATATGTGATATTCTGCTCACTATACGATATATATTCAGCAAACGACAACTTACAACATGATTCGATACATTTTCATGATTTTCTGAAAGACATCATGATTTTGGTGATATTTTGTATCTGTTCTATAGACTTGGATTGAATTTATTGAACTGATGTAATACTGTGTAATAAATGTTGTTTTTGTTTATATTTGCTTTTTTAAAATGTTAATTGTGTGGCTTTGTGTATTTGGTTATGCAGAAAAGGAACCTTTTCTGTCTTATTCACTTATATTAGACAATGCAGTTTATCTATTTAACTTCATTATTTAAATGTAACTGGTTGTTTCACTGCATCTCACTTTCAATGTACATGTGCAACGGGGTAAAAACTGTCATGTGTGATAGCTGTCTTTGATTCATGACAAAGTAGGATTTAACGTATCGACCCTCGCGGATGAAAAATCGATACTTTCTAAGGGGAAAACAATATTGATACATATTGATATCAATATTCGTAAAGTCACACAGCCCTAATAGAGGCTTGTTATTCGTAAATAATTCCTTAATATTGGAGAGAAAGTTCTAGTTCTCTCCAATATTGCCGTTACCTAGCAACCCCAGCCAGGCCCAGCCCGTTACCTAGCAACCCCAGCCAGGCCCAGCCCGTTACCCAGCAACCCAGTTCCAGTTCCACTCACAACAAAACGTTTTTCCCGTGTTATAAGTGCTTTTCCATCAGTATTAAGGAATCATTTGCTTAAAACAAGCCTCTATATCTTGCTGAAAAATTACTCTCAAGTTAGTTTGCCTAATTTCATGTGTACTGAGATATTTGTACTAGAAACTATGCCATAATTAGTTGGTACAGTTTTGTGTTTGAGCTTGATGTACTTTAGCTGTGCAATATATATACTATTTAATCGTTTCACGCTCTGTCACCGGACGGCAAACCACCACGGTTCAGAAAAAGCTGAGACCCTGCGAACGTAAAACTGTATTTCTGCTGAAAAATTGAAGAAGTGAGGAATGTAGCAGCTTTAAGAGTGTCTGGTGTTACAGCACACTCCGCCTTCATCTATTCCTGTCCTTTCAGCGTTCACTCAGAGACTGGGACTCAGAATATTCCCGAGCCTGCTGGGCAGTACAGTCGGACCACTCTCAGATCAATGGGCTCTGGTGGCGGCGGGGGGCGGCTTAGGCGAGGGGGGCGGCAACACAAATCATGGCAGAGAAGCGGGGAATGAAGAGAATTCAGACGGAGAGGGATGGAGACAGGAGAGGCCGATCGATAGGCTGAACACTTCAGCACACACACACGCACACACACACACACACACACACACACACACACACACACACACACACACACACACACACACACACACACACACACAGGGATACAGACATGCTGCCTGAAAAAGGCCAGACGTCAATCTTTACCTGCAGATTCATTCCTGCACAAATCCTGGTAAATTGTTTCACAAAGTGTAGTTCGTTAAGTCACGTCGTTTATGAAGCAAATGCTAATAAAAGTAGCTCAGTTCTGGTAAAACATAACTCAGAATCACTGAGTGAAAATTATTTTTTAATTATCATCAGGCACGACGGTGAGAACAGCTTGTTTCTGTGGGAGGCTTCACCAGGTTCATTTCACCAACAGGACATTTCATTCTTCCACAGCGAAAGGAAATTTGCTTTTGGTCGGTTTTGAAATGGATTTAATAATCGTTGGCCAGTAATTCCTGCTTTGAGATTTTTTTTGTCTCCATTTTATCTGTCGTTTTGTATCGTTATTAATCTGATGGCAAATATGAGCAAGTTTTCAGTTTCTAAATAGAGACACTACTATCAATCGTTTATTCAACCGATTAATCAATGAATCTGATAAAAACAAATTTGGCATATTTTCAAGACTTTTTATTTAACCACTTAAGTCTTTTTTATACAATGTTAAATTTTATTTGATTGCATTACATGCAATAACAAAGCAATCCATTAGTGTACGCTCAAACTTTTGTAGATTAATTGATTAATTTATCATTAACCAATTAATAATTGGAAAAAAGAACAATAGTAAAGTTAAAATTGTGTGAATATGCTTTACATTTATTTTGTTTATTATAACTTTGTTTATTACACTTTCAGGGTTTCCCTCAGTGTAGCATAAGCCTGGCAGACCGCCAGGCTTTCCTTGTGCCCCCACCAGGCTAAGCTTTGTTTGTTTTAGTTTTTTTAATGATTGCCTTTTTTAAAGACTTTATAGTTTATGTATTAATCTTCCAGTCTTCCAATAACTCATAATTATCAAGTGATATTGTCAAGTTTCCTGTCAACTTAAACACATTTTTTACTCAAAACACAGTGGACCGCTGGATGAATGGCTGTTCTAGAAAACTCTTAGAGTCTTGATACAATGCATTATTTTTGGTTGCACTGTGACATAATGCTGAAAAATTCAAAGGTTATGAGCATTTTTGCACGGTAAAAACTCAAAGTTATCTTTGAATTACAAACATAACTGGCTTGTAAGCTAGTTTTATTTAGTCAGTACCGCCGTTTCTGTATTAAAGCCTGGCTTTATGAGGCGTTTTATGCTAGATTTATCTCCAAATTGTGACAAACACAATTTGTCCTGTATTGTTTTCCCCTAAATGTACTGAATCCGTCTTATTTTAAGTGAGTCACGCTCACGCAGGGACCGAACCCGTCCACTGCTGTCTTTGTTTTGAACATCCTCAGCCTCCTCGCCCTGTTTTGATGGACACTGACCGCTGCATCTGTTTGTCTCCATGTCCAGCTGACCCTCCGTGATTCATTATGTGGCAGTTTGGCGCTGAGTGTTGCTCCTCATTGTCTCCATTATCTGAAAGAAGATTAGGCCGCCGCTGCTCAGCATTGCGTTTTTTTTTTGTTGTTGTTGTTGAAGTGGAATTTATAATGTGACACAAAAGCTTCTCCAAACGTTCTCACAACAAGAAAACACAATCGGTATCACTTGGAACAAAACACGGACAAAACAGCTGATTCATAGAATAAAAGCCCAATAATATCAGTATAAAAAGAAAAATGCAGTGAAAACAAATTATGAAACCAATACAATCTAATGAAGAGGTCAAGATCAAGAGGACGTAATTTGACAAGGACTTGAATTTATTCATTTTAAGTTGAGTGATTTGTTTTGTGGGCAAAATGGAGCAGCAAGAAGGTTCTGGGTTCAAATCCAACTCTGGTGTCTTTCTGCATTAAAAACAATATGACCATTAAATAGCCCTGCAACAATCACCTTAGTTATTGATTAATCGGTTAATCAGTTATTCTAACGATTAATCGGTTTTAAAAATAATTAATTTTTTGATATAACATTGGAAATACGTTAAAAATACAAATAGACAGATAGTTAAATTCATTTTTTTCCCTTAGTGGTCATTTGTAGAAACAGACGCGTCTGCAGCTAAAAATTCTTCTAACTTCTGACTGGCTATTTCAGCAAATCAAACTTTTCTGAGTCTGTAAACTAAAAAGTTTATGATTAACTGATTACTGAAATAATCGTCAATTTACTAATCGATTAGTCACGATTAATCGATTCAGCCGTACTCAGCAGATTGCCGCTAGATAACCAAAGACAAAGTGAGTCAGTCTTGCTTTGCTAAATGCTGGCTAGCTCCTTTCCTCTGCCTACATCCCCCAGAATGCTGTGAAATTAATGCAGTGAAATTATTTAATATTCTGATCTATTGATACTGATCAAGTGTTTATTTCAATATATATATTTATAGATTCAGTACAGAGTTATATTCAATATGCTACATTAGCTTAGCACCAGAATAAATTCTTGTTTTACTTATTGAAATTAAAGGAATTTCATCATGTTATTGTTTCCAATTTGGTATTTTCCTGCTCATTCGATGATCCTGTGGTATTTTCATAAGCAGCATGTGCCGTTAGTCCTTGTAAACAGAGAGGAGGCGTTGCAGTTTGCTGCCTCAAACAGTCCGACTCACAGGAAAGCAAGAGTACATAAAGACGCAGCAGAAGACGAAGCAACAATCTGTCTTCTGAATCCAGACGCATGCAGCAGATTTTCCCTCAGAACGGCGGCACAGCAACGACATCAAGCCAAACCGGCACCTCAAGTACTCAGCTGTGACAAACATATAACAGATAAACATCAGAGGAACAGCGAAAACAAGCCTGCCGAGCTGACGCCGGAGCCATTACCCCACAAATCTCACATCTGCAATTTAAGAAAACAACAGAAATGATTTTTCTTTTGTTTTTAGACATCTATTTTGTCACTGTCATCTAGAGATTGGTGTTCGGAGCTTTTACCGCCCAGTGTGGTGTAATAAACAAGCAGAGATTTGGAGATAAACCACCAGTGAATCATATTTTAAAGTCATTTCCATCAAGGCCAAGTATAACAGCACAGGCTTGTTTGTGCAGCCCTGACAGCTCAGATCCAAATGACCAAGTTTGGCCAGTTATTTCTCCAACAGCAATGACAGATATTATTTACCCACCTCATCACGTTGATGATTAAAACATAAAAATTGAATCCGCCTCTCAAGATGCAGATTTCTGCCTTCGTCTGCAAGACAAACAGGAGCCGCTCTACTGATCTACTTTTCTTGCTGATAAACAGTTAAATCCAGTCCTATTATTACCCTCATTATCCTAAAATCTCAAAATGACAAATTAGCCACATCACCTTCAGCTGGTCCCTTTCCCTCCACACAGGAGATTTTGTTTTAGGGGTAATTTGTCACATTTTTGACAGCTTAGTTTTCCTAACATCTCTGTCTCTGATGCTCTCAATAACAAACTGACAGATTCTTCCACACCTGATGGAAACGTGAAAAAAAACCCAAAACATTTATAACAGCTGCAAAATCTCACACTGGAAAATAATTGTGAACAACACCAGTTTACAAACTGCCTCAAAATCAGTCAAATATAATTCACAGGCGATACGCTGATCCGATATCAATATCTGAATCGCTCATCGGGTCTCAGTGACGATGTTCCTGATCCATGAAGGCAGATCTATTCACTCTAACTCTATACTTTTTGCTCTTACTCTTTATTTTACAATACATTTAGGATCCCTAATTTCACTTTCTAACGCATTTGTTGCAGATTATTTTTACATGTTTGAGTGAAGTATTCAATTTTTTTGTTTTTGTCAGTTTATTATTTATCTTACGTTGTCTCTTCTACTCACAATTGTTTTTACATATTTGATCAAGTTTGTCAAGATATTGGTGTATTTACGCTGGTGCAGAGTTATTAAATGAATTAGTAATTCAGTGCATTTATGTTTGTGTTAAAAAACTAAAATTATTTATTTTGGTTTCTGTGTATCGAATCGCATCGGCTCAAGTATCGTATCGGAAGTGTTTTTTTGACTTAAATAAAAGTAGTTAAATATTACAAGATGTTTCAGTTTCAGTCAATGCCAGGGTGTGTTGATTAACTAATTTACCATTTTGAAGAAATATAATGGTAAGATAATACAAGTACAACCTCTTAAAGATCAATGAACTTTAATTTTTAATAATTCGCTGCAGCACAGACTGCTACAGGAGATCAACTATAGCAACTTTTTGAAGAATCTTAAGTGATTTGAGTTTTCATTTTCCTTTGGGATCAATAAAGTATTTTTGAATTTGAATTGAACACTTAACACTGGAACTCTAAAACATTTTAAATATCCAAAATAAACAAACAAAACAACAAATAAACAAAACTGTCCTTCAAAAAAGAAGCTATTTGACATCACTGCACGAGATGAAGACTTTTTCCATTCAGTATTTGATAGAGAGAAAGAAAAACAAAACAATCATGCAGTCATGTTTATAGTTAAACAGTGTCTGATCTTAAAGAGGTTCTTAATTTTACTCTGTTTTAAAATGACTTTGAGAACATAGAAAGAAACGTTCTAGACGTTTAGAACCAAAAGAAGCAGTCTGCATAAAAAAAATAAAAAATAAAAAATCAATAAAAAGGCACAAACAGTCAAACAAACAGCTTACTGGATGAACTCAATTCACAGTGATAATATTTGTGTCGCCCCCTGTTGGCTGAACGTGTTAATCTAATTCACCTGCTCTAAAATAACCCGCCGCTGTCATTAAGTTCGGCTTTAACAGAATTGCGTCAGCAGTAATTGGAACGAACCTAATGACTGGCGATTACTGTTCAGGTTTTATGAAGTTCATCTAAAAAAAGAAATTCATTTGAATTTATTCTGACAAATACAAATAATTAGTGTAAGTGTGCCTGGGCGTGCGAGAGTGGGGCCATGGAGTTGCAAACAACACACACTCATTACTTTTATTGCGTTTGACTCTGGATTTAAACTGCTAGAAACGTCAGCAGAGTTTGTTGACCAACACAAGCATGTCTGCCTACACACAGGAATGCACTTAAAAAGCTCCTTTCCCTCTGCAGTGACTCATCAGTGAGTCACGGGTCCCAGAGGAGGCCAAAGTTGCCCCCCTCTGCCACGCTGCAGTTTGGCACCGCGCGGCAACAGGTTCGTGACGTCACTTAATCATTAAGAGAAAGAAAGGAGCCAGAAGGGATGATTCACCGATCACTGGGGTGTCGCAGCCAATCCGACGTACGAGGGGAGAGGCAGGCTGTGATGCGCCTCGGATGAATACCTTCACCTGACAGGTTTGGGGTGTAGCAAGTAGGAGGGAGAGCGTGTAAGCACGGATCTGTTTTTAGGCATAGTCACAGGTATGAATTATACATGCCGCTTCAACTCTGCTGAAAGACGTGAGTAATGAAATGCCAGGGAGCGTATGTGACTCACACACACACACACACGCTTTACTGTATGTGAAAGCAGGCCCAATGTACGGCTGAGTTACAGTCATCTGCAGAATGTGCTGAAAGGAGGGCAGAGAGGACTCCCACGGCTCTTATCGTTCTCTGCCCAGCTACTCGGCACGGACAGCCAGGGTTGGGCTGTGACTGCAAAAGAAGTTTCTATGTGTTGGAAGAACAGCGACACAGGTAGAAAATCAAAACAGTGAAAGCAGATGGAGAAGAGTTTGTGGGGTTTTAGGTAAATCCAGCTCCTGGAAACTTTAAGAAAATACGTTCTGCACGCAGATAATTTTATGTCCTCACAGAGAACGAGGACATAAAATACCCCCGGAATGAAGGCGCACACACCTCCAAGTTGTGCATCAGATGAACAGTGAGGTTTATTAGAAATAAACCCACAAAAACACAGTGCGAGCTATAAAACCGCGCTCTTACAACCGTAATGTTTGTAACTAAATTAAAAATATCAACTATAATATACAAATACCCTAGTGTTTGTATACAATAGGACAAATTCACATTTTTACCGCTCAATATTAGAAACACACCATATTTTTCGGAATATAAGCCATTCTAATTTTCATTTCCTTCCTGTTTAAAACCGGTATAATCGGATTCTGGTGATACATTTTGTTTTATTTTCAATTAATATGATGACCAAAGTTAAAAACAAAGGACATGGCATAAAGTTAATCTAAGTCATGAAAAATTATAACATTTCATGGCAAAAATGAGCTTAAAAGGCTAAAAAAACGGCGGCCATCTTGAAAATAATGTCCGTCATCCTGAAATTGAAGTGGGAAATATGAAAAACGGGTTTTAAGCTTGTATCCACACTTGAAGGATGTTTTTACAGTGAAATGCTACACCTGATGTCCGTCCTAATGCCAGGCGTACAGCTGGAGCGTGGGCAGCAACATTCCAGGAAGCGTCAGAATAGAGACAGGAAGTGCATTTAGGAAACACAAAGCTTGTTCATAAAGCAGCTCTTACTCTATGAGTTGGTCCATCCCAGCGCCCCGGGGCTCCGCTGGCTCCCCAGGTCTGAGTCGGGGATCTTTCTATCCTCTCTTCTTTCCCTGCAAACAAACAGTCATGAAACACTTTGACCTCGTCAATCTGGGAAAACACAAGGAACTTATGAAGGGAGAAAAATATTGTTTAATCATCAGCAGAGTCATGTTTCATTTTGAAAAGGACACTTTCTTTAATCTTTGTGGAAACAGCGCGGGATTGTTCACACCGCTGTCTTGTGTCTGAACTCTGTCAGCTGCTCTCTGAGGCCCCTCTGATCCCGAGGTGTCGAGTTTCAAAGATGTTCTCACATTCTGTGATTTATGATTGGAGCACAGACTCGGCTTCACTTGGCAAAAAACACAATCTCACCCACTATTTTTGGTCTGATTTCTAGTGCCAGCATCTTAGTACACTTAAAATAAGACAAAACGAACTTGATAGTAACTCTTCAGCTGGATATAGAGGCTTGTTTAAAGCAAATAATTCCTTAATATTGATCTTAAAAAAAACTACTACCTTCATTAGCAGATAAATTAACAAATAAAATGGGAAAAATGTCTTCTAATAAGTAAAATAATCTGCCACAGGAACTAAAACTGAGTTGCTAGGTAACGGTTGGGCTTGGCTGGGGTTGCTAGGCAACAGCGCCCATGTTGCATGTTAAGTTATCTGCAGTGGAATAAGTACTATTTCATCAATGCAAAGCATTTATTCGCCTAAAATAAGTCTCTACGTCTTGCTAAGAAGTTACTTTTAAGTTATTTTAAGTGTACTGAGATATTTGTGTTCAAAACTTCATTATTTACCAATTACTTGGTGAGATTTAGTGTTTTTGCAGTGTTCCCTGCTGTTGTTTCGTCCCATTTCTATCCAGTTCCTTCACTTAAACAACTGGAAAAGAACTGGAAGACAAGCTATATATATATATATATATATATAGCTTGTCCATAGATGCATATATATATATATATATATATATATATATATATATATATATATATATATATGAATCTTCAACCCCATCAACCATTCAGAGAAATTTCTTAATCAGCCTTTTTATGGTGACCCACTTTTCACCTGAGGACAAAATAAACAAGGATCTAAATCCCAAAATCTATGCTAATGTGAGGTAGCTCTGCAGAGCTGCAGCACCTGGATAAACTCTGTTTGGGATGATAATAACTCTCTATTCCTCCAGCCAGCATGGTAATTAGGCTGAACATCTGGCGAGAAGGAAAACCCACCGTTCGCATGAATTCGACTCAACTCCCTTGATACTGTGTGTTGATGTGTTTTTTGGAAGGTGAACCTCAGGTAAACTGAGGACGTGTGTATCTCCATATGCCAGGACCTGCTCCTGTCAAAGGCGATGAGTAGCCGTCCAGGAGAAGCGATGGCAGCGGATGCTAAGCTTTCAGCTGCAAGGTCAATAAATGCAAATGAACCTGCCTGACATGCTCCTGCAGTTACCTAACATTAATCCTGACTGATTTTATAAATGAAGTGTTTATATGGTGCGACCTGTGTTCACCTTATTCGGTTTTAGTCTCAGGACTGATGCAGAAAATGGAAAGGTGAATAGTTAGAGTTCATTGATCTCTTTAAAAGGTCAATCTAGTTTTCAAAGTGGCATTGAAACAACCAATCTGTTTTTTTATGGGGGTTTTTTCGTTTTGTTTTTTTAATATATACTTAAACATACTTTAAAGTAAAGCTAACCAACGTTATGCTAAGCTAAATGAATCCAAGACAAGTTCAAATTGCTACATTTCTATAACTTTAAAATGTCATTAAACCCACAGCTGCCGTAAATTAGAATATGCTCCATCGGATTAAAAGGACCTTTTCAAAATAAAAGCCTTTAAGCATACTTTAAATGAAGCCCACATTTTTGCATTAGAATGTTTTTGTGTAATTTCTGACTCTTAAAATATCAGAATTGACAGAAGTGAAGGTTTAAAACATGAATCTAACAATGAATTGGATGATTTTAATAAACTAACTGTCCAATAACAATTTATTCAATATGTCTGTATATGTTTATTTTTTAATCTATCTTCTAAATAAACTTTTAGCCCTGCACTGTATGATCAGCATTTTAAAATTCTTTTTCAGATTAAAGTTCAGCATATAGCAGCTGCTGCATGACAGCGAAGCCAGAAACTGCTTTAACATCATTATAATGGATAATCAGGACAAAAAAATAACTTATTCCACTGAACACCTGGCTGCAGCTCTGCTCCCAAACCCAAACATCATTTTAATGTGGTCCATAAAAATTATCCAAAACAGACAAAAACACATTCCTCTTGTTTTAATTAGTGTTGTTTTTTTTTCATATCTGCATCGTTGCCACATTTTTTCCGACCCGGATCCGTCCACATCCTCTGCTTCCCCTCCCCTCCACCAAGCCACGCATAATAATCTGCACTGTAACCTGGAGCAGTGGCCCGCCGCTGCCTGCCTGCCTGCCTGCCTGCCTGCCTGTCCCATCAAACATGCATAAGAACCAGATGTATCTTTGATGTACGTTTGTTCGTGTCGTCCCACGTACATGAGAGAGTGAATGAGTGTATAAGCGTGTGTGTATTTTATGTGTCTTATTCAGAGTGCTTCCAGCCCCTGCGGGTGCAAACCGGGCCGGGGAGATGCAGCTGCATGCCCCGACACAGAGGCGGAGGGGGTGGGCAGCCATAGATCCTAGAAAAGACAAATAATCAGCACAGCGCCTGAACTATGCAGCTATGCATTATGTTTCATCCAACCACTGCTTTAAACATTAAGGACAGCATCATGTATGCAAACTGTAGCTTGTTTCATTCAGATGTTTTTCTGCAGACAGAAACAATATTCAATTCTTGGAGAATAAGGTAGATTTTGATTTTTACCCTCCAGAGACACATAATAACGATTACAAATTATAAATGATTCTTTTGCAGCTAGAAACCAGAAACCATCATCCGGGCCACATAAAAAGAGTTACAAAGTCGGCCTTTTATCATCTGAAGAACATTTCCAGGATTAGAGGACTAATGTCTCAGCAAGATCTAGAGAAACTCCTTCACATGTTTTCCTCATGGTTACTGCAACAGTGTCTCACAGGTCAGATCCAGAACGCTGCTGCTGGCGTTCTGACTAAAACCAGGAAGATAGAGAACTTTAAAATACTGTTATTAGTTCATAAATCATTGAACAGTTCAGCAAACAACAATCTTCTGCCGTTGTACCTTCCAGACCTTTCAGGTTTTCTGGTTCTGGTCCTGCTCTGCATCCCCAGAACCGGAACATGGAGAAGCAGCTTTCAGCTTCTACGCACCACAAATCTGGAGCAAACTTCAAGGAAACTGCAAAACTGCTGAAACACTGAGTTCCTGGGCTAAAATCCCACCTGTATGCAGCTGCCTTTAGTTAATAAGAACTGGAGAATTAGAAAGAGAAATCTGTTTATTAAACATTTCCTCTTCTTTGCTGCAGCAAAGTCACGTTTGAACTTTTTTATTCTCCTTCTAATCACTGAAGTGTTGAAAATGTGCTGTAAAAATAAAATCGCCTCGTCTGTTACTGACGCTCTCCTGGTTCAACTTATTGCTTTAGGTTGAGGGCCAACTCTTGATTTGAGAAACATCTGCATGATCCAGATTTTTGTTTATGTTGTTTTCTTTTCCAAATTAATCGCACGACTAAATCAAAAGTTCATTACTCCATAAATTACTGTGACCTTCCCTCATGTTTTGGTTTAGTATCACACTAATACTAAAAACATATCTTCATACTTTAACTTTCTTTAATATTTCTTAGAAAGAATTTGGTATTGAAAATGTCTCTGAGGGTTGTCTTAGTGTTTGTATCGTTGGAAAGTTCTGTGTTGTGAAAACAAAGATTAAACAGGAACAAAAGAAAACTAAAACTGACACTTTTTAGCTTTTCACTTTATGAAAACATTTAAATGTGTTTGTATCCTTTCCCTTCATAATCAATCTGAACAATGAATCAAATCTGAACAAAAACTCATAAAAGTTTACGGAAAACTTCACAAAATGTTTCATCCTCATAATAAAAAAACAACATTAACTTTCAAATTTCTCCTTTAAGTAAATATAAACTTCAGCGCACCAGTTTCTACTTTTAAGTACTACTGGTTTGGGCTGCAGGAATGATAATAACGGACAGTGTTGCTTGAATTACTTGCAAGCGCTGCACTCCGTAGTAAGTATGGCACTGGTCCATGACTGTGTCATACTTTACCACCTGGAGTTATGAAAACTTCCCTTGCACAAGTCTGTAAACAGGTTATCATAAACGTGAGTCACTGCAGGCTGAGCTTACCCTGCTTGTCATTAGCTTCATTCATGCCTGTGTGGCTCCTGATCAGCCCTGTCTCTCCGTCTGTCTGCATATTCATGCATGACCCTGGAAAGTGACCCTGACCTGATCTTCCTTACTTCTACACACACGTGCACACAACCTCATATACTTTTTTTTGTTCCCGTATAAACCCTGCACACACACACACACACACACACACACACACACACACACACACACATCTTTTTCCTTTTCCCCTTAGACAATTGTGTTGCTCATTCTCCACTATTGTGGAAGTCAGTCATTTCCACATGTGTGCTGGCCATAAAACAGCAAAGAGCCGCTAAAAGCATCCCTTTCCTGAGCAGCAGGGTCACAGTGGGTCTCATATAAACACAGGACACACCTTAGCCCAACAGTTTTCACATGTCCTTCTGCTCCAGTGACAAATAAAGAAGCCTCGCTTTAATTAACCGACTCTGTTATCTTCCAAGATGTTTTTCTCCGAGACACAAAGTTTTATAGCAACGCTGCAGACCGCATCTGGTGCCTTTTGTGTCCCCCCAACGTGCCTCGCGCTGGGTTTCCTGAGCATCGTCATGACAACAGTGAGCATGGTGGCCTTTGAAAACAATACTCCAGACACAAGTTGAGAGAAGTGTGCTGGCCCGAGGAGAGTTTCAGCGCTTCCTACAGACTTTAGACTCTCGGGAAGTTCCCGCAGAAAACGCACAGAGGTGTCAGACACAGGAGCGAGAAGCGTGCATTCATTTTCTTACCCTGACTTAACGAAGAAAGTTTGTCTTTACGCCTTTTCCCCGGGGCTGTTCTCGCCTTGGCTTCCGTCCCTGTCTCTTTTAGATTTATTTTCCGTAGCCCAACGATAATAAAAGGCTTGCTTCTCTGCTTTAGTGTGTAGTTAACCCCGTAGAGGCGCTGCGAGGCTCAAACCATGTGTGAAATCAGCGTCCAGCCGTGGGGCAACTTCCTCCGCCCAGACTCTTTCTCTTCTCCTGCCTGCTCCTGCCAGGGGATGCTTCACTTTACTTTGCTCCGCCTCGTCCAACACTAAAGGTAAATCACTGCCATCTAACAACCCTGAGGTTTTCTACACTGAATGAGGACGTTTCCAGGAACTTCAGAGCTTAAAGCTACTGTAAAGATTCATTAATAACATAGTTTTCCACCTGCAGAACAATGTGTCGTGCAGTTTGTTTTCAGTATTTATTTTTGCTATTTCGTTGTAAATCATCGTTTAATCAAGATGAAGCCTCCTCCAACACCCCCAGGAAGTTTCTATTCTGGTGACGTCACAGAAGTCCTAATGGTGCATTCCATTTCCGGTATGAACCCGGAAATTCCGACTTCCCTTTCGGAAAACTCAACTGGAGCTAAAAGGCACTTTTCAATATGGCCGCTGAAGTTAAATATTAAAGCAGCAGGTTCACAAATAAACTTCTAAAACAAATTTCATACTCCAGTTTTTAAGTTTATTCAGTCAATTTAATAAATAAACTCTTTAGCACCTGCGTCACACAGAAACACTCAAGACCAATCATATCTATGCTTATAACAGCTATATCACACAATGCACTCCATCACCTATTTATTGTATCTGGGAAGGTATAAAAATTTATTTTTAGTGCATCCATAAATGATAAACATCAGATACAGCAACTGTGTTCAGTATATCTATTCCTCCTGAATAGGTGCACCCGCTGCGCACTTCACCACCGTTAGCTCCCAACTAGCCACCAGCCAGCAACTCCAGGACAAAGGCCTTTATTCAAGTCGTTTTAAAGATGCTTATTGGTCCCAACAAAAATTATGACAACCTGGACATTATCATTAATCAATAAAATCCCCACAGATCCCCGGACCAAAATTGAAAAATTCAACATGTTATCCTGCTAGCACTTAGCATTCGTCAACTACTCTTCGGTGGAAGTGAGATCTTTGTGTGGCATTAATTGATGGCCTAAATAGTAAAACATAATTTAACAAAGATTAATTTGAAGAATTGTGGCAAACCACAAAACTGAACTGAAAGATTTAAAGCCCAAGCACCCAGGACTCTTTATTTTTCTGAGATGTGTGAAACTCAACATCTTTAGCATCAACGTCTAACAAAATTACACATTTCTCCAAACAAGAAGATGGAAACTTGCCTAATGTACGTTTTCTTTTCTGTTTTTTAATCTTCTTGCAACATTTTTAAGTTTGCTCAAAATGTACAGGACAATGGATGGAAATAGCTAACGAGCCCAGCTGGGGTTCTTATGGTGCCCAAAGTCACACCAGAAGAGTCCAAACTGGTATGTGGATTTTTTTTTTATCTAAGTTGACTTGATTTTTGCTTGAAATGTGAAAATAATACATTTAAATTCATACAAAGCTTTTCTGTGGACAAAAATTAACATTTTTTAAATTAAAAATAATTTATAACATTAAGTGACTGAACGCTTTTTGCATCCTTTAATTGTTGTCAGAAATCATAAATGACAAAAGAAAAAAATAAACTGATAGAACAAGAACTTAAAATATATTATACTCATGTTGAGAAATAAATATTTTATTCTGTCCAGAGTTTGGACCGGTTTGATTTTTTCGCTATTGAAAGTAATATAAATAAAATAATTAGGTCGATTGAGACCTAATTTTGTAACCTTCCTATATCGTGACTGTAGGAGGCGCTGTTTTTTTCTGAACATCTCAAAGTTGATGTTTCACATCAAAGCAAGATGGAAAGGAAGTTTAAGGAGTTTGAAACAGGGTAAGTACTTTAAAAGACAAAATACTGAAAATACTCACTCCTACCACATATAGACAGTTAGTGAACAAAGCATTTCAGGTTAATAATTTGATCTTTAAAATAAAAAAACACATGGGGCAATTGTTATTAGTTCCCCTAATCTCATGCATTTTTATTTGTATTGCCTTTTTCTTCTTTATTTACCTCTTTCTAAATCAAATAGTTGTTCATTATCTATGGTTGCAGCCAAGAAGAAAACATTGCAGTGGAAGCGTTTTGTAAAGAAGACCTTCACAGGGAGTCTTTTAAAAATGTTAATCCTGTGGTTGAAATCAATATCTCCTTGTGTGTTTATTATCATTTGCTCGGAGAAAAGCAAACATAACTGAATCCTCAATCTAACCCTTTGTTTTATTGTGTCCGGTACCGGCCGCATAACTGCTGTCATGCAGGACCTGTAACCCTCAGCAATTAAAGTTTAATGGCTGTTAGACTTCGTTTCATTATCCAAGTAGCTGACATCTTCCTAATCCTTTCAACCCCCTGGTTCAAACAACCTGGGTGACACTGGCATTAGCAGACGTAATCCAGACTCACTACAGTTTCACATGCTACATTTTATCTTGAGGGAACTTATTTTGCATTGATGCGTTAAAGAAAACCCAATCGGGTCCCCATGCAGCCAGCGCTTCTGGCTGACAGGTGGGATAAGCAGAAGCAGAGTGTGGTTTTGAAAAGATAAGGATAAGATAAGATAAGGTGAGGTCATTTTATTTATATAGCACATTTTCAGCAACAAGGTAATTCAATGTGCTTCACATGAATTAGAGGAAGTACAAACAAAATCACAAAAAGCAAAAGAAAAACAAAAATTACTCCAATAAATTAATGAACTAATAGGAGTTTCTCTGCATAAACTAATAGAAAAGAAAAGTAAAAGTGTTTAATAAGAATAAATAGTTAGTAGTTTATAATAGGTTTCTCTGGATTCTTGCTCTGATAAAACTAGATGTTTGTTCTCCATGTTTGATTTGATACTTTCTAAGTTTGGAGTTTTTCTGGATTCTAAGTTTGTTCTAATTATAAATGATCCTTTTACAGCTGGAAACCAGAAACCATCGTCCAGGCCACATAAATATAGTTACAAAGTCGGCCTTCTGTCACCTGAAGAACATTTCCAGGATTAAAGGGCTAATGTCCCAACATTCATTAGTTTTTAGGAAATCTTCACAGATATTCCTGAAAAGTCAGTCCTGCAGCTGCAGTCGATCCAGAATGACGTTCTGACTAAAAGTAGGAAAATAGAGCACATTACATAGTTTTGCATAGTTTGCTTTTGATTAATAATAATTGGAACATCGATAATTCAATCAGTATTACAACTTTTCTATACTTTTCTCTTTTATATCATTCGATTTAAGTATTTTTCTTATTTATTTTTATTTTCTTTATGTAAAGCGCTTTGAATTGCAGCGTTGCTGAAATGACCCATACATATAAATTTGCCTTAATATTGCATGTGTATTAGACCCAGCCTCACACATTGCAAACTCATGTATTACCAGTAGATGGCGCTACATGTCCATAGTCTGAAATGTGGATAGCCCATAAACACTTACAAGCATTTCAATACTCAAAAAAAGAGAAAACCAAACAAAACTTTTACAATATAATATTGCGATCAAATCCACATATTTTGATAGAATATTTTGGATTAGTACAATATTTGTTAATAAACGGGACGGAGGTCATACCCGGATATCCTTGCTGAAATACCAACATGGGAAATGGAGTTTCGCCATTTTCCCATTCTTCAACCCACGTTACGTCGGGGAACGTGACGTAGCTCGAACGCATCTGAAACGCGCTCCTTGATCTTCATCCACGCTTGCGTCACGTAAGCGCAAAGTTACGTAACTTACGTACGTCCGAGTCCGCGTTTGCTCCGTAGAGATTCCCCCCCTTCCTTCCTGGGCTGACTGAGGTAAACCTCCGCGGTCGCATCATTGTCGCTAATACCTGACGGAGTGGAAATAAACGCAAACATTTTGCGTGGCCGACCGAAACCTGCGCGCGATGAGGCGGCCGCGGGGCGCGCGCAGCTGAAACCCGGAAGGGTTAAAGTGACCGAATGACGAGCAGGAGAGGAACTTAAGGTCTCCATGGCTGTGAAAAGTTAACGAAGAAACGCCTGAGAAAACAGGAATTATTCCCCCCTCTGCGACTCCAGGTAAGAATTCATGATACTTGAGAGGAGTTCAGGAAGTAAACGGCAGTGGAGGAGTACGGTAACGTCGGGCAAATGACTGAAAAGAGTCTTTGTTTACAGTGTCCCCCCGGTGTCTCTGCAGGACTGGACACTTTGTAGCAGCTCTGTGTAGCTGAGGTTAGTGGGAGCCTCACAGCGCTACAGTTTGTTCACTAATAAAATCAGTTGCGCCTTAAATAGTTTACACAAGTTCCTCCGAGCTAAACTGGATAATGCTGCTGTTATTATTATATATATTAATAATTTATGCTATATATGTGTTATTATTATATAAATGATTAATGGCGTTTTGAAGATTTGGTGCCGTTTATCTTCTGTTTTGAGGTCAGTGTTATATAAGTGCATTTATTTACCTCTGCATTTATTTCCACTCTCACTGTTCAGTCATACTGAACACATTAGGCTGTTATTGAAAAGTTCATGTAACAGTGAAACACATTTTATAAATTAATCTCAGTGCATTGTTTAGAGGTTATTTTTCAAGAAGTTCATCAGAATCCATATTCTGATTTGCAGAATATGGAAATGAATTCAGGTCCAGCGTGTTTATGGTTTTCAAAATTGATTAATGGTTTTTAATTTCAGCATTTCTTCATGTTTTGGGTACTATAAGGTTGATATCTCAATTTTCGCAGCGCATTTATTCACCTGGAGATTTACTTTCTCTTTAAATGTCCATCCATGAGCCTGTTTATTTATTTTTGTTATAGTATGATAAATGAAAACAAATTCTTCATTTACTGTTTTTCTCTTTTTTTACCAAAACCTGGGAGATAAAAGTTTTCAGTCTGGTGATTTGGCCTCAACCAGCTCTTATTTTGAAGGACAGATTTGTCTTAATGATTCATTTTATTTGTTGTTGCTGGTTTGTTTCCAGTTTGGTGTTAAACGTTCATCAGAACTTAAAGTTTATTGATCTATAAGAATGTATCATTACTTGAAAATGGTCTCAAAACAATATTATCGTTTATCGCAATAATTTCTGGGACAGTTTATTAGTCCTATATATAACAGTATGTATTTTGCTAAATGTGTGTTGGTATGTGTTGTGTGACCCAGTTTGGTAGATAAATTGCTTATCTACCAGTGAATCTAAACAAAGTGTCTTGATTTTGGAGAAAAATCTGAATTATTCATATTAATGCTTCAGTAACAATTATTCAACATGCTGGTTGGATTTTACAGAAACAGATTTATAACTGCTTCGGTGAACAGTTAACATATGGATCCGATTGTATAGATGTAAACTGAAAGTGGATAATCCAGTTGTTTTAAAATATGTGATAAATTAGGCTCAGTTAGTTTAGCAGCGGATGTACGGCGGCGGCGTTTTAATGTCTTTGTCCTGCGTGAAAAGAGGCCTGCTGGGAAGATAAGGGGGAAAAGAGTCTTGGGTCACTCAGGATATTTGGGTGAAAAAATCTGCAATGTACCATGAAATCAGCTCACATCCTCGCTTCCCGTCCCTCTGAGAACCGAAATGAAACCCGACCGCTCCCTCTGGCACCGGCGGTGTCAGCTGCTGCATCTCCGGCTCTTCTGGGGCGACAGGTGCTTCTCAGACAGGTGCATCCCTGTAACAAAGGGCTGCAGACACTTTACTTTATGTTTTTCCTTCCCGCCATGTTTAATCCCACAAACTGTGCATGCAGCTGATTCAGTAATGGAAGTATTTTTGAATTCTGCTGATTGTGAGTGTGCTTGAGAACTTCCTTTCACCCAGTTGCCGTTGTGTCGTTTGTTAAAGGGACAGAACGAATTTGCTGACAGCGATACTCATCTTGGCAGCCTCAGAGCGATGCAACCTGTTCTTCATTTCTAAGTTTTATTTATTCACTCTTCAGTCATTTTTAACCATGACTTAAGTCAAAAAAAAACAAAAGACCAAACTAATAGCGAAATAGTTAAATATCTAAATTCCTGTAATTGTATTCTGAAAAATGTGTCTTAACTTTGTTATCCAGAAAGCATCATCAAAATCAAAGCAGAAGAATGTTTTCCATATATTTTTCTAAAAAGTATCTCCAAACAAACTCATAAAAGAAAACATTTTATTTTCTCAGCAACTTATTCCCTCTAATTTAAGAACAAATATTTTTAATATTCGTCATGACCTTTAGTTGTTTTTTTCTTTTTAATAAATCTCTCTTTACTAGTAGCTACTTTAATTTTGAACCATTTTTAAGCTTAAAATGAGTTATTTATGTGCTTTGATCACTGGGTTTAGGTTATTCATTGTGTTTCTCCATAAGTAAGCCAGTTCTCTGGGATTCCCAGCAGAGGTTTTAGACCAGACAAACCAGTTTGAGTCTCCACGCGATGATTTAGCAGTTTCTATGGCTGATACTCCTGCAGCACCTATTTATGCTAATAAGCAGCACTGGTTACTCATTTGTTGACTCACTGCCTTGCAGGCTACAAAAGATGCACAGAAAAGCGTATGGCTTGGTGAGTTCCTGCGATATGAATATGGCTGCGCTTCACGCGCTCGATTTGCTGCTGAGCGCCGCGCTGGTCGAAGAAATGAGGCCAAGGAAGACGCTTGAAGTGGAAGAGAGCGGAGGACGGGAAAAGTTTGACGGCTTCTCTCAGTAATGTGCAGCGACAGTTGAGCGGTGATGAGTGTCTGCAATGTCCTCCGTTTAACCCTTCGCTGCACCTGCCGCCGCTGAGGCGGAGCCGGCCCAAAGCACAAGCAAACAAAGCTGCTGCTTGTTTAATGAGTCGCAAAATTTAAACAATGACATCAGGGATGGACGTTATCGATTTAAAAAGTGGATTGCTGTTATGGATCATGCAGTGATTTTCTTAAAAACCAGAATTTTCTCTTGTTTTAAAGCGGTTGACCATCATAAAGGGCAACATTTTTTCATAATAGGCTCAATTAAAAAAACAAAACAATTAAGGTTTAACATTAGTTTGTGTCAGCTGTTTTAAATACTGACTGAATAAACAGCAAATTGTGGTTTTCTCACATTGTTGAACTTTGACCTTTTAACAAATATAACAAATCAGGAACTATTTAAGATAATCAGTAGAAACATAAAAGATGAAGAGAATAAAATGAACAGAGCAGAAATGAAAAATCCATCCATCCATCCATCCATCCATCCATCCATCCATCCATCCATCCATCCATCCATCCATCCATCCATCCATCCATCCATCCATCCATCCATCCATCCATCCATCCATCCATCCTAAAATATAAACGCCATAAGGAAATATTTTATTAAAATGCAGCTTCACATATTTTTTAATTATATATTTTTTTATTTTATTTTTTCTTTATTTATTCATTTATTTTTTGTTCTCACATTGACCCAGGCTTAAAGTCAAAGGGGGAATAAAAAAGCTTTAGACGTTTTTATCCTATTATTTATATATTTTTAATCTACTGCATCAGAATATCTTCTTTACAGTCAGATAAGTGTGATTATTAAATTAAGCAGTTTTTACTCGGGCAGTGATGAAGGAAGACTTGCTTTCTGCGAAGCCCTGCAGCGCAGCCAGCAGCTGAAGCTCCATGCATGATGAGCAGCTGAAGAGACAACAACCCGGGGCTCCTGAGGAGCCGCAGACAAACCGCATTATGCTTTTGTTCCTCATTATTAGCTGGAAGCACTTTATGGAGTTGGACTTTTACTCCTTCTCTTATTAAGTCTTTTTCTAAGGTGCAGTTTCACTTTATCCCATTTTATCTGCATTTATCTGAAACGAGAAGTTGGGTCAATATTGTTCTTGTGGCCAAAACCCAAAATTTATTGATATTATATTTAAAATCAACCGAGTTTTACAAATCAATCTGATATGTCAAAAAAAAAAAGAATTACTGGCCACTATTGATATATAATCAATCCCTATTTAACTGATTTCAATATGTAAATAAATTCTAATAATTTGTAAGTTTTATACACTTATTGCAGCTCCCACTAGAAAACTAGATTTTTGTTTAAATTTCCTTTTTGTAGTTGCATAATATTTTTTTTAATGAAAATTGATTTTAAAAAATCTTAAATTCACATAAGGCCTTAAAATGTCTTAATGAAGTTAATGCATTATCCACAGGTCTTGGATTTTGTTGTGGCAGGAACATTTAATCTCGTATAAAACACTAACGAGACTTTAGTGTTGTGTGAAATGGTTGCATCTAAGCTAACGTCTGTTGTCAGCCCATACAATTCATTTATTTTCAATTTTACATGCTTTTGTCATGTTACAGGTCTGAAATTTAATTCATAGTGGTCTTAAATTTGAATGTTTAAAAGTGCATTAATGCTACTGGCTTTTATTGTCACAAATATGTTTTTTAAAAAAAACAAACTTTAAAAATAAAATAAAAAGTACACATTGCAGCTTGAGGGGAATTGGTTCCCCTGATCAGATTCTGCCCACGGCCCTTCGGGTTTGGGCCGCCCCTGAGGTGCAGCCTGTTTTTCCTGGGACGTGGGAGCCTCGTGTCTGGAAGCCACCACTCTGGGATCCCATTCACATCAGGCTCTGGCTCGGCGTTCAGCTTTTATTTAAATCTCTTGAACGCAGCCCCGCAGCTTTTCTCTGCTGGCAAAGGCCAGTGCGCATGCGCGCTGCTGACACTCCAGTAATCCGCTGGAGGAGATTGCATCCTAGTCCACTGCGCTCAGGCTGCTACCAGTGAGGGAGAATTAAAAATGATGGAGGAAATGTGGAATTGGAGAAAGGCGGGATAAGATGTTCGGACGTGGTTCTGGGACGGATCGGGATGTCGCGATGAGCAACCGGGACGGGAACGAGGATGAATCCGAATCCAAGGCAGCGAGGCTCGGCTTGCGAATATGAGAAACCCGCAGACAGGAATGAAGCCGGCAGAAGATAAGAGGTTTTCTCTGGGATCTGTATATCTGTGGTTCGTGGACGCAGGCGCAGAAGGGGAACCAGCAGCGCTGCTGTTAATTATAAGGCTAAAGTGGACCGGCGCGCAGCTTTCCTGATCACCTAATTACTGCTCGATACTTTGTCTTCTGCCCCATCGTCCCTCGGTCCAAATGCACACTGTGAAGTTTGTCCTCCGTGTCAGTTTCGCCGTCAAGACGCGCGGCTCGTAGAGACTCGCAATGACGGGCAGACGCGTCCAGATCAAGCCGCGCCAGCCTGCAGGAACTGGACCGGCGCTCCTGGCTGCGGGATCAGACAGAAATTAATCTGCGGCTCTCAGACAGGAAGACCAGGATCAAATCCCCGCTCTGAGCTGGCAGAGGACCGCAGCGTGACACCCAGCACCCACTCCAGCCCGACCTCTCGGGAAATCTGTTGGATAACTCTTGAGGTGTAAAGAACTTTTTGATTCATTTTAACCCAAGAAGGAATCCCCACTTTACATATTTGTGAAATGACATGTTCACCTTCAGAGAAACGCAGCTGATATGTTGCTGTTAAATCTCCTCAGCAGCTGTTCCTCTGCCGGGATGACTGAAAGGGGAGACTGGGATATTTGCATACTTGTTGTTTTGCCAAAACCCCTCCCTTGAAACCCAGTGCATTAATTTCCTCCAGCTTCCCTCTTGTAAATAATTCTTCAGGCTACTTTCACTTCCAACTTTCAATCGCTTGAGATGTATGTCGTGTTAAAACTCAACAAACAGATTTACGTCCCTACATATTTCAGGTGTTTAACGCAGATTTTCTGAGCATGTCTAATAGAGAGGACAGGAAGCGCTTCCAAGGACTTATCATATGCTATGCACAAGATTTGCTGCAGAATGTCGCAAGCCTAGAAGATGCAAGGAGAGAATTGCAAGGCTTTGCATCAGAAAAACTACATTTCCACCTCTGGAATCAGTAAAAATGCTCCCACTGTTCAGAACTTTTCTCATGAACTCTGGGAAATGCAGCCGGCTTTGGATCGTCTACCTGCAGGTCACCAACATTTGTGAGCAGCCTGTTTGTACCTGAGCCCAGGAGGAGGTCTGTGCTGTTCTAGAGGACCTCGGTGTGCTGCACCTGCTTCAGATCTGGATCCCTCGACTTCTGTGCTGCAGGGAAAACAGAAGCGAACAGGTATCAGGAAGAAAGCAGGGTCTATTTTACCTAAATCTGTGGCGATGGGGAGCTCGGCCTCGTCTCTGGCTGCAGAGACCGAGTCGGACCATGGCTTTGGCAGCACCTCCTACCCGTCGTCGCCCCCTGTGGGCTGGCTCAGAAACAGCCACAGCAGCCCGGTGTGGGGAACCACCTTCATCACCCGGCAGCACCAGCAGCCTGTGCCGCACCGGGAGCGCAGGTACAATCCATCAAATTAAACACAAGATTTGAAATGACAAAAATACATTTCCATCGTTTACTTTAGGATTTTAAAAGTTTTGGCGCAAAGATGATGCGACTTTTCAGCCATCTTGACCCTTTGCTGCTGCGTCACTCAGTCATTCAGGCGCCATGATGGATGTGGCGAGTCTTAAACAAAGTGTCTGAAATTGTTTTCCCAAGTTGTTTTTTTCAGTTTATTCATGGCTTCTACTTGTTCCAGTCGACCTAATTTGTGTCTGAGCGTAAAACACCTGGTTGCGGCTCATAGAGTCGGGATTTACTGGAAACAGCTTAGAAACCGACCCGAACCTCCTGACACCAAATTACTGACTTCACCTGAATTCACATGATTTATATCACTACGTCATAAACAGCGTTTCCCTTTACACTTGAGAAAACTTAAAAACATACAAAAGATGAGATGCTAACCAGTTTTTCCCATAGATGCTAGGCTACATGACGATGCGATACTGTCTCCATGGTTACTAATAGTCTTTCTAATTAAACTTACTTATAAATGTTAATCTTCTTACCTTGTAAAAAGTTTGTTTTACACAGAGGCTGACGGCTGCTATCCATCGCCGTCAAATTTATAACATAAAATGACAAGTTTGGTTTTTATCCTTTTCTGTTTCTGCAACCTGTAACCACTTTAAAGTGGAATCAGCCATTCAGAAGCGTTATTGGGTTACACATGTCTGGTTTTAGACTGGATGGAAGAGGACTGGTTGTCATGGCGCAGTAGGTGGATTGTTGACGAGTCACATGATCAGCACGAGTTACTGCCGCCGAACTTAACGAGGAAGATTTGCTGTTTTGTGTTTTATTGGAAAGTGCAGCTGGCTCCACCTGAGCGCTCGCAGCATCACACAGTTCGTGAAAAGTCGTTTGTTGTTCTAACGATTTGTGCACATTTTTAGCAGCATCTGCTGGAGATACAAATAAACATTTGAAAACTGCTTTTTGACCAAAGCCTCTGAGTGAAGGATTCAGTGACTCCCCCTGCCATGGATCCCACCCACTGGTTCACCAGAGCTTATCTAATCAAAGCCTTCATTTTGATGTTTGGCCATGATGCACCCAAAATCTGGCTAAGCTGGATTAATGAAAGCAAAATCCTGCCTCAGCTGGATGATGTTCGCAACGATTTAGGAGGTTTTTAGTAGATTGCCTGTACAGATAGATCTGACCTCTGAGAGCGCGATAGAAACGACGTGCAACAAACCAGGACTAATTTGAAAATGAGTCTTTTTGGGCTGCTTTAATGCAGTTTGTACTAACGCTGACTGGCCATTGAAAGCAGGTCCATCTCTAAATAAACCAGTCTGCATTTGACTGGTTTAATGTAGAAACCAGTCTGCATTTGACTGGTTTAATGTAGAAACCAGTCTGCATTTCACCGGAGAAACGGTAGCAATGCAGCAATGTGTCCCTCAACGTTTTTGAAGTGTCTCATTAGAAAGTATCGGTGGAAAAGGCAACATTTTAAATAACTTTCTTAAAAGAAGAATGTATAGGTGGACATTGGCAGGAAGTTGATGTGGCTTGTCCAGTTGTTATTTAAACTGTCATTATTATCATTATTTGTAGATTTTCTTGTCTGTTATGTGTCAGTTTGTAACCATTTTCTGATTGTTTTATCGCTTATTTGTTGGCTATTTAGCCCAGAACAGGTGCATGGATATTATAACTGGGCCTTAATTACAAATTCCTGATAATTATTGAGTCGGTAAGTGATATATTTAATTAAATTGAGATTATGAGTAGGATTAGTGTTCTCTTTTAAACAAATTGTGTGCTGTTATGTACGCATACATTTCCTTTGTCCTACTGATTACTTTCTTGTTTTTAAAAACTTGTTTAAAATAAATCAAATCAAATTTTGCCAAAATGTTTTTATGCTCACTTAAGGTGGTTTTTGACTTTTCCGAAAATGAGTTAATATGCAAAATAGGAGAAACGTGTTTGCCAGATAAATTCAAATCCCAAATCAGCTTTAATTGTTTTTTAAAACTTGCAAGAGTTTTGAAAGAAAGTGACTCAAGTTCTGCTTTTATTACTGAACATAAATGTATTTAATCCCAACAGACACTGAAAACTACGTCTCAAAAAATTTCCTAGAAAAAACTTGGACATTTTGTAGAATAAAAATAAAATTTTTAGATAATTATCATAGAAAAAAGTGTAAATTTCAAATGTTGAAAATTTACAAGTTTTCTAGAAATTTTCTGAGACTAATCACCAAATTTCAGAGTTTTTATCAAAATATTTGCTAGTTTTTTTCTGTCTACAGTTTTGATTTTTGTGATGCATCATCGCAAAAATCCCTCACGTTTTGGATCTACAGGAAATATTATTTGCTTGACATTAAGTCATTGGACAACCTTAACACAAAGCCACCCTGGGTGGAGAGCCATACTTTAGGGACTACCACTGAAAGTGCATCACAGAAAAGACGTAATATTCATGTATATTCACAATCAAATGAACCTGCAGTCTCATCTGTGTTGTGGTTAAAAGTTTCTAACTTTTTCTTCAAACAAACTGGCCGATGCGTCTGTAAGGAGCCTCACTGTTTGTTGGAGAGACGTTGCATTCCGACTGACTGGATTTCTGAGTTTTACTGCATTAAAAGATTTGCTGTTTCAACAAGAAGCACCGTATGGCAGTAATCCGCCGTTCCAGTCGCTGCTTCCTGAATCCCAGTCAACGTACTGAAAGAGAGGAAAGCGTCGGATGTGCAGCTCGCAGCTCAAACGGCGCTTTGGACTCATTTTCCTCCAATAGTCATTGGAGGAAAATGAGATCTTCTGGACCACCCTCACAGAGATTTGTTTAGAAGCGTTTCCTGTTTTTTATCTATTATTTCGTTTGCTTTTTTTGGTCCCGTCTCCCAGAACGAGAGCAGGCAGTTTATATCGACCGCCTGAAGTGTATTGAAGTTGTTGCTGAGTCACTCAGGGCATCATGGTCTGGTTGTTAGTTATTGATTTTCAGAGAGCCCGATCACATTTCCCCACAATGGATGTTATTATTTATTCAGCATCCGTCTCCAGTTGGGCTTTCATCTTTCCTGATTCCTGCTGTCAATGCTCGCCTTGCGGGTTGCTCTGCATTTGACAGTAAAGGCCGTCCTGTCGTGGTCAGGCAGATTTTTTTAAAAATCCACCCAGACAGGTCTTGTTGTATTTGCTCAGAGTTTAAGCACAGATCCATGAAGCACAGCTGGATTTATGAATGAATCGGATGCTCCTGCCGTCAGTCTGCATCGTTCAGTCATCGCGTTTTTTTTGTTTGCCAGACTCCACTTCCTGTCAGCAATCAGACTGCACTCTGAATCCGCTCAGCACATCAGTGCAGATGGAGAGTTTTATTTTCAATCAGGATGAAATCAACATAATGCACATAACAGTGGTGCAGTTGGTAGCACTGCTGCCTTGCAGCAAGAAGGTCCTGGGTTCGATTCCCGGTCTGGAGTCTGTCTGCATGGAGTGTGCATGTTCTCCCAGTGCATGGTGGGTTTTCTCTGGGTACTCCTTCAGTTCAGTGTGTGTGTGTGTGTGTGTGTGTGTGTGTGTGTGTGTGTGTGTGTGTGTGTGTGTGTGTGTTGCCCTACGACAGACTGGCGACCTGTCCAGGTGACCCTGCCTCTCTTCTTCTTCTTTTAATTTTAAGCTACTTTTTAAAAAAAAATAAATAAAATTTCTTGATTTTTGTTGTAATCTTTCCAAATTTTTGGCCCACATGACAGAAAGTTTGGACAACCCCGGCTTAAAGGGACACCCACACATGCATTGTGAGATTTCTCGTGCCGCCCCGCTCCGCCTGTCTCTCGTTTACGCGCCGCTGTGTGATCCTAACCGCGTTAGGCAAGCTTTGCTGAGCTGTGACAGAGCATGAAATATAGAAACAACAGAACACTTCGAGCCCGGCTTATTTTCAGCTGCTCTCTTCCAGTTTCTTCTCTAATAAATTGTTCCTTAAAACATTTTCTCTCTCAACTTTTTTTTCCTCTTATGCTTTTCCAACCCTAGATTGCTTGGCTGTCTAGTCCTTGGGGTGTTTTTCATATTTTGATTTTATTTAGGGGTGGAGGGAGTGTTTGCTCCTGAGGAAAGCCGACTTATTACCCAGAGCTTCAGTGTTTCTTAGCTTTGGCTCGTGTTTTAATTGAAGCGCCACAGTGTGGTTCAGCGCATTGTTCGGGGAACAATGCTGCTTTGATTCTCTTTACTTCAGCAACCACCAGCTAGCGTCTTTCGCTGCCGACGTCCTTGAGGCTCTGGAGCCTTTCCGGAGCTGATCCTCGGCGCCTCCTCTGTCCCGGTGTGATGAATGCCGCCGTTTATCGCCGCTCCATCCGCCGGCTCTCCTCCGTTTAATTGGATTGAAACCGGTCCACTTGGGCTCAACAAGCGTGGTCACTGGCGGAGTTTATGTCGGAATTGTTTCGGCACGTCCTCCTTTGCGGCTCGCCTGCCTGATGGAGACGGGTTCTAGTCGGGACGGCTCCATCGTCTCCAGAACAGATCTGGCAAGCAGCAGTAGTCTTAAAGTGTGTCTGTATTTGGAAAACAGAGCAGTCATGCAGCGTGAAAAAGAAAGAAGTGGCCTGTTGGCACCGCCTCTGACATGATTCCAGATTTCCCCGTTCTTGTTGCCATGGAAATCTCTAGCATATGCTCAGTAACCTAATTCCATCAGGCCCCAGACAAGACCGCACATGGCAAACCTGGCTGTCTGAGCCAAACAGCGGAAGCTGCTGGCAACCCGCACATCTGCAGACACTGGCTTGTCAAAATTCCTGCAAACTTTTCCTTAGGAGGTCCGGTCCAGTCCGGCTGGCTTGCTTCAAGCCCCTCCACTGCTCTGTGTTCGGGCGTTATCTGCTCATCAGCAGCAGATAAATCTTTACTTTGTGTCGATTTGAGAGGCATCTGTCTGGCTGATGGTCGTTTTCTGTCAGACTCCTCAGATTCAAAAGCCTCCAGGAACTTTATATTATTAGAGCCGCAGCCGACGACAACGCTGTCATCCTCTTCCTGCGTTGCTGCTTCTTGCTGCTAACGCAGCTGAAGCCCAGTCAGACAGCTTCCTCTGTTTAAAGATTCAAACGTCTAAAGCTGTCTCCACCGCTGACACATTCACATATCAAAAATGAGCTCTGCTCCTGAAATATTCACCGAGGGCAAAGCCAGGGGTCGGATGCTTCACGCTCTCCCCTAACAGATTTATTTCCTTTTCCAGGCTTCTACTTAAAGAAAAACATTTATTGCTCTTCGTTGTTAACGGATAATATCAGGAAGCCTGGGATTAGGCAGTGTAATGCGAAGTGGGGATAGCCGGCATCAAGATGTTTTAAGGCCTGCCCGCCCCCCACTTGTTGCTGTACACAGCCAGTGTACATTTCTAGAAAATCACATAAAGATAACCTGAAATGCAGCCACAACTTCTCTGCATCCAGAGGCGTTTGCTGAATAGCGAGGAAGTGGGACGTAGGTCGGCTGCGCTAGCTTGACTTTGACAACCTTTACATGTACGTGTGCTCTGTAATTCGGTGTGTTCCCGTCCATTTAACGTGAAAATTAGCCGACACACCTGGTGTCTGACATGTAGCCACTTATCACCAAACATGTTGCAATCGCAAAATAAACACCGACCTGGAAAACACAACTGAATGTTTACGAAACGTTGGCAGGTTTTTTGATGCTGACGTTCCTGAGAGATAATAATAATAATAATAATAATCTGTCCTGTTTTCTCCGGTTAGTGGAGCGCTGTTGTAAGTCGGTTGCTATGGCAACGAGCGACAAAACAGGAAAATACGAGTCGGTTTCGCGTCGTCGTCGTTTGCCTGTTTTTCCGCCTTACTTGTTGCGGTGCAATGCAGCCGCTGTCATTTTTAAAAATAAAAACGGAAAAACAAAAACCGGATCTATTTCCTCTTTTGTTCATAGAATGCCGCAATATTCACAACAACAGTCACTGAATAAGCCTGTCTTTCATAAGGTAATCCTGAAGACTCAGCGCCTCGTCTTCAGGATTACAGGTGATCCAAATTTTTACTTTTATTAGAACACAAAACATAAATGACATTGTGCATACCTCAATATTTGGAAAGCCACTGCCGAATTTACTGGGTGCCTGTTTTATTTTGGACTAAATTCTGTGCATCAATAACAACGAACGTCAATAACGCCATTATAAAATCAGTTATTTTGTTATTCGAGAATAATGAGAATCTCTCGCTAACCTTTACATCTTCCTATTAAATAATCTGATATTATCCTAATGAAATAAGATGTGCATTCCTTGGGAATTAGTGGCTCCTGCAGCATCCTTTTAATGTTCTATTTTGGTAACAGAGAAATGCTTGTTCAGTTTTCTACAGCCGCCTTGGTGCGTAGCGTCAACCACGGTTATGGAGGACTGATGTCTTCGCCTAAAGCTACTCCTTCAAAAGAGCTCTTGTAACGTCGGACTTTTCATCCCGCTGTCCCTGCACCATTAAATTCTTTCTCCGAGGTTTGACTGCTCATCACGCTATTAAAGCTTCCCCAGTTATCTTTGGGCCGTCCCTTGTGACTAAGGCGTCACTGTCATCAATCCTTTTGTATCACATCACCAAGTTTCAGTGTGTCATTATAGGAGCTCTTTGTCTGCTGCTTAAGTCTTGGCTCTAGTCACTCCCTGCAGATAAGCAGCAGTTAGTGGCTCCGTTCCCAACTTTTTTATTATTTTTGCATATCATCCCGGACCGTTAGCGGCTGATTAATGACTCATATCGGCTCGCAACTTATTACCTGCAGGATTGGAAAGACGGCTGGAAGGTAAAACTCATTTCTGTGACCCAAACAGTCCAGATCCTCTTAAAGAGACGGATCAATGTTTGGTGGGAGTAAATTATTAAAGGAAAAGGTTGCCCTCAGACAGGCTTCACACACTAAACGGTGCTACAATAAATCTTTACACGCCGCTTGCAAAAGTATTCATACCCTTTGTTTTATTGCACTGCAGCCACAAACTCTGTTTAATTAGCTCTGCATTGCAAAATAGAAGGAAAATAATAGATTTTTTTTTTACATATTTTTTTTATTTTTACAATAAAAACTACAATCTCTTTTATCATGCTGCAAGGTTTAGAGTTTATATTAGCTCTAACCATCTTCCCACCAACTGTGACCCACTTCCTTGTCCCTGTTGAAGAACAGCTTCCCCCCAGCATGGCGCGGCTGCCCCGTTTTCTCTCTGGTTATGGTGAGAGTTGGGTAACATGCCGTGTTTTTTCACAGCACCTATCATTCTGCATGTAGGGCAAAATGATCAGCTACAGACTCTTCCTTCTCAATAGGGAACAATAGTTTGTTCCCTACTGCAACGGGAACCTACAACAGTAGGGAACCATTGTTTGTTCCCTGCTGCGTTGCCACCTTTCCACAAAAGTCAACAAACAGTTGTCAACAGATTTTCCCAGCTGACCTCTGGATCTGTGCAACTCTTGTTGGCTTCTCTTCTGATTGTTGCTTCAACCTGTCAGCTGAGATGGACGACCATGTGGTGCTGCACGTTTTTCATGTTTTTAACCTTTTGTGACGTGTTCAAAGCTTGGCATATGGTTTCAGGCTGATACTTGGTTTTGTTCTGGACTAATGCTGCGTTCACACCAAACGCGTTTCGCGCCAAAAACGTGTCCGATGCTTCAAGTTGGACGTGAAGTCAGACGCTTGACATTTTGCTCGAGTCGTGCATCAAAATCACGTTGGGACAAGCTGTTGTTCTCCGTCGCCCGTCTATTTGTACAATGACGCTTAAAACTGAGAGACTGACACCAAAATATTATGTAGTGGAAGCTTCTGCAATTATAACGGCGGCTCAGATGTCTTTGCTGAGACAAAAAATGTTCAGAAACGTTTCTGTTGACCAAACAACGGTGACAGCTGCTAACGGCATTGGAGTCTTTTCTCCCTCTCCTGGTTTCTTTGGACTATGGTGGATGAAATACTGAGAGAATTTAGGTTTTATTTAGTGAAATCAACAGGATGTTACATTTTCAGCTACTGCGATTCACTTTCACACTGCACTCTGTCAAGCTAACCAAACCTTTTGGAAAACCTTTCCCCCTCCTCGCCTGTGGGGGCGCTGCACCAAGAACAACTGAAGGAAGCAACATGAAAACCTCTGCAGAAGACTTCCTTCTTCACAAAATGCTAACAAAATCAGATTTTAGCGTTTGTAGGATTCCTCTTTTGTTAAAAATCCAGCAGGCATTTCTCCCGCTACTGGTGGGCCAGCAGGTTTGTTTGAGCTGCATTTACCCAGAATGCCTTGCGCTTAGTCATAAAGTAATAAATGCTTCAGGAAGGAGCAGCTTTGTGTTCATTTACCGAAAGTGTGTTTTATATTCACCGTCTGTCCTAAAGAAACATTAACCTTTAAGCTTTGTTTCATTTCCTCAATAACAAAACGAAAAACTGAACAAAGAGCTGCCCATGCAAAGTCATTTTACATTTTACTATATTAATCTATTACTATTCCAGTCCTCATTCTTCTTTTAAAGTTAATTTTTCCCATTTTCTGCTCAGTTGTGCTTCTTGCAGCCTCACTCTGTGTGCCAATTAAGTTTCATTTCTAATTTAAAGTTCCTTACTTTTCAGCTGGAATCAACCTTTAGTGGAACAACAAGCTGAAATAACGAGGCCATCTGAAAACGAAGGCTAAGACACCTGCAGCTGATTAAAAATCCTCTCTCTCTGCATTCCCATCACCTGCAGATGTGCAGCTATAAAACAGGTGATTAGGTCACATCTGGAGACATTTCCTCCAAATGAAATCAGCAGTTTGAACTCATCCAGTCTGAGCTTTATGTAAGGGCTGACTAATCCTTCTTAAGCTGTTTTTTTAAACTGGTAGCAAATCGAGACAATTATAGGTAACAAGACTGTTAGATAGCCTCCTGTCAGGTTTTATTTAGGCTGAAAATGGTTTATTTCAGTAATACCACAAATCTGTAATAAATATGCTGTATTTTGCAGAACAATAATAATATTGTTCATCAGGGAGAATTTATTGTCCAGCAAAGTTTGTTGTTGTGAAAAGCAATAAATAAATAATGACACTTTGACCAACAAGTTGGGAAACTGTGCAACTTTGACGCAATTTTTAAGACCTTTCATTAAAAGGCCTCTGAACATCTGCGTGTCAGAAACAGATCAGCGTTAGACTTCCAGCTTTCGTTTGGCAGTTTCTGTTTGCTGAGAAGCAGATAACTGAACCCGACGTATCGCCGATGACATGGGCGAGGTCCACTTAAAGGACCCAAGATTAGTTCAACATCTTGGCCTAAATATGTTGTAATTTTGTCAAAGTGCGTTTGACTGATGTAATTTTAGATAATGCCACATTGTCGCTGTAATTTAAAATAAAAAGCAAACAAAAAATCTGGATCACTTCCCACACAAAAAAAACAGTGCAGTGGGAGAGAGTTGGATCCAAACACAACTTCCAAAGGAGGAACGTTTGTGCTCTCAACATTTCTCTCCAGAACACCTTGATATTTTTGTTCGAGCAAAACTGACAAAGGCTCCAGCAGGTGATTGTTACCTTAACGAGCTAAAATCAAATCCCAGGCTGATAGTTTTTATCCACAAAATGCATTAGCTGCAGCTTAATCATATTTTCAAATTTATTGATATTAATTGGCGGTCTTATTGAGAAAACAGTAGAGAAAATAGAAAAACCTCAATCCTGATGATACAAATAATGATTTTTAAAACATTAAAATCAGAATTCCTATCATAATTGTAAATATATCACAGTAACTGATAACTTTACTATCCGGAAAGACTGCGGCTTGAATAATTCAACCAGAATTATCCAATTATCCAATCAGAGACTATTCCTCATGGAGTGGTAAAGTTTAGGTTAAAAAAAAAGTCGAGCATCTATTTTCTTTGAAAATTATAATTATTCTGCTTCATCTATTTCCAACTAGGTCATCAACTTGTTGAAACATCAAACTGTGTCAACATGTGAACAGTTGTGCTGATAAACTGGAATTATGTTGCCAAAAAAGATAAATGCACTCTTATTTTCCCCCCAGTTTTATTTATATCAGCTCCACCGGCAGGAGAATAAAATAATATCTCAGCAACCAGCAATAGGAGTAGTTTTGGTTTCTGCTGTAGAGCAAAACGTAGAACGGATTCACTTTGATGCAGAATTTTTTTAACGTCTTTATTTGTGTAAAATCTTCTTTTTGATTTGTTTGCTGACTTGTTCCACACTGGGTCAAATGTCTGTTCTTTCCCTCGGGTCCTGATTGCCGGCTTCCTGAGGTCCGGTCGGGTCCAGTCCCACACGGGTCAGCGCTGTTCTACAAGCGCAGACAGGCCCTCCTCATGATTAGGCCATAACTTTTTACGATGATGCACTCACCAGTCTGCTTTTATCCACCTTTTACTTTGCGGTTTGGCTTGTAATTTATCGCGCTCTGCAGAACGCAGCTTTTAGCTCGAGGGAAACGTTCCAAGTTCTATTTGTACAAACATGAAGTCACAGTTTGTTGGCGATTGCTGCCAAGTTGGTTTCTTTTTTTTTTTCTCTCCAAAGACAAAAAAAAAAAGTGACTCAGTCTCGGCAGCATCTGTGTGCAGATCGAAGAAATTCAAATGCTATTTGTATGAATATTCGCCTGCAGTTTAACAGACAGAGAATATAACGAGGTGGCTTTGTAGACTGGATGAATCCCAGAGTCTTGGTTGCTTTGCTCCTTTATTTTAGTATTTTGTACCCAACTTGTTGGGCTATAAGATGGAGCTATCTTCCATGGAAGGCTACCAGCCATACATCAGTTTGTAGCTCCTTTAAAATCTGATTTTAAAGTGATTTTCTGTAACTATTGCTACTTCTTTGTCAGAAAATGCAAACCCAGGACTCCAATAATAATGACCTCCCTGTAGGATGGTGAGGGTTATTTAGCTCTCACTTTTTATTGGAGTTAAAAAACCTTAATAAATATCAGAAACAATCTATAGAAATGCAGTGAAATATGAACATAGAGCAGCTTTGGCAGCCACAGAGGTTAAGAACCACACAGTCGCTTGGGAATAGCTAAAATATGTGAATCCTATGTTTATTGAAAAGCTTTCATTCAGACAAGCATTTATGTCCATTTATAAACTCTTATTTAAGAAATATGACATCTTCAATTAATAATTGCAGATGTAAAGACAGAGATGATACAAAAACGCTGCCCCAATGCTAATAAGAAATGCTAATTGTTGCCTATATTTTCAGTTAAAACACTAAATATCCAATAAAACACACAGTAGAAACTGTCGTAGCGCTGCTGCAGAAGCTCCTGGGTGTTCAGCCAATCAGCACCAACTAAAATAAATTATTTTCCTGGATTGGTTGTTTTGCAAACTCCAGCATTTAAAAAAATATATTTTACATACGTTGTACTTCTGAAAATAATACACAGTTAAACAAATATATAGTGAAGAGTTAAAATCATGTTTTTATTTTGGTGGTATATCACAATACTGAACTACCAAACAAAATAAACATAATCTCATTGGTTTGTTAAAAGGGAAGTAATTATTTTGTAAATAAGTTGGTAACGGTTCGTTTGATGAGACTGACATGACGCCGTCAGTAAAATGACAGAACAACCTGCCATAATCATGGAGAATTTATGAATGTTGACAGCTGTTGTCATGAAATGTCATTTGGTAAATAATGACTTTTAATGCAAAGATCCATTAAAACTTGCACTGAAAGTGTCAATTTTGCATTATTTACTGAATGACGATGAAGGCTCTTTCATGTTCATGACAGGTTGTCGTGTCAGTCTCATACTCTTCAAATAAAGGGTCACCAAAAATTATTTAGAGCCAGGTGAGCCTCATCTATCATCATACAGCTGCAGATACTTTCTTTCTGTGTCACGATTCACCTCTAAACGACTCAAAAAGTTATATTTGTTTTGTTCATTAGTTACAAGTCACAGAACAGATCAGCCTCGTCACTGTGAACTACAGATAAATACAGGTTTTTGGGTGTGGAGGAGAGGAACTCTGCCCCCTCTGTCCAGGAACGGTACTGCACTTTTCCCACAGGCCCTGGGCTCGGAGCCAGGCTTGGAATGGCTCTGCTAATGACTGTCGCACAAAGGCCAAATGTCTTGCAGTGAGGCTGGACTCGGTCTCTCAGCAGAGTTCAAAACGTAGAACCAGTCAGCGATTACTATCAGCAGTTTTTGTGTTCGCTCTTCTCTGGCACCAGCAGCTTCCTCAGAGACGTTTCACCCACTTTTCTCCAAAACTTTCTTAAGTTTCCTCATTTCCACGAACAGCAAAAGCTCATGCCCTTTAAAGTGATCTGCTGGATCTCAGAGCGTCTGGCGCTGTGCGAAGCTTTGAAATGAACTCTCCAGGCATGACACCACTCCTTAAGTGAATTTAAGAGCAGGAGCTGCGGCGAACTGTTCGGTGCAGAAAGATTAGGTTTGTCAGGGTGAGGTTGGCCTTTTCCGCCTCCCTCTTTGCGCTGAGACACCTGGCCACCTGCCCAGGTTGCAACACAGAGGAACCGATGAGCTGAAGTGAGCACTTTTAGTTCGAGCCTCTCCACTTAGCACGCAGCCAAGGACAAAAGGTGTATGCATGTGTGTGTGTGTGTGTGTGTGTACGCACTGCTGTAAGGACGTTAGTGGAGCATGAACAATGAAAACATTCCTTTACAGTAAGTGGGGTCCAGGGATCACAGGCTGAGGTGGCTCATCCTGTACAACAGCCACATACATCCAAATAGATTACAAAGTCAAATCAAAAAGTGAAACTAATAGATTAATTACACACAGACTGATATATTTCCACTCATTTCTGATGTTTTTCTTACAGGTTATGACTGTTCCTCAGAAAAACAGGGAACCATTCTTAGTTTTAATAAAGGAATATACAGGAATGTGATTGCATAGCCTATAATGCTGGCATGGCATTTGTTTTTAGCTTGTAACAATCACTTGTTAGGTCCTTCGTCAGTTTTGCTCATACAAATGACAAAGTCTTCTGGAGAGAAATGTTGAGAGCACAAATGTAGGTCCTTTGGAAGTTATGTTCATTGCGCTCTTCTTTTCTTATTGTGTGGGAAGGGATTCAGATTTACCCCACTGTTTCTTTTTATGTTTTTTAATGACAGGAAGCAGTGACGCAGTCTGGCATCATCTAAGAAGTTAGTTTGCTTGATATACGCACTTTTAGTTGACATGTCAAATCAAGCTTTAGCTGCAGAAGATTGTTGCTAAAGAAGCTGGGTGTTCACTCAAGCTGCATTTCTAATGACCAGCAGAAATTACCAAAACTGTAATTCCAATTGCGCAAATCGGAATTGCAAAAATTTTTCCATAAAACGTTTTTGCATATCAATATGAATTTTCAGCGGCTTCAAAATCAGTGCATTTTGTAAAACATTATTTTTTATTAATTTTTTTTTTTTTTGAAAACACTTTTTTGCATCGCAAAGGTCATGTGACCAACAACTGGATGTTACTACTGGCGGAAATGACGAAGAAGACAACAGGAAGTGGTAGGAGGATGATAGTGTGCCATGTTCCTGAATGACTTATTGCGGAAACAAACGTATTCATGTGTGATTTTTAATTATATTTTCTTAAATTATGCAATTGCAAAGTATTTTTTGACAAAGTTTTGCTCATATTTGTAATGAAAAGACAGCAAAGCATAATTTTCAGTTTTCTGTAATAATAAGCAACAATAATAACAAAAATAAGCATTTATAGCTGACAGAGATCTGGGTTTACGTAATTAATTTCCCTTTGGGATCAATAAAAAATGTTTTAACTGAATTTGATTTATCTATGGAGGCATTTATCAGTCAAAGTCACAGAACGCAAACAAGAATATTTTTTTTTTTTCGGATTTATCCACTCACCTGCATGTGACGCTTTTGGGTCATTAAGATGTTTCTCATTCACAAATGTCAATTTGGTAGCATAGATTATTTCAACACAACTGTTGGACGCCGGCAACACTCTGGCTAATGTTAAAACGGCAAGTTTAACGCGGGTAACCATGGCAACCGGTGACGGGGAAGCTCAAGTTGCGCTCGCGTCCGCTTTGTTTACAAACTGCTCTCCATTCGTAAGTGTGAACCTTCACCAGGAGGTTTCAGAGTGCGCCCTTGTGGGTCGCGCATTAATTTGGAGGTGCCTTTGATCAACCCAGTTATTAAAAAGCGTGAGCCAGATTGGCGTAATTAAAAGCTGTGAGATCAGCTGCAGGCAGCAGCAGCAGCAGCAGCGCTGCTCCACGAAGAAGAAGAAGAAAAAGAAGCGGATCGTTTGCCTTGAGTCGGTCTCTGCGTGGATGGCTGACGCCGTGACTTTGCTTGCTCTCGCTCTCTCTTGCTGGAGATGAAAGTGGCCCGACAGGGTAGAAACGGCCACAGGGCAGAAGCTGTCATCATCAGACAGGAGGTGGCGACGCTTTGTGCTGCTGCTGCTGCCGCTGCCGCTGCTGCCGCTGCTGCTGCTGCTGCTGCTGCCGCTGCCGCTGCTGCTGCTGCTGCTGCCGTCGTCATGGCTGTTTGGACCGTCAGACTGCCAAACACGGTGTGAACGTGTTTCTTCATAGTTAGCATGGAGCTGCTGCTTTCGTCAACCATGTGTTGGTGAATCGCTGAGGATTCACACAGTGGCTCTGCAGGAAAGAGTCACAAAACATGTTGACTTTATTTATTATCCTGGTTTTGACACTTTGACTGAAGCAAAACTGTAGAATAAATACCTCATGACTATTGTAGTCGATTTCAAGAACATGTTTTTGCTGTTGTGTTGCAAATACTTAATCATTCAGGCGCCATGTTGGACGGGATGGGAGTATTGAACAGAGAGTCTGAAATTGTTCTCCTCAGTTGTTTTTGTCATTTTATTCGTGGCTTTTTCTGGTTTGAGATCAGATCATTTGTCTGTGGACGTAACACACCTGGTTGCAGCTCATAGACGGGGATTTAGAAAAGCTGTAAACAGCTTAGAAACCGACCCAAACCTGACGTGTTCATCAAATTACTGAATTCACTCCACACGATTTATGTCACTATGTCGTAAACAGGGTTTCCCTTTACACCGGAGCAACATTGAAACGCACAAAAGACGAGCTGCTAACCAGTTTTTTCCAGACATGCTAGGCTACATGATGGTGCAAAGACGATTATCATGGAAATAAATGACCGTGTTTCATAAATAATATGTATCCGTTGGTTTTTCCTGATGTCTTGATTGATTTTTCTTCCTAAAACGTCACAAAAAGCTGCTACATTTGAGCTCCTGTCAGTTTGGGATGCAGCGTTGCTCCTCTGGGATCAACGTGAAAAGCACTGCAGCATCCTCGCTCTTAGCACCTCATGCTCCGGTTCGGGTAAATTCCCATATTACCATCTCTGAGTTGCTGTTCACACATGAGCAGCCTGAGTGACAGTGGCATTTATGAGCTTTTTTTTTTTCCGACTCCAGACCCATCCGTTCCCTGGAGGCTGGCATGTTTTTTTGAACTGCGCTCCCGCTGAGTTGAAAGTATCCAGCTGTGCGGCTCGGCCTGCAAAGGGCCCGGCTCCACCCGCCGGCCGTCGATAAGCCAGATTGACTGGACTGCAGAATGAACCGCACACTGCAAAAACACAAAGTCCTACCCAGGACCTGTGGTCGACTTTCTGGTGAAAATATCTTGGTGCACCTGAAATTAGACAAAACAAACTCATAAGGAACTTTTCAGCAAAATACAGGAGCTTGTTTTAGTCAGTAACTCATTAATATTGATGAAAATTACTCAAGTAAACAGTAAGATATATAGTGTAGTAAAAAAGTACATTTTTTCCAAAACATTACTCAAGTAAATGAGTAATGGAAAAATCTAACCTGTTTTTCCATGCAACATGGAAAAACAGGTTAGATTTAGTATTTTTTGCAGTGCCCATATAAGTTGGTCCACAGCATCATTGTTGTCCGAATTAACAGTTTCTGGCTTTAACAATTTATTCCTCCCCAGTTGGATGTTTATAAAAATATGTCAGTCTTACAGTGCTCTCATCAATTGAAAACCACTGAGGGCCTGAAACTGGCATGACCCCAATCTGACCCTTTCTGCCCTGCATTAGCTTTCGCTGAGCAGAGAAAGAGTGTTAATATGAAGTGGAAGAGATCCTGTGTGTTTTTCCTATTCTAATAAGTCGCAGTCAGTGAGACTGAGGCATTTCTGCTCTAATATTCAGAGGCGGGCAGCGTTTCTGCGCTCTTCTCCCCTCTGGCTCTTCCTCTCCGTGTGCTGTCTCTCTGGCTCTAATCAGGTGGCCATTGTATATGGATTTACTGCCCTCTGCGCCCCCAGGAGGGAGATTTGATTTTTTTTTTTTCCCCTTCTGCACTGGCTAATCTTTGCCTCTCCTATCCTGTTTTGCGTTTCTAATTTCATCTCTACTCCTCCTGCAGTTTCCCTTTTCCTGAGGATGATCAACCTCAGTTCCTGGAAGGATGAATTTATTCCCTGGTTTTCGGATATATTCCTGCAAACATATATATTCCTAAAGTTAAACTGATATTAGATAATATCAGATAAATGATAAATGTATAATTTATTGTGATACATTTATTGTTGTTGTGAATAAATTCCAAAAAGGAAGTTTTAAATCCCACAAAGCTGTCTGTATTGTTGGCACAGTACAGTAATTCACTGTGGTAATTCCGCAGGTGCCCCCTAGTGGTCCATGTGGTACTGCATGTGAACCACCGTTGTCATGACGTTAACTTAAACTGCGATGCTACAGGTAGCTCACCCAAGGATGGTGTTTAAAAATATTAGTAGAAAGTGGCTTACGACCGGGTCACTAAAAAGAAATCCTGGAGATACCAGTGGAAAGTTTCTGAGGATGATTTGCAGCGCTTTTGCTTTTGCTTTTGCACACCATTACGACACATAGTATGTTCACATGCTGCGCCCCACTCTGACTAACTGCATCTAAAATTATTCACGTTGGGCTATCTACTGGCTGAAATAAAGTGTTTGTTTTTGCCAATGCAACTCTAGTCTAAGTCTCAAATAGCTGTAAAATGTTGTTAGTGCACATAACACTGGTAGTAAAGAACTCATTTGATCTCCATGTGTTTCTAACAGAGTTTGTTTTTGTTTGCAGCCATTCCCACTCTCCTGGTTCCATGGCTGCAGCAGTGCGAAGCAGCGAGTGGTCATGTGGACGCTGCACCTTCCTGAACGCCGGCGCGGCGCCCCGCTGCTCCATCTGCGAGGCGCCGCGCCAGAAACCCGATCTGAACCAGATCCTGCGGCTGAGCAGCACTGAGGAGCAACGCTGGGCCTGCCCACGCTGTACGCTCAACAACCCACAGGGATCTGGAGCCTGCTCGGTCTGTGGCTTCGGCCCGTCGTCCGCCACCAACACCCCGCCTACCACAACCATAGCCGTCACTGCCAATGGCCTCCCATCTGCTCCAACTGAGCCCCCAACACCCGCAGTCACCCCCACAGTACTACTTGAGCCCAATGGACAGCATCCGGTCAAAGAGGACGCGTTGCGCCGCTCGGAGAGCAACGGAGAAGTGAGTGGCCATGAAGGGCAGAACCCTGGTTGGGCTTGTGCCCGGTGTACGCTCCACAACACCCCGGTGGCTCTATCATGCTCAGCCTGCGGCGGACCCAGAAAACTGTCTCTGCCTAAAATCCCCCCAGAGGCACTGGTAGTACCTGAGGTACGTACGCCTGTCGTCGGGTTCCCCGTTCACCCAGTACCGTCGGCACCCTTAGTCATCGACCTCACAGACGAGTCCAACACCCCCACTCCGCCTGATCCTCAAGAATCTCCCCAGGTTTCGTCACAGGGTCTCTCTTCGCCTTATCCAACATTCCCGTCCCTCCAGAACAACCCCGTGCCCCGCAGCCGGAGAGAGGTCCCCCCACCAGGCCGCCCGCAAAACCCAGGCACCAACAGTCCCAGCCCCACCTCCCCGTCTACGGCCGTCGTGCCCCCACAGCTGGGCCCGCAGCGGCCAGCCAAGCCCAAACACGCACAACCCCAAGAAGCTTCGTACCCCAGCAAGCGCCTCAGCATCTTGGAAGAAGAAGACCCTCAGCACCACCCGCCGACTCCGGCTAACCCCACCTGGAAGTGCCCTAGCTGCTCTTTGCCCAATGCTGTCAGCTCAGCCAAGTGTGAGGGCTGCCGATCGTCGAGGGCCGGCGCTGACCTCATCGACCTGGTAGGTTGTGAAACGGTACGATTTACCCCAGCTAGCCCATCCAGTCCGGACTTTAGCACCTGGGCGTGCTCCAAGTGCACCCTGCGGAACCCCACCGGCACACCCAAGTGCTCAGCTTGTGGTTCTTCCAAACTGCACGGCTTTCAGGAGCAGCAGACCCCTCGCTGTTGTTCACACTGCGGCTCTACTTCGTGCTCTTGTCCACACTCCTCCACCCCGTCGGGTCATAAAGCACGAAAACAGGCCCGGGTCTTAACTTCCGCTGCCGGCGCTTCCTCCGGTTCGTCGGCCTCCACCTCGTCTGGCCTCCAGGAGAAAGCAGGACAGTGGAGCTGCCCTGCATGCACGCTTCTCAACGACGTCAAGGCCAAGAACTGTGCAGCGTGCCACACAGCGCAGCAGTACCTCACCCTGCGCAAGGTGGTGAAGCCCCTGAAGAGGAGGGAGAGCATGCATGTGGAGGCTCGCCGACGGAACGATGAGGGAGAAGCCAAGGAGCTGTGGGAAAACATCGTCAGCTTCTGCAGAGAGGTAAGAGGAGCTTTAACCATGACCTATTCTGCTTCCCTAAACAGGTTAGGATCACTCTGCATGCTGTATAAATGATGTTCGTTACGCTTTTTTGCACAAAATAATTTATAGATAATGAGATTTTAGTCCGGTCAGATCTGCCTATTTTGAGCTCCTTTCAGAAGGAGCTGTCACTTTAAATCCAGATAAGCTCTTGGCCACGCCCCCCAACTCGACGTTTTACAGTCGCATGTGAAAATGGCTGCAAGCAGATGCGCAATTATTCAACCGTACACCTTTAAAAAGGAAAAATGGAGTCTCCTCCACAACCAATAAGAATGTATCAAGTGGTTTCTGGATGGTAAGTCAACAAGAAAGCGCTGGTTATTTCCAGCAGCCATTGTACAGTTCTTACAGTGGTAAAACCAGCTAATCATACATGCTGGAGTTGCTAGGTAACAGAAAAGAAGAAGATTTTTGATATGACTCGTTTTCGAGACACCAAAAGGAATGAACTTATTGCCAAAAATCAGCTTGGTGGGTTTTTTTAAGCACTGAGGCTGGATTTAGAAACGGTATGAATTCAAATGGATGAAATAAAACATGCAAAATAAATTAAGAGCACATTAACCAACATTGGACCAACTTACTTGGTGGCTTGTTGTTCCTCAGCCAGAGAATCGGAACAGGTCATTTTTGCATTAATAAAACGTCACTTAGAAAAGATAAAACTGAATCCTGTTCCCTGCAGCAGTGCAGACCTTCAGTTTATTTACATAAATCACGCTATTGATCTCATCATCTCTGCAGTCATATGTCTTAGTCCTGCCAGCCTAATTTAGAAGCGCCGTCTGTAAACAACAGCTGGTGTTTGTTGACACTCTTTACGTTGCCGACCAGCACCGCTTCAAGCCTGATCTATAAAAACCAGAGTGATGTTAAAATGCCACAAAGGCAGAAAATTGCTGCTAAAATGCTGCAGCTCTTTTCGTGGAGTTAATTAAAACTGAGTGTTCCTGTTATTCTCATGCTAATTTGACTTTTCTCAGTGTTTTGGTGGCTCTGCCTTGGATGGGGCGAATTCAGAGTCTAAAGCGACGCTTAAGATTGAAATGTTGGTTCATCTTATCAGGCCCTCGTCCAGGTCGGCGTGAAGTCGTTTTTAACTCCGAGAGTCTGGAAAACTGGGAATGTGGAGGAATATCCATCCATCCATCCTTTAAGTCACTCTATATTCATCCATTCATCTGCTCAGTATCCTTTCAGCCAACCATTGTCCATCATCCAGCGTTTTCTCTTTTGCAGTAAAATGAGATCTTATTACTTTAAAGCGTTCAGTTTTCCCATAAAAAATGTCTGAGGACATTTCCTGAAAGCTCAGGTCTGCCAAGATGAATTTTAAATCGTGCGCCTGTAACCGCTCCGTTTTAACGGACCTCTCCCTGAAACTGAAGCGGCCCGGCCCGCGGATCTGTTGCATTTCCACTTTGGCCTCAGATACGGGCCAGATAAGACGGATTCAGAGCTTGTCTCTCATCGCTTACGACGGCGCGTGTTGGCGTCAGAGCTGCAGCGCCGGCTCAAGTAACGGCTCAGAGGAACTAAAGTCACCAAGTTCAATTCGACTGCATTGACCCAGAACTACTCCTGCCAATAATCTGCTTCTCTTCTGGCTGATCTAATGGGATAATTTTCCTCCAAAAATCAAAATCGGTTTTATTTATATTTTTTTGTTTGTTTGTTTTTATTAATTGCATGTCACAAAAAATGTATACAAAACACCTGCTTGGTGTAAAGTGTCATGTTGTCCCAACATGACAATAAAAAACATAATAAAGCTTAAAATTCTTTAACAGATCATTCGGGTTAACTTTCAGACCATTTATGTCTTAAAATGTGTGGATGAAAACTTCTATGCTTTTTGAAAGGTTTGAGAAATTAAAAGCAATAATTTTGCCAAAATTGTTGATTGAAAAAAAATATATATATACATAAGCAACAATTTTATTTTTTTTTTTTTTAAATTTTAAGCACTATAAAAAAAAGTCAGATTTACAGTAAAATACTGTGAAATTCTGACAACTTCAGAATTTTAACAAATTTTAGTGTAAATTAGAGAAATTTACAGAATGGAAATTACTGTATTTATTTGGTAAAAATCTGTCCTGTAAAATTCTGGTAACTATCAATGTCTGTATTTTACCATAAAGATCTTTTTTTGTTTGTTTGTTTGTTTTTAGTGTATGGCAGGTCTTCCCAAAAATAGTTTTAACATATTTGTGGTGGTTTTAGTGTTTCAGAATGTAAAGCAGGAAAGTCAGACTTGTGTTTTATGGTGAAACTGCTTCCACTCAAGTTTAGTTTTTTAAAACAATAACAGAATGAAACAAATGGTTCAATACATATTGCATGTTCGTAAAACTTTGTGAAACAAAAACAATGTCCTGATTGATTTTGTGCTTTTCACTCATTTCAAGGGTGAAAAAGTAACAATATCTCTAAGCAGGGCAGAAACCATATTTATAAGCGGCGTATACTTCATGCACTCTTGGAGTTTCTGAGCACTTTTCCCTTAAATTAGCTCTTCATGTCGCTGTGGTTCTGCTTCTGATCCCTCTCAATCTCTCAGCCCTAATAGCTTCTGTGATTCTGTTTCCCTTTGATTTATTCGCCACATTTATAGTATCAGCAGCTGAAAGCCAAATGAGCTGCACGTCCAAAGAGCTTTTATATCCACAGGTTCTTCATTCTGATGCATTTGTTTCTAATACGTACCAGCAGAGCCATCGTTAAGCTGGGAAAATCAGTTTTTGTTATTTAAATCTGCAGAGCCAGTCAGAAGTTTACATACTCTTTAATGCCGTGTTAAATTCAGGCTTCTCTTCAGCAGATGAACATGTAACAAATGTTTCACTTTTGGGATACCAGACTATCAAATATCAATAGAAAAAGGCAAAAATGCCTAAATTTTTTTAATTTTTTTTACGTTTTAATATAGTCTTGTCACAGAAAGCAATAAATCAATTAGTCTCATAATTAGACCAATCATAATAACAAATTTGCCTGGAGAATAAATTGTCCCAGAACGTATTACGATAAACGATAATATCGATAATATAGTAATAATGCAAGAAAACATTCTTAAGGGTCAATAAATATTTAAAATATAAATTACAAAAACAACAAATACAATGAATTATCAAATCTCTGTGAACAAAATTTCCTTTCAAAAGTTGCCTAGTTGAGACCAAAGCACCAGACTGGAGACTTTTATCATTCAGTTTATGGTAGAAAGAGAAAAATGACAAATCAAGCAAGTGAAAATTATAGAGTTTATTTTAATTTATCATGTGATTAATTGATTTATTGTTTATTGTGACAGGCCTACCCATGATCAATTACTACAAACTCAATAATTTCCATTTGTATGCTGCTTTAGGTCTCGACTGAAATAAATGTGTTAAATGTTCATGATAATATTAAGGTTCCTGATCTTTCAGCATATTATTATGTTCTTGCTATTATTATGTTATCCTGCTTGAGAATGGTTTCGAAACAACAATATTATCGTGCATCGCGATAACGTCTTGGATAATTTATTATTTTCTTTAATGTTCGTAGATCAAACCACTTTGAAACCACTTTGAACTCCTTTGTTCAGTTTCCAGGGTCTGATTGGTCCAATTCCCTGCAACAGCTGTTTGGAGACACAAAGCTGGCCTCCCTAGCAACTCTGGGCTCAGATGTGGCAACCTTTATGTTCCCGCTTTGTGTGACCCAGCGTCGAGCTCAGGTCTGCCGAGCAGAACCTTTGATGAGCCTTTATTAGGTTGTCATGGATATGTGCCGGAGCCTGTCGGAGGGGTCCGTTCAAAAGCCGATAGTCAGGACCGCTCACTCTGAAGCTAATGAGACAAATCTGATTAAACGCGAGGAAATGCCGACGCTGCAGAGCTCCGAAGCGTTCGGATTCAGGTACCAGGATTTGTTTGGATGACTGAGTGTGTGTGGCCCGTTAACGCGCCAGCATTGCACCAATCATCCCGTGTTTACTGAAGTGAGCTTTAGGATGCATTATTAATGGCTTCTTTGAAAGTCACAGGGCACGGCTGTGTAAGCGTGGGAGGCAGCTTGACTCAGTGGGGAGGAAGGATACGGCATATTCGCCTCTCGCTGCCTAATTTGAGTCTTTTCTCTCCTGGACTCACATTTTAACTCTCTTTATCTCTGCTTCTCTGGGATCTTCAAAGTGATTTCTCGTCTCCTTCCCTTCATATCTGTCCCCACATATGTTTTATTCTCCTTTTTTCTGCTAATATCTCAAAGTATTACACTCCATCCACTCAACTGCTCTCCTTTCCAGTGTTTGCAACAACGTGTGTGCTAACGCTAAGGTGAGCACGGGGCAGAAACCTATATTTAGCAGCAGAACAAGACGGGAGAGGAAGTGAATTTAATCACTATCAGCATCATTTCCTGCAGGTTTTTTATTCAAGGGTGCAAAAAAGGACAATACCGTGCAACATCATTCACACCCCTTAAACTTTTCATACGAAAACTCAACGTGTTTTTACTGATTCTATGTGATTAAAAAAAGAAAAAAAGGATTTTTCACATTTGATAAACATAAAAGGGTGAACAGTTCATGTCCAAGCGAACCAGGAGGAAGTTGGTTGACGCCACAGCAGGTGAATCGTTCATAATTTAATTTTATTGTTTATATGCAGTTATTCTCTCGGTGGGTTTTGTCTCTGGACAACATGCATTTATTCTTGTTTTAAAAATTGACAGGACTTTTTTTTTTTTTTTACATCAACAGTCAAAATGTGCAGAATAAAGCATCCCCACATGTAAAAAACGTCCTATTCAAAGTCTAGAACTAAATAAAAAAGCAAAACTTTTCAACCTTTTCAGCCAGTTTTATACTTTTTCACTGCACTGAGAAGTAATGCTGACGTAAACATTCGTCTTCCTAATCCGTCTGATTGAAGGTCCTAAAACTGAAACCAGAAGAAAACCTCAGCAGAGGAAGTTTAATCCCAATAAAAGCTTTCTGCTTCCCTTTTTTTTTTACACGTTGGCAGAGCAGCTACGGATCTACAGCGGATGTTTCAGCCTGCGTGATTGTTTTTCTTGCCTTTTTATTGGATCAAGCAGATGGTGTTGTTGTTGTTGAAATGTAAGTACAGGCTATTGCAGCTTTGGCCATATTACACCAAGCAGCAAAGCCCAACAGCAGAGCTGCAGTCATGTCATAAAAAATACTCTTTTCTCACCTGAGGCCCATTAGTCTCTGCTGGTCGTTGGATTTCGACTTTCTTTGATTGATTTTGTTTTATTTTTTTCTTCTGAGAGCGCTCGATGCCGGCGCTCCGGAGGGTGTCGGCTCAGAAGTAAACACCACTTGTAAACTGTGAAATATTTCAAGGCTTTTTCTTAGAGATCAACAGAAATAGGCTCCAGATTTTCTGCTTTTTTTTCTTTTTTGCCGCCCTTTACTCCAGCTGGTTGTTGAAGTTCTGACTAATTCCCTGCGTTCTGCTCGTGCCGGCCTGTTCCCGGACAGTTTTGTCTGCGTCTCTAATAAGGACTCCGCTGTGAAATCCCGTCCTATGGCTCTTTGTCTGCAGATTCAAGATATCATTGAGTGTCACGTAGATATTTGGTAGCGAGCTTTCTTCCCTGCAGAGATGCAGGTCCGCCTGCCAGCTCTGTGTAGTCTGGGAGACGACGGGATCGCAGCAGGTTTTCCCTGCGCAGCGCTGAATTTGCTGATTCAGGTCGGAGGTCTTAACATGCTGGCGCCGGTTCAGGGACTGAATCAGAGACGGTGCGGCCATGTTTACTTGGCAAAGACACTCCTCCATGCTAATAGATGCCTCATCCCGACATGTGCAAATAAAAGAAAATGAATTGCTCTTTTTTAAGATTAATTTTTATTTTTGTCCCTTATTGCTGGAATTAAGGAGGCAGTATCATGCTCTAAAGTTATTAAGTCATCAAAAACAGAGTTCCTTGGATTTATTTACACATGTTTGAGAAAAACTTTAATCTCACATAGCAACCAGTCAGCTGTGCAAATCGCACCGTTGGACCGAGTCACGGCTTCGGGGCGTAGCTTCTCCCCCTTTCAGCTCCTTCAGACTAGCCTGCAGCAATTAGCAAACACTAGGAGCAGCTTCTCAATGAGACCCAATTTCAAGAGGTTAAAGTAGGAAGTAAATTTCTGTTTTGAAGTCATATAAAATTTAAACTTTAAGTAGACATATTTTCACGAGACTGACTTGGTAAGGAGGAGTATCTTCAGTCAGAGGCTTCTTCAGATTCACTGTAATACAGACTGCTACAGGAGATCTTCCCTGCCAACAGCCAGCAGTGTCTGCAATAACTCTTGAATTGAATTGAATATTTGATAAATACGGCACGTTTTTAGCAACTGAAGGCATAATAGTTACTTGATTATGGTATAAAATTCCTGGAAAATCCATATTTCTGCCCCTTTAACGTTGCAGACAGGTTAGTGGTCTTTGCCCTGCACCGGGTTCAGGTTTAAGCCTGTGACCTCCACGTCCTGTAAGCCATATGGGACGGTCGAGGTGGAGCGGATGCATCGCAGTGACTCCGTCTGGGAAGCGATGCTGCATCAAGGCTGCAGAACAGGATTGTGGGGGATGGTTAGCAATCAATTCGCTTCACTGTGAGCCACCAGTTGTGCCTTGCAACACAAGGCTCACTCCTTCCACAACGATAGGAAACAGAAAACGTTTTGCTTTGTGCCCTCTGTGGCGCACTCAGAGCAGCAGATGCTGTCGCTTTGGATGTCTTTATATGCCAACTCATCCATGCATGCGAAACAGAGGCAGCAGGAATTAAGTGGAAATATGAAATGTTTCAAAGAGGAATCAGTTAAAATGCCACCTGAAAGAGACGTTTGTGGATTTTCTACTAACAAAATACGCTTAAATTGAGATAACGGCATAAATAAAAGAAAATGGATGAAATGATGCTTACATGACTTCAAACTTATTTCTGTTTTTACATCCCAGCTACTGTGGAGTTTAATTTACAGGAGGAAGTTTTAGTTATCCGCTGGGCGATATGGACTTTAGGTTTTATAGCCATCTTTTGTGGCGCTGTTGTGATTAATAAAACTGGTTATAATAGATATTCTTTACTTTTTTTAGCTAACTGTATGGCTGTGACTGCATGGCACAGAAATTATGGCCCCACAAACGCAGATTTTACTCTTGAAAAACATTTATTTTTGTAAAACGTTTTTTAAGACACCTCTCCCATAAAGAAGAGGGATTTGTATCACTAAAATGCTCATAGTTTTAAAAATTATTGATAATTATTGATACTTTTATATTGAACAAAAAATTGTTAAAAAAAAAAACAGCAGTTCAAGGAATTTTTATACTTCATTAGTTAGAATTCAATAAAAATTTATTACGATAAATGAATAAATGATGTGATAAATGGCCACCCCGATTGTTATATAGTTTCTTTTGCTGTTTTTTTTTCTTTCTATGCATCCCAGAGTCACATCATGATGAATCTGAAAATCATCCTTTAACCCCCCACTTGATGTCTCGCGACCCCCTGGGGGATCCCGCCCCCCACTTTGGGAACCCTCGTTCCAATAAGTCTAAAGCTGATATTGTTAAAATATTTCCTGCAATTTTATAGCTACTAATATGATTCTAGAACATATCCGGAAAGAAAAGAAATGAGATGCAGATGGAGAGTACCGTTTCCATGTGTTTTTTTGCCGAGCTTTGAGCGAATGATCTCCAACGTCTGCCGTCTCTTTCTCGTGTTTCTCCAGAACTCTGTGAACTTCGTGGACGACAGTTTCCCCCCAGGACCTCGCTCCGTGGGCTTCCCCGACGGCGACAGCGTCCAGCAGCGGATCAAAAAGTGGCTGCGTCCCCACGAGATCAACTGCAGCAACTTTAAAGACAGAGGCGTCAAATGGTCCGTCTTCCGCACGCCGCGGCCCTCCGACATCCTGCAAGGGCTCCTCGGAAACTGCTGGTGAGGATCTGGAAATGCATCCAAAACGCACACAATCCCAACAAATCTGCGACTGAAAACGGTCTGAAGTTAGAAATAAAAGGTTTAGGAGATGACAAAAGAGGCGCTCAAACTAAGGGGAGGAAGTGACACGGGAAAACCGAAGAAAATAAAACAAAATGAAGAGTAGAACTGTGGCTGGACAGATTCACCGGACGCATCGCAAAAACACAAAATCCCACCAAATATTTCAGTCGAGTTTCTACTGCGAATATCTTAGCACACTTGAATTAAACCTAAACTATTGTACGTGTCACTTTTTAGCAAGACATAGTGGCTTGCTTTAAGTAAACAATTCCTGGCGCCGTCACCTAGCAACGCCAGCCCAGCCGTTACCTAGCAACCGAGTTCTAGTTCCACTGGCAGGTTAGACATTTTCCCACATTGTAAGTTAGTTTAGCTGCCAGTAACTAGTACTTTTTAATCAACGACAAGGAATTATTTACTTAAAACAAACTCCTATATCTTGCTGAAGTCTTGCATGTAAGTAGCTTCCTTATTTCACGTGTATTAAAATATTTGCAGTAGAAACCAGACCAAAATTACTTTGGTTAACTTACAAGGAGGTTTTCATCAATATATAGGAGCTTGTTTTAAGTCAATAATTCTTGCATATTGAGGAAAAAGTACTACTTTCATGTATAAGAAGACATTTTGTCCAAGTTATAAGTAATCTGTCCATTAAAAGTGGATTATTTGGTATATAATGACACTTTTAATGGACTTTGAATTCAACTTTCAATGCAACTCCTTCATGTCGTGTTTATGACAACAAAATGATTCAAATAAAGTGTTATTCTTGCGAGTTAGTTTCGTCTTATTTGAAGTGTACTAAGATATTTCCACTAGAAACAGAAGATTTTGTGTTTTTGCAGTGCAGAGATCCTTTATCTGTGTGCCCTTCAGAGGGCATCTTCCATCTTCCTCCACACACATACGGGAGCAGTTAAATGTCCAAATCCAAGTTTCCACTTCATCACCAGGACACAGGTTATCAAACATCGCCCTCTCCAGAGGCGAGTCGCTTCTGTCACGACAGGATGTAACCCAGATTCTCACAGTCGAGGGAACGACTGAGGGCTCCTCACCTTCGTCCTTGGAAATGGTCGCAGCTGAACGCGACTTCGCAATAACATCGTCCATCGTCTGGACCAGAGGTTGCAGACGTTTTCACTCTCAGTCCAGCTGAAGACAAACAGGTTTAGAGCCTGAAATGTGAACTTAATAAATATCTACTACAGGGAAAAGTGAACACTTTTATTTCTGTTTTTATGTTTTACAATATTTACAAGAAAGATGAGATGTTTCCAACGTAATAATGAACAAAAAAAATATCACGGATGCTTGTGTCATTTTGTTATGGAAGTTTAATGCAGAGTTTATTCCATAAAAAATCTAAGTTTATTTGAAGCCATCTGTGGGCTCTGTACTTTTTGGCCAGATTAGAAGAACATTGTGGAAGTTTGCACAGGCCTTTTCCCTAAAATAAGCATTTCAGCCATTTTGTTATTTATTAGCTATGTTTATCATACTGACTAGAGAAAGTATAAGACAATATGGTGGTGATGCCGCGCATGCTACCGACAGCATTTCGGCTAATGTTAACGTTTTGATTCATTTTAGATTTACTCTGTTTGCAGACTTAATGGAGTAAGTCCATGTTAGTTAGCATGCTATTGATTACATTTTAGCTTACCTTAGCATTGATGCTAATTTTTAGCATGAGAACGCTGGCTTCCAACCGACGGACGCTCTTTCTTCAGTGATGTTTTTAAATTGTTTTTAATCTGTTATTCAGGCTGTTCTTCCATCAGTTTGATGCAAACTGCTCTTTTACCCATCCAGGGACCTCAGAATATTCATGGACCTTCTTTAGAAATCTGATTGTGGATGCTAGCATTAGCATTTTGGACATGTTTAGCATTGAGATGCTACTCAGGCTTGAATAGCTTCGCTGACAGGCTAACTCCTTTAAGCACAACTTGAACGCAACAAGTTGTTTCCAGCATCCAATCATATGATTTTTGTTGGTTTTTAGAAGCAGAAAAATGGCTTTGTCATCCATAAATGTTGCTGCTGACGTCACATGTGCGTCAAGATTTATGGGTGCACCAGAAACACGAGAATTCAAAGGTTCCCACTCTGGACTTTTTTTTATAAAAACAAACAAAAAAACTATTTATTGCTTTAAAATTATAATTGATTAATCATAATTTAGCGTTAAAGTCCTGGTCGTAGTTTACTTTGCCCCTGCTTTGCTTCATTCACAGGCTGCTTCTGTAGACCAAACTCTCTCTTTATCATGTGTAAACTCGGTTTGGAAAATAAAACACTGTTTGTATAGAAGTTGGCAGTGAATCAGACGCTTTCAAGACTAATTATATTTGCTCATTGACTCCAAGCTTCCTCTCTGTTTTTTGTTTCTTCTGCATATTTTGCTTTGAAATAAATTCCTCGTAAGTCGGATCATCATGTTGTCCCCTCTCGCCCCCCCAAACATAGAAGAATTACCATTTTCAGATGGATCTGGGTTTTTCATGAACTCATTTCTCGTGCATGCTAATGAGCAGTGGAGTCTCTGCTGCAGGGCAAATTAGCAGTAATGGGGAGTTAACCAGAAGGCGTGCAGGCCCAACTCTCAGAATGCAATTGATTTTTGAATGAGGAGAAATTATGCAGAAAGATTCATAACTGCTCAAGGTACAACTTTGGAAAATATTTTAATGCAATGATTATGGTTTAATGGCTGCGACTTCCTGTTGTTTCCACATCCATCCGTCAGTCCCAATCTGCTCTTCGCCTCTGATTTCTCGGCCCCCACGTTGCCTTTTCTTATTTTATTCTGTGTTCCAGGTGATTGACGGTTCTGTGTGTTCCCAGGTTCCTGAGCGCGTTGGCAGTGCTGGCGGAGCGGCCGGAGCTGGTGGAGAGAGTCATGATCACCAGAACCATCTGCCCAGAGGGCGCCTACCAGGTCCGGCTCTGCAAAGACGGGACATGGACCACGGTGCTGGTGGACGACATGCTGCCCTGCGACGACTACGGATACCTCCTCTTTTCACAGGTCAGGAAGGATAGATCCGCTTTCAATTATTAGAACAAAGCAAAGATTACAATTCCTAGCAAAAGTTGTTTTTTTTCTTCACATTTTACCACTAAAAACATTTATGCAATGAATCAGCATAAAGTATTTCAGAATTGTTTATAATGTGAAAATTTTTTCAACATTTTAGTCAAAAGTAAATTGTGAAACATGGTAGTGGCAGCATGATGCTGTTTTGATGCTTTTTTTTTTTTAGCAGGGATATTGAATCTGATCCGAACTGATCGAAAAATGTTTCCTGTTACATCAAGTCATATGTGTTAAAGTGGCCTAGTTAAAGCACCAATCTAAATCTACTTACAAATCTGTGACAGAAATTTTAAAAAATGCAGATATATAAATATAATTTATTTTTTATTTTTAGAATAACAGTATATTGAATGAGAAGCCTGCTGGATTCCTGAGACGGTTAGCATACCTTCCAGCTAAACCAAGTTTGCTTTTAATGATTGCATCATAAATTTATTTTTTTTTATTATTCTTTATAAAAAGCCTTTCCATTGCCTCCACTACCTGGGGGAGTCCTGCAGAAACTGGAGTATTTATCTGTAGTACTGAGATCAAAACAGCTCTTTATTCCACTTTTATCACAAGCGAAGCTCCTAGGACCCTCAGCAGCAACGGCTAATTAATCAGCAATGACTGCAAATAAAAACGTTATGCAGTATGGAAGCAGTTAATAACATAAAACATACCTGCTGGAGGAAACTGTTCATCTCCACAGCAGGTAAACAACATTCCTTATCGAGATGTTATCTTGTAGAAACCATGTTTGCACAATCGAGCACAACAAGGAAATTCCTTCGCCATGGCGACAGAGTATGTCGGGGTTGCTACCTTTTACCTTTAATCTGCTTATCGTTTTCATAAACCTTTGCACATGTCATTTGTACATTCATTGACAGAATGAAGAAATTCCACTAAAACAGAGATAACGTTCATTCTGTTTCCTCCTGATTTCCCTCCAGGCTCAGAGGAAGCAGCTCTGGGTGGCTCTGATCGAGAAGGCCCTGGCCAAACTCCACGGGTCCTACTTCGCCCTGCAGGCAGGGCGCGCCATCGAGGGCCTGGCCACTCTGACCGGGGCGCCCTGCGACTCCCTCATGCTCCAGGTCAGCTCCACTAATCCCCGAGAGGAACCCATCGACACCGACCTGATCTGGGCCAAGATGCTCAGCTCCAAGGAGGCTGGGTAAGAGCTGGGCGGGGCCACTGACCGCACAGGAAGTAGTTTATGGCGCTAATTAGGATCCTACAGGTGCTGGAAAACCTCAGAAATGTTTTTCAATTGGGTGTTTTCAAGATATCAAATATTGCTTTATGGAGCAGGTGCGCCTAACTATTGGTAACCATGGAAACAATGCCACACCGTCATGTAGCCTAGCATGTAGCGTCTCATCTTTTGTATGTTTTAAAGTTTTTAAGTGTAAAGGGAAACGCTGTTTATGACATAGTGATATAAATCATGTGGTGTGAATTCAGGTAAACCTGGGAATTTGATCAACACGTCTTGTTCCTTCGGAAGGCTGACAAGAACATATTATTCCATCCACTTAAATTATTTACAATCAGGCCAATAATTCAGAGATTATTTTGTAACTTTCTTGTCTAATAAATCCAAACAAAAGCCGCTGGTCCAGTTGGACTTTCCATGAAAAGGACAATCTGCGTCCACTGAATTATTGCAGTAGCATTTTTACTAGGAAGAAAAATAGTTGAATAGAGAATCGCTGGGATGGAAAACGGAGACAGTGCACAGTTAGCTGCATCCGTAACTCTATCAAGGGCTCCGTCCATGAAAGAGACAAGGTTAAATACGTAATTATTGGTGCATCTGGGTCCTCTGTGGCTGAAGAACAGAGAGAACATGGAGTTACTGGCTGCAATAACTCATCTGATGGCTCCTTCCCGGAAGGTGACACATCCAGGCATAGAAACATCACAGCAGGCGAGAAAACATCTCGCTACTGTCAACAGTACAGAAAATGATAGATAAATGCATAGCAGCAACTCTAACTACAACTTAGTCTGTCTACTTGTTCCACCTGATAACTGCAAGATCTTCCTCCTGTTTTATTTCATTTTAACTCTTAAGAACTGGGAAGCCTATAGTTGGAGAAAAACTTTGATTTTATAATATCCCCATTTTAATAGCTATACCTGAAATATGCATTAACAATAAAGATTTGTTCTGTGTTGTTTAGCAAATTCCTTGTATTTGTACTTGTTAGGTTTCTAATGGGAGCTTCTTGTGGAGGCGGGAACATGAAGGTGGACGACGCCGTTTATGAGTCGTTGGGTCTGAGGCCCAGACACGCCTACTCCATTCTGGATGTTCGCGATGTTCAGGGCTACAGGTAGAAACCGCTCCGACTGCGCTCAGCGTCTTCATCCCTTTTTCTCCTTCTGTTGTTTTTCCACCATTTATTCACTGAATGGTGCAAAATGTGTTGCTTTCTCTTTGAAAGTCCTTCTTCTGTTCCTCGTGGATAAATGAGCTAAAGACTTGATCACCCTTGAAAACAGATGCACATCACTTCACATTAATCAATGCGATCATTGGTGGATAGTTCATCACCAAATGAAAGCCTCTTCTGTCTCGAAAGAAGCTTAAAGTGCCAAAAATTATCACATTTAATCTGCTCAAGTGCCACATGTGGTCACTTCAATTTGCTCTGAAAATAAAAGGCTGAACTGAAAATCGTTTTGGTTTCAGGTCATTGAGGAAATTACAAAGACGTTTCAGAATTGATTGAATTTTCATTTGCTGCATCTCAGATTCGCCATTTTGGGTTTTTATGATGTTTCGCAGTGAGACGGTGGAACTAAAGGTGCATTCAGACCAGTTTTGTTTATTCCGCTTTAATCCAACGCTGGTCTGTTTGCCTAGAAAGTCGGGTTCGTTTTGGGAAGCGTGAATAATCGAAAACTGATGTGGACTAAAAAACCCACGGACCGAGTTGTCGGTTCGGTTGAAGTGAACTCTGGTGCGGTTAAAATTTGTATGTGAACACCAAGTGAACTGGAGCATGCTCTGATCTATAGTGCAATGCATTCTGGGTAAATGCAATCAAAACAAACATGCAAGTGATGCTAGCGGGAGAAATGGCTCCTGGATTTTTACCAAACACAGAAGAGAAATTCTGCTAAAATCCACTTGTTTTCATTTGGTGAAGTAGGTTTTTATGTTATTTCTTTCAGTAGTTTTTAGTGCAGCGCCCCTTCAGGGGAGGAGGGGAAAACCAGGTTTTCCAACTGGTTTAGTTGATTTGACTCATTTCAGAGTGAAAGCAAATCCCAGCAGCTGAAAATGTAACAAATGTTGCAACTTCAGTCCCGATAGACTCAAACCGAGTGTATCAGGCGTGAAACAAGTTGTTTTGCAGGTTGCTGCGGCTGCGAAACCCTTGGGGTCGCTTCTCCTGGAACGGCAGCTGGTCGGACGAGTGGCCGGACTGGCCTCAGCACCTCCGGCACGAGCTGATGGCTCATGGCAGCAGCGAGGGCGTCTTCTGGATGGAGTACACCGACTTCATAAAGTAAGAATGATTCTACATAAAGACACCCTGCTGTAGGGAAATATTGTTGTTGTTGTTTTTCCAGGATTAAACTTGCACTAACTAAACAAAGGGATAGCCAAGTATAAGCTTCCACTAAAGGTTTATTTAGTTCATGTGTTTAAAACTTCATTCTGCTTTCTGGGTTTTGGTTGATAACCTCAGAAATGGCACAGAAAAAACAGTTTTCCATTAGGTATCTTCAAGGTTTTGAAAGTGCTTGATTTTTCTGTAAAGTCCTTGAAAGTCCTTGAATTAGAACTGCACAGTTTTGTAATAAAATGAAACTTAACATTTAATTAGAAGCCTAAATTTAGAAATAATTTATTCTTGAAAAGATAGTTTTATAAACCAAATAAAAAATTTTTTCTCAGACTGAAGTTAAATGAGACAAATGTTTCTCTGTTTTAGGTTAATTAGAATTAACAAAATTATTTTATGACATATGATTTTTTTGGCCAAATTCTATCATAACACATTGTTATTAACTGTAATAAATTATGACATATAATAGTGAATTGAAATTCTCTTCTTGAGTTCATTTGTATTGTTTTTATCTGGAAAGGTTTGAAAACTGACCTTGTAAATGTTTGAAAATGCATAAATTTTACTGTAAAAAGTGTAAAAACTGTGAGTGAAGATAATAAACATGGACATAAAAGCACAGATTTATTCAAATTGACCTCTTGTGATGTCATAAGAGGCTTAAGGAATCTTGTTTTTGGGAAAGTAGATTTTATTTTCACTGGTATTGTTTTACAACTGTAATATGACACAAAGGAAAAACCTGACCTTGATATATTTACAGCTAGCTGTAAACGCTCATCTGTCTGGAACGGTTTGAACAGCAATGTCAACTTTAACTTTGACTTTATGTTCCTGGTGACGTATTTTAATCTTCTACCTCAGGGATCAGCAAACTTCACAGCTTAAAGAGCCATTTCTGTCAAACAAAACTCATTTCAAACTCAACTGTCACATGACTTATTGCAAAAATAGACATGTTGTAATGTCTCTAGATAAATATCTATACTTGCAATTTTATTTGTGTTTTTAGGATTCAAATAAACATAAATATGAGATAAACAGGGGTTTTTTGTCAGTGGGATTAAAAAAATAAATTAGAAAAATTAATAATCATTATTTGTGGAAATTTATTACAAATATTGCAGGAAAAAAATCAACTGAAACCTACATTTGCTATTCTATTTACATTAAAAAACATGTTAGTTTTGTATAATTTTAACAGGTTTAAGAACCGTTGTAGAAGCCACAGACTTTTCCATAAATATAGACATTTTGCAGTTTTAGTTTGAAAAACTGTGAAAATAATCTGTTAACCTAAATAAAAGTATCTGGGACAGATGCAAAGATAAATCTATCACAGAATATAAACTTTGTCCCTTAGCCACTTAGCATTTGGAGCTAACCTCATACAGAAACTCCTACTGCTGCCCCCTAGTGGCTCCCAGGAGTCACTTCATCCTGTTGAACCGATACCGAATTCAGGTTTGTGCTGTACGCTGTCACTGCCGTGGTATTTACAGTCACTCTGACGAACTGTATTCTCTCTCTTCATAAATGCTGAGTCAGCGTGTGTGTGTGTGTGTGTGTGTGTGTGTGTGTGTGTGTGTGTGTGTGTGTGTGTGTGTGTGTGTGTGTGTGTGTGTGTGTGTGAGACTGGTAACGCACTGCTAACCCACTTCTTCTTAATCTTCTTGTGTTTGCACAAACACTGTGCGGTCATAAAGGCAGTAATTCCCAGCAGCAGCAGCCTTCCTTTAGTGCTGACGCCCCGTAACAGCTGATGTCAAACAGATTCTTAGAAAAACATCAGCGTTGCTTTATGATGACGTGATGGCAGACATTCAGGAATCTCTGCGGAATTAATTTCCCAGCTGGTTTTCACACCAAGCAACATTGTTTTTGTGGATTTTCAGAACATTGTGTTCACTAAAAGTCATCTCACACACACACACACACACACACACACACACACACACACACACACACACACACACACTGGATGTTATTGTAGGATTTCGATGGTTGCCTTGGTTGCAGCCAGAGGCTTAGATTTGTCATGCCTCTCAGTGATTGTGAAATCTTTTCCATATTAAAGCTAATCCGGTCTTTTAGTTGGATGAAACATTAAGTATCAGATTGCATTTTTTTCTTTGTTGTCTGGTTGATCATGTGAGTCTGAATCTCTTCTTTCCATAAAGTTGACCATCTTGTTTCTCTTTGTCATAAAGTATTTATTCTCCTTCAGACTCTCCTGTTTTTCACATTTCAACCTTAAATTTGGTGCGTTTTATTGGGATTTTGCGGTAAACTAAAACCCTCATGCATACTTCTGAATTTGAAGGACAATAATAGTTATCAAAATGTTATGATGGATTTCTTTAGTGCTGTTTTTGTCTGCCTTGTGTTGGCAGGTTTGTGATATTCTTTAAAGTTTCTGATTAACTCTAAAGTTCAGGATTTTCCCTGCTGTCCTTCCTTGCTTCCTTCCTTTTTCGTCCCCTCCCTTCCTTATCTGCCTCCTTTCTTCTGCCCTTCCTTGTGTCTGTCATTTTCTTTCTTTCATTTCATTTGTTCCTCACTTCCTTCATTCGTCCTCTCCTTCCTCATTCCTTATTTCATCTCTCCCTATTTCCTTCCTTGTCTCCTCTCCTTTGTGTCCCGCCTTTCCTCCTTCCTTCTTTGTCTCCTATATTTCTTCTTTGTGTCCTTCCTCCCTTTTCTCTCTCCCTAACTCTCTCCATTAATCTTTGTGTTGTACAGCTGAGTAGCTTAAGGCAAAGGGGTCCAAAGTGTGGACGGGGGGCCACTTGTGGCCCTTGTACTGATTTTCTTCGGCCCCCAACTGGAATTAAAAAATGTCACAAATTAGATGCAGATGGAACCTTTCAATTTGGAATCAGGGTGAAAATTGTTACCAACATTTTCTTACACAGGAAAATGTAAAGTATAAAACAGTATTTATGTTTTTACTGAAAAGCCGACTTTGCAACACACAAATCAGCTTCTGCTCTTTCTTAAATTTGGCTAAATATAGCGAATGTTTTGAAGGAAATTGACCCAAATCCTGATGTTGTTACTGAAATAAATGTTATGAAACAAGAACCCAAACAACTAGACGTCTTTCTTTTAATATAGCAAACATGCAAACCTGTTCGGTCCAGATAAGAAAGGCGTCGTTTGTTTCTGGTCCACATTCCTCCCGACAGACAGACCTGCTGCCTGCATCTGTTTGGACACATTTGTCTCGGAAACTGTGAGAGCTTGTCATCTTGATGAGCAATTTGGCTCCACTGATGAGCATCAGGTGGACCGAGACAGTTGATGTTGATCAGCGCCGGCGTCTTGGAACCCAAAGGAGGCGATAAAACTGAAACGGAAAGAGAATGTGTTCGTCTGCAGATCAAGATTTAAAAGATTTGAAAAAACAAGAATGTTAGAAAGACAACTAACGATTATTTTAGTTCGATTTAGATTACTCTGACGATTAATCGATCAAAGATGAAAAATTGGTCAGTTACTAATTTTCCAAACACGTTTTTGTTTTTCTCGTCTTCCCTAGATACTTTGACTCAGTCGACATCTGTAAGATCCACTCGGACTGGCAGGAAGTGCGTCTCCAGGGTTGCTTCCCCAGCAAAGCCAGCGGCCCGATCACCGTCACCGCCCTCACCGTGTTCCGCCCGGAGTTCCTTTCCGGGGGATCCCTTCCACCTCACCCGATCTCAGTCTGACTCCGCCCCCTGCCGCCTCGCCTCCAGGCGCTCGGACACGGCCGACAGCCACCTGCTGGACCTCTGCATCATGGTGTTCCGCGCTTCGTTCGGCAGCGGCAACAAGCTGACCCTGGGCCGTCTGTTGGCCCACAGCAAGCGGGCCGTCAAGAAGTTCGTGGGCTGCGACGTGATGCTGGAGCCGGGGGAGTACGCGGTCGTCTGCTGCGCCTTCAACCACTGGCAGATGAACGTGAGCGGGACGGGAGCTCCGCCCACGCCCAGTAAGACTTCCTGTCACAATATCTAATTCTGCTGGACGATAAATCATCCTGGAAGCTATCGCTTCTGATGAACATTTAACACTGGAACTGGACGACATTTTAAATATCCAAAATAAATAAACAAAACAGAAAACAGTTCATGACAAATGAGTCATGAACGGTGCAAAAACACAAAATCTTAATTTTTATCCAGTTTCAAGTGTAGATATCTTATTACACTTCAGAAATCGTAGCATTGCATCCTTCTGTCCTTCCTTTCTTCCTCTTCCTCATTCCTTCCTTCCTTCTGACCTCACATTGAACTTTAACATTTCATAATAAACCTAGGGGACAGCTTTCTCTCTCTGGCTTGGTTTCTGTTGTCTGTCCGTCCTGATGAAGCCGTAACCGCGGTGCGTTTCTCTGTCCGTGTCCTCAGTCTCCAGTCCCACCAGTGCGGCGGCCCGCCGGCCCATCCACGACTTTCCCGGCTACATCCTGGCCATCTACAGCTCTCGCCAGGTGATGGTGGAGCAGGTGGAGGCCACACCCACCACACTGGCCGACGCCATCATCCTGCTCACGGAGAACAAAGGAGAACGACACGAGGTGAGACTCAGCTCACCGACCCAAATAAAGATTTCTGTCTTTATCTGGATGGATAAGCTGTGACCTTCACTGTCCTCCATTTTGGTTTTAATTTGACCTTCACTGAACATACATTAGCAGTTTGTCTCCTCTGGTTTGTTGATTCAGTAAATTCAAACAATGGGTTTTTAAAAAGTGTTGGACCTTTGATTTAAATTAGTGTATGTAGACGTAAAACATAAACATTGTGTTAGAGAGGTGTTATCAGTTTCTGCTCCAACATGTTTTGCTAGCTTGACTTAATTCCTGTTTCGCTAAACTCGTTGGATCAGTTTAAACATGGAGACAAGTTCTCCTGATTCATGTTATTTTGAAATTTGAATCCATAGATTGGATTAAATTTGTAAAAAAAGAGAAAAGATTCCCCACTTTGTTTCCTTTCTTTTCTTCCATTCCTCCTACCTATTTATCATGTTATTGTTTTGTAATGTTAAAGGGCAGTCTAACACTGAAACAACTTCTTTCTCTTATCTGTTTCGAGTGGCATGTTTTTTAGATGCTTCTCAACACTTCTGAACTGTTTTTCTTTAAAAAAGCAACCCTGGCTTCAGTACCCAGCAGCACTCTGTAGCGACCACCTGAGCAGCCGCGTTTTAACATCGTATGAAGATACAAGTTCTTAGCCTGCCGTTAATAATTCAGGATGCTTTTTGTGAAGAACAAAGTTCTTTTTTGTTGGAGACAATTTCTTGGAAGAGAAATGCTGTTAATGAGTAATATGATTAGCTGTGGCAGCTGCACAGTTGAACACTATTTAATCAGTTTTTTCAGATGTATAATTCACTTAAAAAGTTGATTTTTAAGACCAAATGCAATGTAAAACTCAAAGGTCTTTTTAAAACACATTAATATGAAGAATTTCACTGATGTTTGATTAAAAGTCTTTGAAACACAAAGTTTTGAAGCCCATCTTGCATCAGTGACAAACTGTTTCTTCAGCCTCCACCTAACCTAGCGTGCGTTGCATCCTCAGGGTCGTGAGGGTATGACCTGCTACTACCTGACCCATGGATGGGCGGGGCTTATCGTGGTGGTGGAGAACCGCCACCCCAAGTACTACCTCCACGTTTCCTGTGACTGCACCGACAGCTTCAATGTGGTTTCCACGCGCGGCAGCCTCAAGACCATCGACAGCGTTCCACCTTTACACAGGTACACACACCCATACGCGTTTTTATTAAATATGAGGACAAAAGGCAAAAATAGGACAAATGGGTACATGCCTCTCCAAAGGGTCCAAGGCACAGAATCAAATGGTTTTCATGCCATGCTTCCAGGAAAACATTAATCTGTTATACACACAAGATTTTTTTTTTTTTCAATATTGTTTGATTTTTATTCCTACTGTTAGCTGTTGGTCTCTCTACCCATTTTATATTTGTCTTATTTTTACTAAACTAATTTTATTTTCTACTTTATTATTTGTCCAGCTGTGATGTTGTGTTTGTTGTGAGACACTTTGGTCAGTTGAGGTTGTTCTAATTGTGCTATAAATAAACTTTGACTTGATTTATTTACCCCCTGGGAAAAATAAAGGCTTTTTGAATCTCAACTGACATGCGATTCAGTCGCAGTTTAACAGGAATATGTACGGCGTTTATACCCATTATGTAAGGAGCAAGTAGAACAAATGTTGCAGCAGTGCTTGTATAAACATGCTGGCCCCGTGGGGTTACGGCTCTGCTCTTCATAATCTTCCTCTGGCTGGATTCAGCTGTTAATGCGTTCAGGTTTCACGTTATTAGGACTCCAGCATTTAACATGTTATCCAGCTGTACAGACATGCTCCAGTCCACATCACTGCAGATTAAACACTGGATATAATTAAAAACTGTTACTGAAATCTGTGGATTTTTTTTTATTTAGTGTTCATAGGTGAGTACGGTATGTGTGTTAGGGAGACCTTTCCAAACAGACAATATAGTTATTTTAGCTTACATTGTCTCTGCAGAGGAATATAGACTAAATCCATACCACTCAAGGAGTTTTTGATCAAACATAATTATAGAAAGTTTTGTTTGAATGTACAAAAAGGGATTTTTTTTTTTTATCTTAAATACAAGATAGAGAAATATATATTTGTACAGTTTTGCCTCAATTACTGCTCTGAGTTTGACGTTCTTTTAGAACATTTCCTTTTTTTGAGTTTCTGTGCTCCAGTTAACAATTAATCATATACTAAATTAGTTTAACAATTATTTCAATGAACAATTAATAGTTTCCCTTCTTTAAGTTTGTATTTGCCGAGTCATTTCTGATTAATTAGCCACTCCTGCTGAGGGATTGATTATTTTAAAAACCGATTAATCACGATTAATTGTTTCGTTTCTAGCAATTATTGATATAGATAAATATGAAAAGATTATATTGTGATACATTTATTTATTTACTCGTTTAGTTCAAACAGACAAAAAGTAAAAATGGGGATAAAACAAATTATCATGCGAAAAGGAGGCAGAAGATACAAGATTATGATTTCCTGCCCCTCTTATACTCAAAACCAACAAACATTTAAATCTCCCCACACCAAATAAACTCCCACATTGAATGACACGTAAACCTCACCTTAAAGGTACGATTATTTATGCATTTTTATCACCAGCAATAGCATTTTTGGTCTTTGAGACACCCATCATATCCAGCATGTTTCCCAACAAGCTCCTTTTTAAGCAGTTTTTAAAGCTGTTTTATATTTGTACTTTCTTTGAGCTCATCATTTAACCCATTCCATAAATCTATCCCATACACTGATAAACAAAAACTCTTTTTTGTTGCTGTAATACATTATTGTTGTTTTTAATTTCTTATCTTCTTAAATGACCACATCATCCAGCTCTACTATAACCCCGACCCTCTTCTTATCAGAAAAAGTTAATCAGAGCTTCATTATATTTCATATAACTCTATAAACCTGTATGAAGCTCAGATTGAAAGCTCTGCTCTCTGTCTCCCCCTGCAGGCAGGTGCTGGTGGTTCTCTCCCAGTTGGAGGGAAACGCAGGCTTCTCCATCACCCATCGCCTCGCCCACCGGAAGGCGGCGCAGGCCTCCCTGGGCGACTGGACTCCCACCAAGGCCACCCACAGCCCCCACCTCACCCCTGACATTGACGGGCTGCACAGGCCCAGGCCTCTATGACCCCTGCCCTCTTCACCCCCCACCCATAGACTGTAACCCAACGACCTGTCGGACCACTGAAAAAATCAAGCAATGGTAGAAAAGAGCTGTGGGGAGCCGTGAGTTGCAGAGGAAGGCGAGTTTTCTGGTTTTGGAAGTGCATATGAATGTGAAGTCTACAGAGCGTTTACTGGATCTCCAGATTTTTTATTTTTCTTTAGCCATGTGGAAGTGCCATTTCAGGATGAGAAGAGGGGAAATGGGCCTCGACAGGATCCAGACCGAGACGCTATGGGAAGCTAGCTTCAAGCTAAACTACTGAGCCATGGCCCCGCCCACACTCAGTCACTCACTTCCTCCACATGTCGTCCTCAACAGGATGCTCACCAGTCCTCAGTGTGGTATATTATGAGCCAAACCAGCTGGGTTTACAGCGTAATTAATGTTTCTTTTATATTTAGTCTTACTTGTTTTGTAGCCTGACCTTCACCGCTTTTTCCATTAAGCTTGCAGATGAAGCCATTACTCACCCAGTGCAGTCTGTCCCCACTCAGAGTAGCTCAGGACCAAACTTTGTTTCTGTCATCATGTAAATGTTTTGTAGCAGGCTGTCAGAAAGCTGGATTTAGTGTCCATCTTTTTTCTCTGCTGTGATTCTGGGACCTTCCGTCTTTTAAAAATGCTGAATCAGGAGGGAAATCTCTGCTTGGATTAGACAGCACACTGTCGGACCTGTCCTTTCTGATAGATTTTCTTCTTGAAAGGAATAGTTCAGTGATTTCAAAGTGGGGTTGTAGATATCTCTTGGTGTTTCCCTGGATCTGCATGGTAAATCTGATGGCTAAAATCCAAAATGGACGTCTGCCATTATAAACCTCTCCAGGTTTTCAAAAATGCATCATAAAAGTTGTTTTTTTACACCTTTAAATCCTCATTGCTGCACAGAACCCACACAGGAAACCGATGTCGGAGGTGTTGCGTCACCAATAGTCTTCCTGTGTGAAACTCATTCTGAGAACACAAAGTGAAGCAAATGAATCAAATACCTTTAACATCTAGAAAAGCTCAAATCAGAATTTATTGTTGAATCTTTGCACTGCACAAGCACAAAATCTCACTAACTATTCTTGTCTAGTTTCTAGTGCAATTATCTTAGTACACTTGCAATTGGTTCTAAATGCTTAAATTTGTGTAAAATTATAGTTTGAATATTTAATGTTTTTTATTGAAGAAAAAGCCAAGCAGCTAAGCTAAAAGCTGCTGGAAATTTGATGCATTTTGGAACCTTTTAAAATAGTTTTACATAAATGTGTTTGCACTGTCTTTTCCTCATCAGTCACTAAACTTAAACAGAAACTCTAGAATAGAGAATTTGGTTTCTGAATTAAAAAATTTTTCTGAATCGAATCGTGACCCTAAAATTGGAATCACATGAAATTGCTAGCACTGAAAGATTTGCATCTTATTCCTAGCATGTTTCACTCAGGAAGATTGTTGGTGACGCACCGCCTCCAGCTTCCATTTCCTGTGTAAATCACTGCAGATGTGACTGCAACTAAAGGTTAATAAAATATGAACCATCTTAGCATCATAAAATGCTATGATGTTCTGGATTTGGGTGTGTGACATAGTTAGAAGTCTCCTTTGGTCTTTGTTAGCCTCAGATGTTTATGCTAAATAAAGAAGCCATGAATTATTTCTGCAGGTGGAAAATCCTGGACTATCCCTTTAAGAGAACCATTTATATCTTTGCTTACAAACTTCTTGTTTACGAGGTAACGTCTCGTTTTAACATCATGTTGCACTCAAGGTGAAGGTCAGCTTTTATCCATTGTTTGTCAACATGTCACTTTAAGTTTTAGTGTAGCTTTAGAGCACTAAGTAGCTCCACCTGCTACTAGGGGGCGCTCTAATGGAACTGGTGGGTTTCTTTCAGGAGGTCAGGGATTCTCAGGCATCTTCTCCGACAGGAAGTCAGCAACACGATGTTTGGAGACGCCAAAAAAAACAAACAAACCCAGAGTTTTCATTTCTGCTGTATTCTCACATCTGCAGTCAAAGCCATCACTTCTGATTGCGTCCCAGTCGCCGTGGCAACACAGAGAAACGGGACAGATGAATGTGGTACGAAAGTCAAAGAGAAGAACGGCTGTCTTTTTTAATTAAGTTTTTGTCTTGCATTGACTTTGTGTAATGGAGGAAACACTTGAAAGCTGATGAGCAAATTTTCTGATGCGTTCAGAATTAGTGATTAGTTGTACTATTCAAACTTTAAATCCTTAACATATTTGCTGAGATGAGGAAGTTTGTTGTCCTCTTTGCGGTTTCGGGGTTTTTTTCTCCTGTCTTTCATCTTTCTGTCTGTCGGGTTTGGGACGACTGTGTGGCCACAGTTGTGCAGCTGTGAGCTTACTGTCTAATTTATTCACACAAGCGATGTGCAGGCATGTTTTCCAATGAATGCTGTTGATTAGCTGAGATCATGAATGATGGAGAGTTGGGATGAAACTTTGTTTAGATTGAAAAAAAATGAACAAAAACTGCAAAGACGAGGCACATCAAACTTTTAATGTCATCAGATTCACTCTTCTTTTATGTCCTCTTCTATTTCCATCATCTTTTGTTGAGTTGTGTTGGAGGCGCCCCCTGCTGGTGAAAAGAAGTGGTTGGTCCAGCCAACTTATGCCTTTTCTCTCCTCATTTTTTCCTCCTTGTAAATTGTACAGACTGCAAAATTACAAAACTTGACATATTTGAAAATAATAATAGAAAAAAAAAAGAGCTGATCCTTTTAAACTTGTAAAAACTTTACAGTATGATAGTAGAGCTGAACAGAAAAAATAACCTGATATGATAAAAAAACAACAAAAAACAAATGCTGACGAATGTGATATATATATTTTAGTGATTTTTTTCGGGGGGAGTGGGTTGGATTATGAACAGCTGTATAAATCTGTATGTTTAATTTTCAATCTCAGGTTCCAATGGACCAAATAAAAAAAATTTTTGTAATTAAAACGAGTGCTGGCGGTTATGTTTTACCAATATATATATATATACAAAACATTACATTATTGATTCAGTTTCTTACTGTGCTTTTATAGACTATATTGCTTTGATTATTTGCTTGTTTAATCAACTAAAATAATAAGTGGTCATTTAAAGAACAAATCATACGTTATATTAACAGTAAACATGTATTTCCTACTCTAAAAGATATGTTAGTGTTTTCCATATGTTTTGAAATGTTTATATATTTTATGAATTCATTGTTCAGTGATCATTTATGCACCAGACCCCTACGGTGGCCCTGAGGTGCAAAACACTACAACATTAACAAAAACACGACAACATTAAGGAAAACACAACAACATTAACAAAAACACAACAACATTAACGAAAACACAGCAACATTAACAAAAACACAACATTAACAAAAACACGACAACATTAACGAAAACACAACAACATTAACGAAAACACAACAACATTAACGAAAACACAACAACATTAACGAAAACACAACAACATTAACGAAAAACACAACAACATTAACAAAAACACAACAACATTAACGAAAACACAACATTAACGAAAACACAACGGAAGAGGTAGGTCCCAGTGGGAGACCTAAGAAGTCGCTGATTGGACGACAGGTCGTTTCTCTTTTGAACCGGAAGTTATTCTGGAATGAGTCTTAGTGAACGCATGCTAACCGACACTTCGTGGTTGATCTGTAGCATGTCCAGTATCACCTCGTATGTATGTGTTACCCTGCAACCTTGGGTGGCAGAGTAATGTAATATAAAGGATCTTCCTCCAACGTGTGTTGCTGTGACACAGGAAAGATGAGACACACACGTTGAGTTCTCGTTAACATCCAACGGAAGATTAATTCTTTTTTGTGAGCTCGCTCTTTTCTATGCCACCAATGCAATGCGCCCCTAGTGGTCATGTGGAGAATTGCGTGGACAAACTGAAACAACACTTAATTTGATACAAGAAATTAAAAGATACAAAATAAAAAAATTGTGTTTGGGGTGTCTATTTTTCTTACATATTCTCTTTATTTTCTGGTAACTTATTTTTCACCCCTCTACACTTGTCCTGACTCAAAAATATTCCCGAATAGCTGTACTGAGGTTTGGATCACTGAGAACGTTCATGTTTTTTAACGATCAAATTAAAGCCAGAATAACTTCCGGTTCAAAAGAGAAACGACCTGTCGTCCAATCAGCGACTTCTTAGGTCTCCCACTGGGACCTACCTCTTCCGTTGTGTTTTCGTTAATGTTGTTGTGTTTGTTAATGTTGTTGTGTTTTCGTTACGTTGTTGTGTTTTTGTTAATGTTGTTGTGTTTTTTGTTAATGTTGTTGTGTTTTTCGTTAATGTTGTTGTGTTTTTAGGCCCGAGCAGCTAAGCGCTGCGAAGGCCTATTGTATCTGTACTGTTTCTTATTATTATTACGATTCTCCCTCAAGCCTGTTAAACTCACCAAACTTGGCAGAGGCCTTAAGCCTGTTTAAAAATTTCATATTTTAAGGTCATTGCAAAAATCACACAGGAAATGGCTCAGTAGCGCCACCTAGCAATTTTCAAAGGACCCTTTGCTATTCACTTACTTTATCGTAGAGACATGAAATTTGGTACACTTGTAGAGCTCCCCAAGACGCTCAAAATTTACAATTAATGTCATAGTGCAAGTATCACAGAAAGTCGGCCATTTTGGATTGAAGCTCCGATTTTGACCCCATTTTTGCCGTTTACAGCCTTCGCATTTGATCGAACTCCTCCTAGGGATTTCGATTGATCGGCTTCAAACTCGGTCAGTCTGTTCATAAGGCATGTCCCATCTAAAGTTATCAAAATGGTGAGTTTTTGAGTATGCTGAAGGGGGGTTAGCAGGGGTCAAAGTTCACCGACTCGCCATAAAAAAATAAACTGTTATATCTCCTACACAGAAACTCACAGAGGCACCAAAGTTACTGTGATTGATCATCATCAGGTCTCCTACAATACCCAATGGTCGAATGATGACATCACTTAGGCCACGCCCCCTGAGAACAGGAAGTGTCATATTTTACTGTGAACGGTCGCTATCCGACCCCTTTGACCTCATCACCATGAAACTGTGCCCAGAGACAGAAGACATGTTGGTGTGTTGAGGATTCCAACCCTGACCAGCTAGGATGGAGCAGGTGGGCGTGGCGGCGTGGCGAAGTGACCTGTAACGCCACTGCCATACGTTTGGCTCTCAATTCCAGAGTTTCGGGCCGAGTTGCTCCAAACTCACTATGATGGGTCCTCTGCCACTCCCTGACAGGGAATCCATCACAACAACTGGTGGGCGTGGCCTAATTTTTTCTATAGCGCCCCCTAGAAAACTTTAAACGATCAGCCCCAAGCCATGCTTTAACCTACAATTACGAAACTCGGTACACATGTGCACCTTGTCAGGATGTAAAAAAAAGTCTCTTGGAGCCATGGTCTAAACCCCACAGGAAGTCGGCCATTTTAGATTGAAGTTTGGATTTTGACCCCCATTTTTGCCGTTTACAGCCTTCACATTTGATCGAACTCCTCCTAGAAATTTTGATTGATCGACTTCAAACTCGGTCAGTCTGTTCATAAGGCATGTCCCATCTAAAGTTATCAAAATGGTGAGTTTTTGAGTATGCTGAAGGGGGGGTTACCAGGGGTCAAAGAAAGGACTTCATTCATCAGCAGTGACTGTTTAGAAACCATTTCCGTATTTCGCCACTTGGGGTCAGTCTTACTCCACCAATGAAACAACGCTCTTTCAGCACAGGATAAAGATGATGAATTTCGACAGTAGGGGTCAGTCTTACTCCACCAATGACAAACATCGACAGGCGTACGGCCGCGAAGACTGTGGGAGAGCTGTGTCTTTAAGCTAATACGTTCTGTCAGCCGGCCGGCTGCCGTTCATGGTCGAGGTTCGTACTGTTCTGCTGTGGACTGTAATTTTTTTTGCTAACAGTTGGACCTGCTAACTTTTCCTGAACATTTTGCACGGACTTTGGAGCAACAGAACCGGACCACGCTCAACGTTTTGCTTGGGTTTTTGGAGCCGAACCTCGCACGTGAGCCGGAACGGACTGTTGAAGCGGAGTTGGAGCAGTTTTATTGTTTAAAAACTCGTAACTCTCGGTGAGTAACGCTGATTATAGGAGCCGTCATGTTTTGGAACTCCGAGGACGATGCTAACCGAGTCCATTCAGGCATGCAACGTTTTTAAAGCTAACGAAGCGCTTTAATAATTCAATATACTGAATATTGTGTTTCATACATCCAGTTTCATACATTGAGCATCGTTTGTTGTTACGCTTAGTAATAAACAAGGGGAAAAGCATATTAGCAGAGCACAGTTAACTTTCAGCACATCCGAACAGTAGCACAGGTTGAATCCCACCCATTAATTAGGTATTTATCACAGGAAATGCTGCAACTAAATATGCCTAAAACACAAGAGCAGCGGACTTCTTTTCCAGACGACGCTAAATAATATAGACATGAAGCGAAGCCTCTCCATGAGGTTCACGGAAAGAGGACGGTGTTGATTCCCAGGTTCAGGTGTTGCGATGCGCGCTACGAATAAGATGTTTTGGAACAATTTATTTATTTTTTCTTCACAGTTTTGTTAATAGTAAATAGGGTTAAATAATAAAAACTCCAGAAGTTATTATTTTCTTTGTTTACTTAAAGGAAAATGTGACCGCAGAGTGCAGCTGCAGGCGCTGCTGCGCTCCAACAGTTTCCTGTAGGCGCCTGCAGTTCTAAACTTTAACAGCAGGAAAGAGTTTTATACTCTTTCCTGCTAAATGTTATCATTTCCCTCGTTTGAACTCTAAATATAAACGTCAAACGTTATTACTTCAATGAAAAAAACATTTAATTAAATTATTTTTTGGTAGTGCTCCATAATTATAATGGCTATTTTTAGGAGTAGCTCAGCGAGCGACTGAAAAAGGTCCCTGCAGGCGACTGGGTTGGTGACCCCTGGTTTAAAGTTTCGTTTGAAAGAGCTAAGAAAAAATCCTAAGTGTCTTATTAACGAGTGATTGGGGTTATAATATTTAGTTGTAGCGCTTCCTGTGATTAATACCTAATTAATGGCTGGGATTGAGCCTGTGCTATTGTTCTAATGTGCTGAGAGTTAACTGTGCTCTGCTAATGTGCTTTGCCCTTGGTTTATTATTTATTTAACTGGAACATCTTCAACTTTAAAATGTTCCTCTGATTTTTAGAAGAAGGTTGAAATTGCACTGCATTAAATCTAAGTTGTAGTTAGCATGAAAGCATGTGGGCGTGGCTTAGTGTGAAACTGAATATTTGCCATGAAAGATGAAGATTAAATAACTTCCAAATGCAAGATGACAGCTGCACCAAACTTCCTAATTCTCTCTGCAGAACACATTTACATGGTGACTTTCATGACATCACGTTAGCCCCGCCCACTTTTAGCATAGCGTGAGCTGTTTTTTCTGCTGTATATTTTACTGTTATTCTATCATTTATATGAGTTTTATGATCTGAAAACTGACTTAAAACGATAAAATGATGAACTCTGTGGAATGCTGGCTGCTGACTGAACCGCATTTGGCTGTAGAAATGGCGAACTGCAGTTCTTCGCCATGTGCATAAGATCGGCTATAAATCACTCATGGATCATCCGACTGGCGCGAAACTGGATATGTATGACCTTTGTTGACCTCTAAGGAGAACAACAGCATTGAAATGTAATTTGACTCCACTGCTCCCCCTAGGTTAATCCACCAGCTATATCTCCTCACTAAATGCGCCAATCTGTACCACATTTTTTGTGCGTCGTCAGGGAGCGCCGCCGAACGCATCAGTGCAAACCGCCTGGTGGACGGGCGCGGAAACTGCGCAACAGCTTCTGCGTTGGCATGTGGGCGCAGTGCTGGAATCTAGCAACAGCTTCCGCGGTTTCGTGCAGCCGTTAGCCCCGCCCACTTTTAGCATAGAGTGACCTGTTTTTTCTACTGTATATTTTACTGTTATTCTATCATTTATATGAGTTTCATGATCTGAAAACTGACTTAAAATGATAAAATGATTAACTCTGTGGAATGCTGGCTGCTGACTGAACCGCATTTGGGTGTAGAAATGGCGAACTGCAGTTCTTTGCCATGTGCATAAGATCGGCTACAAATCACTCATGGATCATCCGACTGGCACCAAACTGGATATGTATGACCTTTATTGACCTCTAAGAAGCACAACAGCATTGAAATGTAATTTGACTCCACTGCGCCCCTAGGTTAATACACCAGCTATATCTCCTCATTAAATGCGCCAATCTGAACCACATTTTTTGTGCGTCGTCAGGGAGCGCCGCCCGAGCGCATCAGTGCGTACCGCCTGGTGGACGGGCGCGGAAACTGCGCAACGGCTTCTGCGTTGGCATGTGGGCGCGGTGCTGGAATCTGCGCAACAGCTTCCGGGTGCCGTGCGAGTGGAGGTGCTGTAAGCTGCGTGAGAGCTTCTGTGGTGGCTGGCGGCAGGAGGTTGCTAGTTCCTCCCGCGGTGGCCAATAGGCCGGAGCGGCGCTGGCTGCGAGGGCCGCCCGATGCCACTTGTGGCTTTAATTGTTAATGTTGTTGTGTTTTTGTTAATGTTGTTGTGTTTTCGTTAATGTTGTTGTGTTTTTGTTAATGTTGTCGTGTTTTCCTTAATGTTGTCGTGTTTTTGTTAATGTTGTAGTGTTTTGCACCTCAGGGCCACCGTAGTACCTGAGTAGTTTATCAAATACTTTTAACTCTTGCTACTATCCTGATTGGAGAACGATTTTGGGATACTCTAACCAACCTCAATGCTCTGTGGATCACTGATAATGTCTGTCACTGCAGCGGACTTGGATATCCAATCTCTTCAAATGTGACATGAATCCTAACATCTGACCCTTAACGTCGTTGATTCTCGACAAACGTCACTATTTTGTGTCCTGATATATGCAGACGGGAATAAAAACCACCATGAAGAAAAATAACGGGGATAAAGTTGTTATTGTTCGGACTCCGATTGGACAACAACTTCAAAAACCAGAAGTTATGCTCAACTGTTAGCATCCATATTTACTGAGCTCTGCCTGTTTTTGACAGCGGTTGGGAAAACATGGAGCGCGCTCTCTATGTGTGACGTTATTGCGCCCTCTACTGCGCCCGCGGGACATTTTCAGGTCGTTTGCGGTTCACACTGGAGATCACATGCAATCGCATTTATCTGGAAGTGTGAAGGACCACGGCAAAAAGAAATCCGATTTGACTAAAAATCGGAATTGGGTCACGCCCGGCTGCAGTGTGAACGTAGCCGACGTCATCTGTTTTCTCTCTGGACTTCCAGGAATGCTTTTCCAGATAGTTCTGAGCACTTCTTTTATCTTTGCTTCTCTCTCTCTCTTCTTTGTCTCCCACTTTCATCCAAAGCAACCCCTCCTCCTCCTCCTCCTCCTCCTCCTCCTCCTCCTCCTCCTCCTCCTCCTCCTCCTCCTCCTCCTCCTCCTCCTTCTCCTCCTCCTCCTCCTCCTCTTCCTCTCTTCAACATAGCAGACGCCCCCTTGACCTCAGATGACAGCAGAGCAGAAGCCCACCCTTCTCTGGGTAAAGTCTTCCAGACCCCTGCAGACTCTCAGCAGCAGGACTTCCCTTTCTTCTGCATTCTGCAGCAGCGTCAGAGAGGAGCCGGACTCACCTGGAAGGATCTCTCTCGGCTCGTCGTGAGCAGAAGGTTTGACGCTGCGCAGCTCTCTGTCTCTGTCTGCTTTCTGTCGCCCATCCTTCATGTTGAACTGACAGGTCAGGGTGAGAATGTGATAAAGCAGCAAGCAGCTTGTCAAAGGAAGGGATCTGTGTCCCGAGAGGAAAAACTTCTTTTCAAATATTCTCGGGTTTAAATCTTGTACTTATGACTGATGGGACTTGCACTGCAAAAACACAAAATCTTACCAAGTATTTTTAGTCTTAATATTGATGAAAAAGTACCAGTTTTACCTGAAATAATAAAAATGTCTTCCACTGGCAGAACCTTTTCATCACTATTACTGACTTACAATAAGTTTCTATATATTGCTGAAAAGTTACTGTTAACGTAGTTTTGTCTTATTTCAAGTGCACTAAGATATTTGCAAACATAGTTTAAAAAAGTGCAAGTCTTTAAAGTTGGTCCTGAGGTATTCAAGATAAATAAAAATATCGTTTTTAAGATGAAATAGGTTTTAAATACTAACACCACAAAAGCACAAACTCTCTCATGTCTTAGTGTTTTGTCTTGTTTCAAAATATTTACTTAATGTTGATGAAAAAGTTCCAGTTTTAAGTGAAATAATCTGCCAGTGAAACTGGAATTGGACTAAATGACGCTCACTGGTAGATTATTTCATTTAAAATTAGCATTTTTTAATCAATATTAAGGAATTATTGACTTAAATCAAGCTCTCATTTTGCTGAAAAGCCACCTGCAAGTTAGTTTTGTCTTATTGCAAATGTACTAGCATGAAAATACTTGATAAAAGTTTGCATTTTTGCAGTGAATATAGTTTTAATTGTTGCTCTTATTGGTCTTTTTTTTTTTTAACATTAATCTTAATGTTTGTCTGGATTTCTTGGACCTCTGCCACGGACACACACGGAGTGACTGCGTGTCAAAAAATATAACTGGAAGCCATTCATTTAGACGACGATGATATTCTATCCTCAGCATCATGAAACCTGAGAGGAGATGGCAGTAGGTGGGGCTGCTTTTAAAAAATATGAGCACAAGGTTTCAGACATGCAGAGATTAAATGTGTGTGCCTTGGAAATCTCTGCAGGCTGCGTTTATTAATAGATGTTTTACTGCTTGGCTGAAATCTGATACTTGGTCATTTAAGAAACAATCAGAAAACAGGCATTTTAAGTTTCAGGCTAAATGTGCAGAATGCCTCACGTCAGGAGGAGCTGGAGTCGAGAGCATAAACGTTACAACGTTATTTTCTTTTTAGAGGAAAAACGAGGCTTTCAGAGGCTGCAGTTACAGAATCACACGTGAGAAATCTGGAGATGTGGAGGCTTTTCCCCTGAATCTGAATGAAAACATTCAAAGCTTTAAACGCTTTAAAAAGCCGTTTTGACCTCTCATAATTCATAACTTATTACTGCCTCCATAATTAGATCAGAGGCCGACGACTGGAGACCCGACTCCAACTCCCTCCCAAATGCATGACCTTTCAGGCGACCTCTAGGGATGGAGAACATGTGAAGGTCACGCAGTGAAGATGCCGTCTAAACCAGAAATGTTGAAGTTTCCTCGGAATCGGTGCACAGAACCGCAGTGTTTTATATACACTGTAAAACATTTGAAAATGAAAATCCACTTTGAAATTGCAGCAAGAAAATAGTTTTGATTTTAGCTCAGAAATGAAAGTTCATGAAGTTGATTTATCAACAAGAGAAAAGTTGTCAAAACATTGATTTTAAGTTCATTAATCTTAAATTGTGAGTTTTAACTTAATGCTGCCATTTTAACCAAATTAAATCACAATATGTAATAAAATCTGTTCTGATTTCTCTATTATTTCAACCACAGTATCAAGTTAAAATAACTTAATTTTCTATAGAATAATTACATTTTTTGTTTCAAATTGCAGGAAACAAATTTCTGATCTGATGATGAATTTTATGAAACATCTCAATAAATTCAGATCAGAAACATTTATTGTGATCAGGACATTATCCTGTCAGCTGCACTAAAATAAACATTTGCCTTAATAACACAAGAGTCAGATCAATGTTAAGCATTGACAGTAATCCTAAAAATAAAACTTGTATCAATGTTTTGATCATTTTTATCCCCAGTGGACCCAACATGGCATCCCAGAGCCCAGCGCTCCCACCGTCCTTCTCTCCTGGGACAGACAGCGTCTTCTCTGACCAGTCCGGCTTCTATTCCCTCGACTCCAACGTTCCTGGACTCTCCAAGGTGATTCTCAACCAGCTCAGCATGAAGGACTACGGAGAATACAGGTATGCACACTGCAAAAACCCAAAATCTCACCAAGTATTTTTGGTCCAGTTTCTACTGCAAATGTCTTAGTACACTTAAAATAATTCACCTTCCAGTGATATTCCTTGACATGCAGTCACTGCGCGTGTCCGTGGCAGAGGACACACATCCGAGAAATCCAGAGAAACATTAAGATTTGGTGAAATCATCAAGAATTACCAATAAGAACAATATTTAAAACTATATTTGCTGCAAAAACACAACATTTTACAAATGTTTCACTGCAAAATATCTTAATACACCTGAGATCAGACAAAACTAACTTACAGTAACTTTCCAGCAAGAGATAGGAGCTTGTTTTAAGTAAATAATTCTTTCATATTGGTGGAAAAGTTGCAGTTCCACTGGCGCTGTTGCCTAGCAACGCCAGCCGAGCGCGACCCGTAACCTAGCAACCCAGTTCAAGTTCCACTGGCAGATTATTTTACTTATAACATGGGAAAATGTGTTGTTATAAGTGAAATAATCTGCTAGAACTGAGTGGAACTGCAACTTTTTTATCAACGTTAAGAAATGATTGACTTGAAAGAAACTCCTGTGTTCTGCTGAAGAGTTTCTAGTAAGTTAGTTTTATCTGATCTCGAGTGTACTAAGATATTTGCACTGAAAACTAGACAAAAACTTGGTATAATTGAGTTGGGTTTTTTTTGCAGTGTAGGAGATGATAACTGTCTGATTCCCATCAGAGCTGCTGTGGAGGGAAAGACTAAAGAACTCCGGTTCCGCAACTACAAGGAGATGTTCCAGAAGATGGAGGAAACCTTCAAGTTCTGCGCCGGCTGCAACAAACTCCCGGAGCGTCTCGCCGAGGGACACGCCCTGAAGCGCTGTGGGAAGTGAGTGCAAAGCCCTGAATGTCATCGCAGGGTAGGATGTTGTTGTGTTGCAGCCCAATAGCCGTCATGTGTGAAGTATTACCAGCTGCCGTTGCATCAGCCGCACAAAGATAAGCCGGCGAACACTGCAGAGGTGGACAGTGGCCAGGTGCAAATATAGCAAAGTTCCCGGACTGATTCATCTCTCTGCCATTCTGCACTCAGAGGAGCTGAAAGCATTTTAAATATCAAATCATTTGAGTGAAGGTAGAAAGAACAGCAAGTAGACATGATGGACGACTGTCTGTCAGTCCCTCAGGGTGATTGTTTCTTATTTCTGTCTCTTCTCTGACTCATGGTCGAGTTTCGGCTACTTAATGTCAGCTGAAGCCATTTAGAGAAGCACCTATGGGAGGAACTATAAAAGCTGCTATGTGGAGCCGTCAGTGAGACCTGCGACCCACAAGCCAGCAGTTCATGTCTCTGATTCTTTTTTTCTATATTTAGAACCAAGAAAGTGACTAAACAGGCTTTCAGTCAGCAACAGCGTTTCTTTTCTGTTCCCTTCATCATCCGTTAGCGACAGAGAGAGGCGGGCAGAGAAAGCAGGAAGTCACTGCGACATGTTCTCACTCAGCTAACAGGAAAAAGAAATTACTTTAGCGTATAAAAATGTATTCTGTAATGAGTCCACTCTAGTTCTGAGCGACTGATCAAATTATCATTCATTTAATATTTAAAAATTACATCATCAGACAAACCAAATTATAAAGTTAAGTGGAAATTTGGGGATTTTATAGATGGAAAAAATAAATCCAAATTGGTTTCTTTGAATAAAAAACTTATAAATCTTTAAAAAAAACCTGCAGGTCTGTTTCTGGTGAATTTCTGCTTATGTTTGTTTTTCATTCAGTGGGGAGAAAATCCAGAAATGTTACTCAAGTAAGAGAAGAGACACTTCAAAATAAAGTTACTCAAGTTGAAGTAAATAATACAGCGTAGCAAAAATACTTATTCTTTTAAAAAAGTTACTCAAGTAAATATGAGTATAAGTAGTTACTACCCACAAAGACGAATACGAGAAATAAGATGTTCTTCCTTAAACAGGTCTATAAAATCATCCTTTGATAAACAGATTTCAGTCTCAGTTCTGCCTGTTAGAGGCAAATATGCTTCTGCTGGCCGCCCAACGTTTACACACGTCAAAATGGCTGCAGTCAGATGTGCAATTATATAACTTTTAAAAGCTTTAGGAGAAGTGAGGAGTGTTTCCTAGTCTTTGTTGTTTCATTGCATCCTTCCTCTCAGGTGTTTGAATGTGTACTACTGCACAAAGGACTGTCAGAAAAACGACTGGCCTCATCACAAGAAGGTCTGCAAAATCCTGCGATTGGTGGCCATTGACCGGTTGGTGGAGTGGCTGATGTTCACTGGTAACAACTTTATTGAAAACAGTAACATTTGAAATCATTTGTAAATATTTGTATTCCTGCAGAACTTTTGTTTTTGAGCACAGCATGCCACACACACCCAGATGAAGGTCTGCAGCTGTGACGAGGCGGTGAGCAGCGCTGCGCCTCCCGCTGACTGACTGCATCTTAACACCTGAAACACAATGATGTTGAAACACAAAAACTTTTGTTTTTGCCAAAGCAACTCAAGTCTTTTCTAATTTACAATTCGCCCTAAAACGTTATTAGTGAACACAAAGAACTTTTTTGATTCCAGATGTTTTCTATCTTTGGAAAACAGAATCCAGACTGTAGATAACTCATGGCTTTATTTATTTATGCTCTTCAGAAAAGTTCATAATTAGTCAATTTTTTGTAAACACTGGAGCCACTTTCCATAGAAAAATCTACGAATAGGTGAATCAGCAAACAGGCTGCATTTTCTTCATTCTGCTACTTCACACCAAGTCACTAAACCTCCCATCAGGATCAACTCAGACCACAAAACCTTTCATAAATCATCCTGGCTTTTCTCTCCAGGAGATCTTCCATTCCCAACTGAGAAATGGACCAAAGCTCCTGCAGATGTGAAGGGTTGGGACGACTGGCTTCCCATGCAGGAGGGGCTCACTCAAAGTCTGGACAGAATCCTATCCAGCGCCAACATGGCGACTCTGTGGAAGAACGCCGGCAGGGCCCGACCGGACGATGGCGACCTGAGACAGTCCTTATGGAGGATTCAGAGCGAGTTCCTGTCTCGGGTTCTGACCGTTGGACGGGCGATTCAACAGTTTGGGCTGGACCCGAATCTGAAGCCTCTCACCGTCCACATCGTAGGGGCCTCTCACAGCGAGACTATGGGAGCCAGACTGACTGACTATGACGAGCTGAGCCACATGTTTCCTGGACACCAGGGCATTGAGGTAGTGATGGTCGGCCCTGAGGTGGTGGACGGCCGCATCGTGAGACCTCCGCTCAGAGCCTTTGGCCCCAAGCACCAGGTGTACATCAGCGCCTACAAGGGCCTCTACCATCAGTTCTGGGAGGATGTGGTGGAGAAAGGGGAAGCTGCCAGGCCAGATGTTGTAGTCGGATTCCACCCAGGTACGCACTTAAATTTACCTATGTAACACAAACAAGGATGTTTGTTGGAGCTGTTATTAATGTCTTAACAATCTGAGGTAAGGTTTGGCTGCTAACCGAGAGCCTGGCGACACACTCTTATTTTGGGGAATCCCAAAAGTGTTCCCAAGCCATAATGGATAAACGGTTCTTTCAGAAAGTTCTGAGTCTGCCTTGCTGTTTTCCACCCAGACAATCCCCAAGGGAGACACAGGAACCATCAAGTCTTTTCTGTATAATTAGCAGCACCGCTACTCTGAGAAGGGATTTTCTCACACCTGTCCCGTTTAGTCCTATTTAATCAAACTCTGGTTCGGTTGCTAGAAAGTCTGGTTCATTTGCAGAGGAGTGAAAGCACAATTACACTCTAAAAACCTCTGCGCTGCCTTAAAATATTGGTGTCTGTTTGATTGGAGTGAATATGTGAACAGGAAACTGCTCCAAAAGTAGGAACTATATTAGTGCAGGGCATTCTGGGTAACTACAACTAAAGCAAACGCCAGAGTCCAGAGCCAGGTAGAGAAATGGCTCATGGTCTTCAGCCAAGAACAAACCAGAAAATCACTCAAATCTGACGCCTCTCCATTTCTGTTCACGTTTCGTGAAGAAGGACGTAAACAAAGTTCTTGATGCAGCGCCACCACAGGTGAAGGCGGGAACTGTTTTTTAAAGTGCAGCATGAAAATAAAACTTAGCAGCTGAAAATGTGACAAATGTAGCAACTTTGATCCCCAATTGAATGGAGTGAAAACTTTACTGTCTCAGAGCTGAGACAGTAAAGTAAAAGATTTGTGTTTTGATTCAGTTCGTCTCCACAACAAGAAACCGGAGCAGTGCTGGTTACATCATAGTTGATCCCCAGACTCCTGCTTGCCAGCAAGATGCAACCGTGACGTTTCATAGCAGGACTTCCTGTCCAGAACTACGTGCTGAGAACTTTTCCAAGAACACGTCAGAGTCTGAGGAAGACATCAAACCCAGCAGTTTCTGGTTAGAAACAGTCGGCCATCTTGATTTCCCTTTGGTCCTACATGCATAATTCTTTACTTGAAGTGAACAGAAGCATTGAAAACCGTTTAGTGAACTGGATGCGACCTGTTCGTTCGTTCGGCCTTTAGAGGGGATTCAGATGATTCATGGCAGCAGCTGGGGAAGAGTTTGGCTGGCAGTCGTATAAAATAAATGGCCCTTCAGTGATGGGAGGGTTTGGGGGCGACTGTGGCTGCGTTGGTAGTCGTCTTGTGATCTTGAGGTTGTCGGTTCGATTCCAAGATCCTCCTGCTACATGTTGCTGCCCCTCTGGGCCGGGCTGGACTTAACGCCAAGTTGCCTGTATGTGTGAATGTGACTCCAGTGTAAAGCTCTATATGAGTTCAACCCATTTACTGTTTGGCTTATCAGGTTCAAAGGTCATGTTGTGGGTCAGGTGGATGGACTGGGAAACTCATCCTCATAATATCACAAGAATAATCTCCAACAAGAATAAAGTCTAAATATTACAACTGTTTTTAATTAAAATATTACGACTTTATTCTTTCATATTTCAATTTCATTCTCATAAGTTTTGTAATTTTATGATTTATTCTCATAATTTTGTAACTTTATTCTCAAATTATTGACTTTATTCTCATACAACTTTATTATTATATTATAACTATATTCTACTTTTATTCTTTTTCAATATATTACGACTTTATTCTCATAGTATTTTGACTTTAATCTCATAAGATTCCGACTTTATTATTGTAATTTTCTGACTTTATTCTCATAATTTTCTGACTTTATTCTCATATTATTTTGACTTCATTCTGATAAAAAGTATTTATTAGTTTTTTCATGTTGTGGCTGTGAAGGAAAACGGATCTATTGGAGGAAAGCTGGAGAGTCAAAGTTGTGTCGTTTTGCCTCCACAGAGTCAGTGACACATAAAATGCTCTTTATTCTCCACCAAACAAAAGAAAAATCAGTTATTATGACCAGGCTTACATCAGCCATATGGCTGAAACTCACAGAGGCGCCAGGCAACGTTCCCAATCACTGAGAGCGTCTCTTTGTCACCTTATCTCCCTGATATCTAAACCTCTAAACACTTAATCGCTGTTTAATTTTTCAGAATGACTAGAAGTGTAGCCTCTGGCATCGTAATACCTCGCTGTGCATTATTCACGTCCAAATCCCCTGGCCTGTGAAACCATCTGTGTTTCAGAACCGGCTCCTCGCCTCCCTCCATACATGCTCCTCTCTCCTTGACAACACAGTAACACGAGACTTTATTTCTCTCTGTTGTGGAATCTCGTTCGCCTGTTGTTCATGTGTTGTTTGTCTCTAAGAAGGATGTTTAAGCTGACGGATTTGCGGCAGTGGAGTTTGGTAATCTGGTTGAAGGGCAAAGTTTTCATCGCTCTGCATCCTGCGGCTCAAAAAACATGCAGCCGATTCTGGAGGACTTGACATCTGTCTGTTATTATCCCACGGGATTATAAACCCAACCCATCGTAGCATCTCTGCCGTCTTTCGGATGTTTTTCTGTCTTTGTGAGCTCGGTAAACTTGTCCTGAATTGGCCCGTCTCCATGCATTTTTCTGGATGATGAATCGTCCCAGAAGTTATCAGGATAAACAATAATATTGTTTTTCAAACAAGAACACAGATCGATAAACTTTAAATGCTGATGAACATTTGGCATTGGAACTGGAAGACTTTAAATATCCTGAATTAATAAAAAAAAAATAAAATAAACAACAAATAAAATGAATCATGGAGTCTCTGTAAACAAAGCTGTCCTTCAAAATAAGAGCTGGTTGAGACCAAATCACCAAACCGGAGCAATCACAACAATTATTGAGTTTGTGTTAATATATCATGCAATTAATTGATTTACTGATTATTGTGATAGGTCTAGTTCTGAGAAAACCTCATAAGGAGATTCACAGAATATTTTGTGCTGCTGTCTTTTATTTGTTTAGCAGTGAAGCTAAAGTAGCAAACATTTATTCATAAAAATCTATTTTTTAAATATTTTTTGAAGCTGTCTCCATGTTGTGTCCGTTTGGTATGAGATAGATAATTTATGAAAAAAAATTCAAACTCCTCCCCCTTCTCCAAGTGCCAGCTATAAACAACCAATCAGAGCCAGGAGGCGGGTCTTAGCGCTGCCAATCACTCTCCTTGTGGTGCTGCTCATTCCCCACAGGCTATTTAGCCACTGATGACGACAGACAAATGGTTTTCATGTAATAAGTTGTTTCTCGCTACTAACACATTTAGCAGCTCCTACATGAGTTGATAGACAGCGCTAAGTCCCGCCTCCTGGCTCTGATTGGTTCTTTCTGCTTTGAAGCGCTGCATTTCTTCAGAGGGCAACAAAAGCTCATGCAATAGATGGATGTTTGTATCTGTGAATCAGTTACATTTATTTGAGTTAATAAAATAAAGTTTTAGAAATATCTTTCTGCGTTTACTTTTTTTTTGAGTAATTTTATTCTAAGTATCCAAGTAGAAATTCCCCAGACAGACACACACCTGCAGCTTCATGACTTTTATATTGAAAGAGACTGATTTTGATATTTTATACGTAAGAGATGTGACTTATAAATTCATAATTTTATTATTATTTTTGTTCATTTTTGTTTTTACTTCAGGTTTCCATGCCAACCAGGGTTTGATCCAGGGCTGGCTGCCCTCCCTCCTGCTGCTCAGAGACTACAACATCCCGTCTTTCTTCACTATGTTCAGGTAAATTCTGTCTCTGCATCTTTTTCCATAATTTCAGAAACAATGCCAGACAAAAACAAACGTTTTAAGTGGTGAGATTCTGATTTCCTTCTCTAAAGCAGCTGATCTTAACCCAACTGAGTCAAGCGCCTGTTTTCAGGAGATGTTTTGTTTTCCAGTGACCTGGAGCTCCAGTATTCCCTGCAGATCCTGCTGGAGCTGGAGATGCACATCCGAGGCAGCGGGCCCAGTCCGTTCAGCTCCCAGAAACCGGAGCAGGTCCAGGCCTGTCCTAACAAACCGCCGGTCTACTGCAACTCCCACTGGGTCTGCTTCCAGGGCCTCCTGCCTCAGGATGACCTCCAGGGGTCACTTAATGATGAGGTCTGAGGGCCACACGAAGAAATTATGACTTTATTCTCATATTATCATGACTTTATTCTCATATTATCATGACAGTATTCTCATATTATCAGACTTTATTCTCATATTATCATGACTTTATTCTCATATTATTATGAATTTATTCTCATATTATCATGACTATATTCTCACATTATCATGACTGTATTCTCATATTATTATGACTTTATTCTCACATTACTTTATTCTCATGATATTATCACTTTAATCTCACATTATTATAATGTGTAATTTAATTTCCATAATTTTATGACTTTATTTTTTCAATATTATGACTTTATTATTATTTTGACTTTATTCTCAAAAAATGTTTAACACCTAAGACTATTCTCATAATAATATGATATCATAGTTTTTTTCTGAGTATGTCTGGGGGAGACATACTGAACTGAACTGAACCTGATTTTTCTCCTCATGATGCTTTAATTAAAGAGGGAGAGTAAATAAATCTCTAACAGCTGATTTCCTTGATGACGTGAGCAGCAGTTCCCTCTGCTGGCAGCCTGCGGTAATGCAGCTGCTGGATCAACAGCTCATTGCTCCACATTCATCATGAGGCCTAAATTATTTCTGTCATTACTGCGTGGCTCCCTGTGATTCACAGTTACAGATTTTACAGCAGCTGCGTGAAAAAGGATCGTATATTAATATACCTTCATCTGAAAGAATCAAATTACAGGTTTGGTAATCTCCACTAATGCAGCAGCCGGCTGTTTTATTCGTTATTAATTAATTGCAGATGTAACTACACTCTTCCAGCCAAATTACATTTTAAGTGTTTTAAATGAAATGTGAAAAGTGAATAATAAAGTTTCCTATGTTACCTGAGATGATGTCTGTGGTCACTGTACACTGTAAAAGTCACTTTTACCTGGTTGCAGGTGAAAGTCATTTTTCTGCTGAGCCTGCAGTTACATCGGAAACATATCTGATTTGAGAATGTTTTTATTTCTGCCTGAACTTTTTTATGTTGATAAATTTACTGATATTATATTTTATCCTTTAAAAAACACATTTTCCTCCTGACTTTTGTGTTTGTCTGCCTAATTAAATCATGTTGTCTAAATTAAAAACATCAAATTTGTTTGGATGTTTTTGTAGCTCAAATCCAGGATCTTTTCTGGAATGCGTTAAAAGTTGCTCCTGTGGTTTAATGTTGACTAAACCAGCTGATCGGCTCCATTCTGGAGCCTTTTGTGACGTCATCAACCCAAACACACACAAAGCAGAATGGAGTTTCTTTTCTTTAGTGCTTTTTATATTCTTTGAAATCTTGCAGAGGATTTTAGATACGTTTTATTCTCAGTGTACTTTTATTATTGCGGGGAAGATTTCTACAACTGCAGGTTCTCTTTATTTTATTTTTTTTTTTTTTGCGTAAAGTGAGTTTTTCCATCAGATTCAATTGATTTTGACATCGTTTCATTTCGATGTTGTTTATGTTTCTGTTTATTATTATTATCAGTATTAGTTTTATTTTACTTAGTTATCATTGTTTTTGTCTTGTTCGGTTTTAAACTGCAGAACATTTTGGTATAAAAAAAACATTTTTATTTAACTGAGCAATACTGACCTCTTGTGGAGAGAAAGAGTAGAGGCAGGAAAAGTTCACAGATCTGGTTTGAAACTTATGACCTCTGCAATATTTTTATTATTACACACATGAAGGTTGTTGTTGTTTAATGGTAACAACACAGTGCAGGTTTTCTGTCAGATACAGAAGCTGGTTGTGCTCATATCTTCCTGCTCTCTGTCAGACGGAGGGTTTTTTTCTTCTCATGCAGTCTGGAACGCTCTGGGGTTGTCAGACGTTTCCAGAAGCCTGGAGCAGGTGTTAAATCTGCAGGCTGCTCAGATATCAAGCCCAGCAGGAGAAACAGCTGAGCAGCGTCTGTTTTACACCATTAGCAGCTTCAAAATGACGGAGACTCAGAGGTAAGCAGAGCAATTCGGCCATTTACTTCCTCTGCTCCATGTTTGCTTTAACATTAAAATGACTGATTTCATGGAGCAACATTTAAATGTGATGTGCAGGGCGTGGTAGATCGCTAAAAACCCTGCAGCAAAGTTTAGTTGATATTCAGATCGTGACTCTAAACCTTTAAAAAGCAACAGCATATCTGAGCTTTTTCTACAAAATTTCTGAGATTGATCTCAAAATGTCTGAGGTTTTTTTTTTTTTTTTTTAGCAAATTTTTATTTTGTTTTCTCACATATTTCTTGTTTTTTAAAATTTTTTAATTTTTCAAGTTAAGAAATTTCCTAATTTCTGAGATTAATCTCAACAGTTCTGCGTTTTTTCTTTAGTAAATTTTTGACTTTTGAAACTCAAATGTCCAATTTTCTTTCTGGAAAATTTCTGAGCTTAATTTAAGAATTTATAATTTTTTCCTTGCAAAGTTTAAAGTTTTCTAACTCAGAAATGTTTTTGTTTTTTTCCCCTAGAAAATTTACGTAATTAATCAAACTTTTTTTTTTTCCTCTTTGTTTTCTGAGATTGATGTCAAAATCAGTTTTTTTCTAGTTTTGACTAGAAGTTTTGACTTTTCAAGCTCGGAAATTTCCTTTTTTTTTTCAGGAAATTTCTGAGATCAATCTAAAAAGTTTTCTGGGATTTTTTGGCAGAAATCTTTAGGTCCCAAATATTCACACACCATTTATGACCGGGAAGTTTTAAAGCCGTATCTTGATGTATTCACCAGTTTGTTTGTTTTTTGTTTTGCTCCTTTATTGTCTCACTTTTTGTTTTTGTTTTCTGCAGCAGCGTCCAGCAGGCCTCAGCTAAATCTCTGGCCTTCCACTCGCAGAAGGAAATGTTTGAGAAAATGGAGGAATCTTTTAAAATCTGTGCTTTTTGTGAGAAACGGCCTGAACAACTTTCAGAGTCGCAGAGTTTGAAGCGCTGTGCCAGGTAAAATAAGAAGAGGACCCAGATTATGGTGTTATCTGAGCAAACAAGGAAATCTGTCCCAGTGAATGAGAACGTCAGACTAAAGTCACATTATTGGTAATTCAATTAAAAGATCAAATGTATTTTATAGATTCAGTACATACTACAGAATTCCTCCAGTATTTCATGGATCTCTTGAAATAGCTTTACTTCATAGTAGTACTTCAATAGTTTTTCCTTCCACTCAACTTTCCTTCTATGTGCTTACATTTACATTTGAGTTTATGCCAAAGGGTCGTGAGGCAGACGTCAGTGACCAGGAACCTTAAGACATTCTACGGAGCTGTGGCAGTGCCAAAAGTTATTTATCAATTTCTGGACAAATAATGTCCACAGGAGCATCTGTGGTATAAAACTTACACTCTTGAAACAGGTTTCAAAGTGTGATATTGTTGAAATTTATTTACTGTGAAATAAAAAATAAAAAAAATTCAAGAAAGAAATGAAAAAAAACAAACAAATTATTTCATGTTGTTTCCTTATTTCCTGCTAAAGTTTAAGCTCTTCTGATGGAGTGTTATCTGTTATGGCCAAGAGTTTCGATAACTTTGATTTAGGTATGTTATTGTAAACACATAGTTCAGAAATCACTGTGGGGAATATGAGGAAGAAATAAATCCCTGAACCTCTCCACTCTATGTGTAATAAATCTATGTGACGCATACATTTGATGGAATTATAATTCTCAGAGCTGCGTCTTTATGTCCTTCTGTCCATTCCCTGTCCAGGTGTCTAAATGCTTATTACTGCTGTAAAGGCTGTCAGAAGGAGGACTGGTCCAGACACAAGAAGTTCTGCCCTCAGCTGCGTTTAGTTGCAATTGACAGAGTTGTTGAATGGCTTCTGTTCAAAGGTAAAAACTGGAAACCATCTCTTCCAGTTAGCTGAGCTTGTAAAAACCAGACGCTTGTCCTTTGCTTTGTCTGAGTTATGTAGCGCTTCGATGTAAAGGAGCTTTCTGGAAATTGGCTGCTGTAGACGAACTTCCTCCACTGCGAAGGTAGAAGAGCCAATCAGAGCGAGGCGGCTGTTAATGCTGACTCAGTATTTTTAGGTGTGGACTGAACAGTTTTGTTCACTTCCTCTGTTGCCATTTATAAAACTACGATTCTGAAGCAGCACAGAAAACCAACATGGTCGTTTATGACTTCTTCTGCTTGCTGATTGGTTGAAATTCTAGCGGAGGAATCCAAGTGAATGGGAGAAAACCCAGACTGCGCTGCGAAGCAGGAATTGCAAAGGCACAATGGCATATTAGGGCCGACAGAAAAAAATGAGTCAATTTCCACCTAAAAAATCTGAAATTTTGAGTTTAATCTCAGAAATTTTCTTTTAAAAAGCAGGAAAATTTCTGAGTATCAAAAGTCAAAATGTTCAGTTTGGAAATAGTTTTTCTACAAATTCTTTTACTTTTAAAACTCAAAAATGTTCTTATTTTTCTAGAAAATTTCTGAGATTAATCTCAACTTTTCTCAAATTTTTTTTTAAACTTCGCTCAAATTTTAAAAATTTGTGACTTTTTCTGTATTTTGTAGAACTTTTCTGAGACTTTTTGCAGAATTTGTCTTGTTCTCTTTGTGTTTCTCCGGGTTCATGCTGACCTCATGGCGGTTCTCCTCTCCCCAGGCGACCTTCCGTTCCCCACAGAGAAGTGGTCAAAGCCGGGGTCAGAGGTCAAGACCTGGGATGACTGGCTCTCCATGCAGGGCGATCTCTCTGCCCGCCTCGACGCCGTCGTCGGTGGAACCAACCTAAAGGATTTATGGGCCGATGCCGGCCGGCCCCGACCCGGTGACGATGACCTGAAGCAGTCGCTCTGGAGGGTCTGCAGCGAGTTCTTCTCCAGGCCCCTGACCGTGGCCCTGGGCCTGAGGCTGTTTGGCCTCAGCCCGGCCTCCCGGCCCCTCACCGTCCACCTGGTGGGGGTGGGGCCCGCAGAGACGCTGGGGGCCAAGCTGAGCGACTACGACGAGCTGAACCACGTGTTCCCTGGACACCAGGGCATCGAGGTGGTCATGGTGGGGCCCGAGGTGGTGGACGGCCCCATCCTGAGGCCCCCTCTTCGAGCCTTCGGCCCCAAGCAGCGGGTCTACGTCAGCGCCTACAGGGGCCTCTACCACGACTTCTGGGAGGAGCTGGTGGAGAAAGAGGAGGCGGCCAAACCAGACCTGGTGGTTGGTTTCAATCCAGGTCAGAACCACAGAGTCATCAGGACCAGAACGATAATAAACTTATCAAGATCAACCACATGTGTCAAACTCAGGAAGGAAGCTGCAGGGAGCTGCAGGGAGCTGCAGGAAGCTGCAGGAAGCTGCAGGAGGCTGCAGGGAGCTGCAGGAGCTGCAGGGAGCTGCAGGAGGCTGCAGGAAGCTGCAGGAAGCTGCAGGGAGCTGCAGGGAGCTGCAGGAAGCTGCAGGAGGCTGCAGGGAGCTGCAGGGAGCTGCAGGAGGCTGCAGGAAGCTGCAGGGAGCTGCAGGAAGCTGCAGGAGGCTGCAGGAAGCTGCAGGAAGCTGCAGGGAGCTGCAGGGAGCTGCAGGGAGCTGCAGGGAGCTTCAGGTTGTGACGACATATTTTAAAGCCGTTTTCCTTGATTCCTCGCAGGTTTGGATGCCAGTCAGGGTTTGGACAGCGGCTGGCTCCCAACTCTTCTGCTCCTCCGCGATTATGAGATTCCCTCCATGTTCACCACGCTCACGTAAGTTTCACTCATTTGCATAAACACCAGAGTTTCCTCCAGAAATACTGAAATTAGATGCAGATAAATAAATATGTAATAAAACTAGAACATTCAGTTGCTCTAAACTTTGTAGATGAACATTAGAAATGACAAAAGTTTTACTAAACAAATAAAAATGCAGTTTTAGTCCAATGATGAATTAATTCAGGGGTGTCCAACGTGCGGTCCGGGGCCATTTGTGGCCCTCTGAACAATTTCGGGCGGCCATTCTGCTTCCTGTAGAATCTTTTGTTTATTTTGATTTTGATAGAATATTTAAATAAATAAATGAATCATCAATAAAAAGGACACATCCATCTAAGCAGCACAAAGATTTCTACATAAAATTCCTCAGCAAAGCATGAAAAGTTGACATGACAAATAATCTTATTCTAAATACAATAAAATAGATTCAAAGATAAAAGAAAATAAAAAAAACATTTGCAGATTCTTAAGGCACCAAAAATTCAGATTATTTCTCCAGAGTAGGAATTTTGTCCCAGCTGCTGTCTGTCCTCTGCAGGGAGACAGATATGACCTACGCTCTGCAGATCCTGCTGGAGCTGGAGGTGGACATGAAGGGAAGTGGAGCCAACCCGTTTGCCTCTCTGAAGCCAGAGGTTGTCGGTTCAACGCCCAACAAGCCTCCTGTCTTCTGCAACTCGCACTACTTCAGCTTTCAGGGTTTACTGGAAACGGTGGAGCTGGAGGAGCCAGAGTCGACCTGAAGGGGGCGCCGGTGGAAAATGTTTGTCATTTCATTTTTATAAATAAAGAGTTATGATGTTCTAATTATAACCGGGCTTTTAATGACAGAAACACTTGGAGGGTTTATAACTTTTAAACCAGGAGCTCCAGGAGTCGAGACATTTGCATTTATTATCTCAGTTTTATTGCATCCAAATGAGCCGCAGTAAGATTTGAATATAATGAGTCTGTGAAATGCAGTTCACTGCAAAAACACTAAATCTTACCAAGTTTCTAAATCTGCTGCAAATATCTACACTAAACTAACTGACAAGTAACTTTTCAGTAAGATATGGAAGTCTGTTTTTAATAAATAATTCCTTAATATATTGACAGAAAAGAATTAGCTCCAATGGCGCTGTTACCTAGCAACCTAGTTTTAGGTCCAATGGCGGATTATTTCATTTATAACATGGGAAAAATGTCATAAGTGAAATAATCTGCCACTGGAACAAATTTTTTTTCATCAATATTAAGTAATTATCAACCTAAACAAGCTTTTATTTCCTCTTCTTCACTGCAAAAACCAAATCTTACCAAGTATTTTCAGTCTCGTTTGTAGTGCAAAATCAATCACATTGAATATCAGTGAGATGTAGGATCCTGGTTTAAGTTCATATTTCTTTATCATTGATTTAAAAAAAGAAAGTTTCCAATTGACAGATTATTTGTTATAAGTGAAATAATCTGCCAGTGGAACTAGAGCTGGGTTGCTAGGTAACGGCTGAGCTTGGCTGGGGTTGCTAGGCAACGCGCCAGTGGAACTAGAACTTTCTCATCTCCATTAAGGAATTATTTACTTAAAATAAGCCTCTACATCCTGCTAAAAAAAGTTACTTAAATGTGAGCTTCATCTTATTTCAAGTGTACTAAGATATTTGCACCAAAAGTATAAAAATATGCCAAATATCAGCTGATGTTTTCAGCTCCAGTAAAAGAAGACAAACTTCAAACTTCACAGCTGTTTTTATCTTTATTCTCCAAGTGATAGAGCCTCGGATAATGAAGTCACATCTGAACTTTTCTACAGTGACTTGATGGACAGAAGCAGGTCGACACTGTAAAGAATGAGGTTCAAAGCGCTTCCCGCCGTGACGGCATTCATGTCTGCGTAGGAACATGTGGTGCAGGTGTAAGGGTCGTGCCTGTAGCGTCTGTAGCCAAACACGGTCCAGAGGATGACAGCAAGCAGGTACAGCAGCACCGCCACCATGTTAAACACCAACTCCACCAGGCTCAGCCTGAACACCAGCAGACTCTGCAAAAGCTTCAGCAGGTTGAGGACGATGATGGCCGCCGTGACCACGAGGCAAACTCCAAAGATAACGGCGCACAGCGTCATCCCGAAAGGTTTGTAGAACCATTCGCCTCTCACAAAATGGTCGACGGCGGCGGTGAGGATCATGCAGGCGACGAATGCCTCTGATATGCGGAGAGTTCCCCTCAGGCTGGACATGTAGCCGCTGCCGAACGCCGTCTTCTGCTTGACGACGTCGACCAGAAAGCTCGCCGTGGCGACCAGCGAGAAGACGAAGCACAGGATGTTTGCAATGCAGGTGAGGCAGACGAAAACGGCGGCGAAGGCCACCGTGGCAGAGACCACGCAGATGCAGCATACGGCTGTCAGGCCCAGGCTCAGGTCGGCCCAGTTGGGGAGGAAGGCCGCCAGCAGGATGTGCCAACCTCTGCTCTCCACCAGGAGCAGCACCAAGGGGACGACGATGCACAACACCCAGACGAACTCACACCAAACGCCCCAGGGGGCGACCATCCTGCCTCTGAACAGGACGACGGCCAGAGCCAGAGCGCTGGATATCATCTCCACCAGGCGAATAATCCCCTGGAAGCCGGAGAACGGGCCACACATGCTGTCGGTTCGGTTTCCAGGTTCTTCTGAGGAAGAAGCTGCGTTTACTCCAGATCTGGAGAACAAACCGTTTCTGCCGTCGTAATAAAACTCCAGCAGTGTGATCCGCTTTGTATTCAAATGTCTGAGTCAGTCGGCAGTGTGTACACATGGAAATGATCAAACTGACCAGAACTGCAGTGGGAACAAAGTAAAATGAACAACTTGAACTTCAGATCAGAGTTTCTCAAAAAGAAGATCACTTTACCTATTTCACAAACACTCACCTGACTTCAAATCATCTCAATATCTACAAGCTGACATGAAAATATCAGCCTCTTAACTCACTTATGATCATGAGCAATTCATCTCAGGGCATTTTGAGTTATGTTCATATTGTGAGAAGTTTTTTAAGCTTTCCAATAATGTCAGACACGTTTAACTAATTAAATTATAATATGCTTTGCTAAATAACAAAATAACTGTTGAGGTGCAACCAGAGCATCATAAGGAAGCAAAGTCAAAAATAACAGAACAGTTTCACTGACTGAAACGTGAGTCCTACAGTTCATGTCATAGAACTGTTCAAAAGAATCAAATCTCAAATGAACGACACACCAACACTCTGATTCCTCCGGTCGCTCAAATTTTCCTGCCGTTGTTTCCTTTCCACCGATATCTTCAGGTTTTTTTTAAGCCACTTATTCATTATTATATTTAACCACAATATCAGGTTTAAATAACTAATTTTACTGTAGAATAATTTTGATACTTTTTTAAAGAAACTCTAGTTTATTCAACATAACTCAAACATTTAGGTTCAAAATCTAAAACTCGCAAAATTTATTAAAGAGCAGAAGATCGTAGACACAACTAAATGCAGCTCAAAATGTTTTACAGTGTGATAAGTCACATGTTCACAGCAAAGCACAGAGACATGCAGCATTCACCTCACTTTACACTGGAGTTACAACACAGCATCTTTGGAAATATTATTAAAAATATCAGTGGAGCTTTTCTCTATATTCAGGTCAAATTTCTTCACGCACTATAAAAAGTCGTAATATTTATGTTCGCTTAAAGCCACAGATGCCGAGAAGTGTGAAAATCAGGTCCAGCGTAAAAAGGATGAGATTCACATAAGTAAAAAATGCAACCATGAACTGAATGGCCCAGATACAAAAGCTGGGGGGGCAGTCGCTGGGACGCGGATTGTGTCTGAACATGAAAATGGGCCACATGATGGCTGTGAATATGTACAGCACGACCGAGATCACCAGGAAAATAAAGACAAACCGGTCCAGGTTAAAGGGCAAACAGTTCTTCAGCTTTTTCAGGATGTTGGTGGCGATGATGAGAGGCAGGATGGGGAAAGGGATGATGTACGCGATGACGCACATGATCAGCGCCGGCTTGTCTCTGTAACCGGTGAGAGACACAAAAATCATGCAGCTCACGAAGGCCTCCAGAACCTTCCAGAACCCGGGAAGAGCTGCCAGGTAGCTCCCTTTCGTCTTGTCCAGGAACTTGTCCTTCACCACTTCCAGCACGTAGAGGAAGCCGCACAGGAAGGCGAACGCGCTCACTATCCAGCCGTAGAGGCATTTCAGGCAGGCGTAGAAGTTGGCGTAAGTAATGGCGACGGAGACGGTCATGAGAGAGGAGGACATGGCCATCCCTGTGGTGAAGTCTCCCCAGTCCATGCAGAACATGTCGAGGATTATATGGAGCCCGAACATCTCGATGACGGTGATGATGAGGGTCATGATGGGGCAGAAGGCCCAGGTGAACATGGCGTAGATCCAGTAGGTATGGCTGCTGCCTCCTCTTAGCAAACCCAGGACGAAGGTGACCAGACACAGAACGATCTGAGCCATGTGGAGGCCGCCTCGCCCGGTCAGCAAGCTGGTCGGGTTAAACACCGCCTTGGACAGCGTGTCCTTAACATCGTCAATAACTCCCATTCTTTCTAAGAGTCAGAGAAATGACTGTGTCCTCTCAGGTTGGCTGACAGATAACTTCTCCCTGCAGGGTTTCCTCTCCAGCTCTACTTTCCATGCTTTGGTTTGCATAACAGTCATGGAGCAGACTGTGAATAATGAGACATATCTGCTGCAGCTGATAGGAACACGCCTAATCATTAAAGCACAACATTTAAAATTACTGGGAGGCAAAACTGATGTCTTTGTATTTTAGGTTTGTATTAATTTTTTTTTTGTTTGTTCAACAGAAGTTACAATCTTCCTAATCCAAGCTTTAACTGTTATTATCCACCAATATAATGTGATATTCTATTGTGGAGTGCAAACTAGAGATGCACAGAATTGAAAATTTGGGCTGATATCGATATCCGATATTATCATAGAGGCCAATTACCGATAGATATTTACTGATATTATATAAATAGTTTCCTACCTTATTATTACCATGAAAACTACCACAGAAACTGCATCACTGTCACTGACCAAACACCACCATATGTTAACGTTTTTATTGAATGTCAATTTTATGTGTGAACCGCATCAAACTAATTGTTTGTTTGTTTGTTTTTATTTTATGACACTTTATGAGTACACTTTAAGACCACAGAGAAAATATAAATAATAAAAGTAGAACCTCATAGTTTTGATCAAATTTTGATAAAATTATTTTTCACAATGGCCCTAATCAACTTGCGTATGTGAGGTTACACTACCTTTTTTTATTATTGTTTTGTTTTTATTTTTTACAAAAAATTAAATTATTAGTAACAATAATAATAATTCCGTACAATTATTTATTGATTTTTAGTCGGACCGTGACCTTATTATATGTTTCCGGGGAAGGTAAATAAGAAGCACAAGCGGAAGTTGTTGTCAGTTTGGACGTCTGCTAGCATTAGCCGCTGTGGAATATGTGTACTTTGCAGCTTTTGAGTGAGTAAACGTTTAAAAATAACTCTGGAGGAGGCCGTCGCTTTGTTAGAGCTTTATCTGGTTGTAATGATCATCTCCTTTTCCTGGGCAATTTATTTTATATTCGTGTCGAAGCCTTTGGTTGGGAAGACTTAGCTAGCCCGGAGGCTAACAGGATGGCTCGATGACAGCAGAAGGTTCTGGCTGAACATCGGGGAAAAGGCTAAAAGCTCTGGGAAGCGGAGAGATGGATTTCTCCAAGTTCCTGGATGATGATTTCGATGTGAAGGACTGGGTGAACGGCGCCTTCAAGATGGTGCAGAAGGAGGCTCCGGGGAAGGCGGACACTCATGCAGCAACTCTGGTGATGAAGCTGCAGCTCTTCATCCAGGAGGTCAACAATGCCATCGAGGGTCAGTGACCAGAAAACGGAACATATTCAAATATTATAACCAAACAGCAGTGGCTCAGTAAATGTCCTCACTGGCTTTAAACTAGCCGGATGTCTGACAGGATCTACTCAAGTCATAACTGGATTATTATAGATGTCATTGTAATGCGTGAAGCTTTCAGTAAAAAATAATTTATTAGAGCAGAATAAATTATTTCAGGTTTGAAGAGTCCAGGGATTGTTGTTGTTGATTGGTTCAGATGCTAAACTAATATGTCTTTCTATTCAACTTTGAAGAGTGAAATAAAAGTTTCACAAACTTTAAATACTCTGAAATCAGAGAAGTAAAAATCCAGTCCAGGTTAAAAGAGTCTAGATGTTGTAGTTTTTTAGTCTGGTCCAGTTGCATAACAAAGAGCTAAAATAACCCTTTAATATTTGATCCCATAAATCAAATGAAAGTTTCCCAAATAATAATCTGAGTTTGAATGAGTGCAGAGTCATTTAGTCCAGATTTAAAGTGTTTGGGTGTTAAGTTGTTGAAGTGTGGGTCAGATGTGTGAAAGATGCTGAAATTGCCCTTTATTGAAGCCTCACAAATCAAATAAAGGTTTATCAAATCACATATTTGGTTTTAGTATCTGAGAATGAGTGTAGAATAGCTATGCAGTGTTTTGGGTTTTGTAGTTTTTAAACTGCAGCAGATTAAGATGCTCAGGTTAGTAAAAAATTAGATGGAATGGCCCTTTAGCCATATTTTGAATCACCTTTCATCATCTTTAGCTTCATCACTCCTTGGATAGATTTGCTAGAAATAGAAACTTATAATATTATTTATGGTAGGAATTACACTGAAGCTAATGCTAACGCTGTGTCAGACTGTCAGTGGTTTCAACAGCCAGTCAGGTTTATTGTTGTGTATTTTAATGACTCGTCTGCTGGCTGTTTCTGCATGCAGAGAGCAGTAATCAGGCGCTGCAGAACATGCCCCGGGTTCTGCGGGACGTGGAGGCGCTGAAGCAGGAGGCGTCCTTCCTGAAGGAGCAGATGGTCCTCGTCAAGGAGGACATAAAGAAGTTCGAGCAGGACACCGTCCAATCCATGCAGGTGAGTGGCAGCTGCTTCAGAAGAAGGCACATAAAGTTGTTCTGAATAAACGATGTGGATCTCACACCCACCAGGTCCTGGTGGAGATAGATCAGGTAAAGAGTCGGATGCAGCTGGCCGCTGAGGCTCTGCAGGAGGCCGATAAATGGAGCACCCTGAGCGCAGACATCGAGGAAACCTTCAAAACTCAGGTGAAAAACCGACTTCTGAATGCAGCTTTCACTTAATCGTATGGAACTTTATGTAATTAGATTCTTTCTGTAAATAACAAATGAAAAATGTATATAATTAGTGTGTATTTGTAGTATTTGATGTGTCAAACTGAAAGTCCAGGGGCCAAATCTACTTTAATGTGGCCCCCTGGACTCCAGAGCGACACACAAATAAAATCTTCAAAGCGACAGATGTGCTGAAATATTGTTTCATCAATAAAATTAAAGCAGTTTTTATCTGTTTTCTGCCAAATTACATCAACCAGTCCCTGCACATTTTTGCAGAAATTCATGCAAAAATTATTTATTTTTTTCATGAATTTTTGCACTAATACATAATTCTAAATGTTTGCAAAAATGTTAATTTTGGGGTGATGCTAACTTCCACCTGCAGAGGGCGATATTTCTGCTGCCTCAGCTTTACTTGAAGTCAGACGATCAATACAAGTAACAAAAAGTCAGGATTACTGTCATACGTAGGTGGAAATATTGCAAAATTCCTTGCAGATATTTCTAAATTATCACCAGAAAATCACAAAAACAATTGCAAAATTCTGAAAAATGTGAAAAAATGTTCAATAGTTAATTTTAAGAAACACTTATTGAATGCAGATGCAGCTGTTAATTTGTTCATTTTAACAGCTGTATACTAATACTAGTTTTCTCATTAAGAGTTCATGTATTTTATCAATACATCCTGACTCTCTGGCTGTTGTCATGATTTAGTCTTATCAGCCTCGTGTGTTTTCAGGACCTGGAAATCATTTCGTCCAAGCTGACCAGCATGCAGAACAGCCTGGCCATGCTGGTGGACACACCGGACTATTCTGAGAAGTGCGTCCACCTGGAGGCGCTGAAGAATCGCCTGGAGGCCATGGCCAGCCCTCAGATAGTAGCAACCTTCAACTCCATGTCTCTAGGTAACTTAAAGGCTCCGCCTCCTTCTATCCTCCCCACCGCAGCGTCAACGACACACATCTTCTCTTCTCCCTGCAGATCAGGCCAAAGTGTTTGTCAAAGTCTTCACAGAGATCGACAGAATACCCCAGCTTCTGGCGTACTACTATAAATGTCACAAGGTATGTTGTCCAGTTCAGGATTTATCAGGTTATCAGGTTTAAGTCGAGTAATCCGACTTATCAGTCAGGGTTAGTAACCAGATTTATCAAGTTACCAGATCACACCAAGGAATAGGGTTGCAGGTTAATGATTAACAAACTAATGTAAAGTTGATGTTATTGGTCGGCTACATTGATTGATAATTGGCTATTTTCTGTTGTACCAAGGAGGCCGACCATCTTCCCATAACAAAGAGCTACACTTTTCATAATATGACATCATTAAATTTTATTGGCATCAGATTTTTTCCCATCACGATACAATTGTTTTCCGTCAACCCCTCCGCTTTGCTGACATCACATCCTCACCTTCGTAGCGCGTCACAAATCTTTGAATGAGAAGCTAAAGTTATTGCTCGGCTGAATCAGCGCTAATAAGGTGAAACTTAAGACGCTTGTCAATGTTCGTGTTTATATTTCAAAGCAGGACCACATAAAGTGGGCTCTGTTTGGACCGTTTCTCTTTGCTGGTCGCCATTTTGTACCAACTGGCTCGCTGAAGGAAGACCAGCAGCGCCCTCTGCTGCATGGCTCCTGAACTACACCATTAAAAAAAGGTCTAAGAGGATGTTTTAGTTGATAGATTTGAACTTATTGTAATCTGACAAACCCTTAATGGACAGTTTATTGTAAGTGAATGAATTGTTTGTATCCGTCACGTTAATAAACACCTGATTCATGTGGAATGATGTCTGATTTGGTGTCTGCAGGGCCAGTTGGTGAGCATTTGGCAGGATCTCTCTCAGAGCGAGCTCAGTCTGAACCAGCAGCTGTCTGAGTTCTACGATACGTTGCTCTCCACTTGGCACGCACAGGTGCAGTGGAGCAGCCAGGTGAGACCTGCTGCAGCACCAGCATGGTTGGTTTGGACGGAGTGATGCTTGGTGCTAAACTGTGTGATGCTGAACCGCTCCAGGTGTTTAAGAACCCGTATGAAGTGGTGACGGTTCTGCTGATCCAGACGCTGGGGGCCATGGTGCCGTCCATCCCCGTGTGTCTGAGCAGCGCCATGGAGCGGGCCGCCCTGGAGCAGCGCCTGGACTGCCTGCTGGAGCTCCACCAAACCACCTCCACCTTCGGCCACAGCCTGGAGGCGGCCATGTTCCCACACCTGGGTTTGTACAAACGCAGCCTGGATGGCGACGTTCTCTCATGTCACAACCACAAGCTGCACTTTTATTCTGTGTGACAAATTGAGGAAAAGCAGCTCAGAGTTGTGAAATGGTTAAACATTGGCTTCATAATTTGGTTTATTAAAATCTCAAAAGTGTGGCATGCACATGTATTTTGTCTGAAACACATGAGTTTGAGACATTTTATCATGCAGTAGCATTTAATATTGCGACAGGTTCCATTAAAGTCTCAATCCACAGTCCTTGGCAGACTGTAAGTCAAAGCGTTGTGAATGTTTTTTCCAGGTGAGAATAACCTGCTGAAGGTGAACGAACTGGTCTGCGCGCTCTACGACCCGTACAAGTCCTACCAGCTGCAGTACGGCGAGCTGGAGGAGGCGTTCCTGCTCATCCAGATCAGCGCCGTTCCTCTGGTTCGACCGGCTCCCACCGCAGCAGAACTACCAGATAACCAGCCGTTTCTCCGTAGCGCTCACGGTTCTGTCTCTCTGTGGTGGTCAGGAACACGGGGAGGTGATCGACTGCGTGGAGGAGCTCAGCCACTCTGTGGGGAAGTTGTTTGGCCTGGCGAGCGGCGCCGTGGAGCGCTGCGTCCGACTGACCGATGGGCTCGCCGTGTGCGGCCTGCTCAGAGCTCTCAAAGCCCTTTTCACCAAGTAAAGACGCTTTTCTCGTTTCCAGCTTCAGTGAGGGCTGAGCGATCAATCTATTCGATCAGTTAATCAGTTTTTGAAGATTACGCAGTCCTTGGGTTTCCGTAGCTCAAAGTGACGTCAGCGCGCCCTGAGCGGCCATCTTGTTTGACATTCCTGTTATACAGCTTCTGTTTATTTACACTTTGAATTCTACAGTAAAATATTACAGTCAAAATAAAAATGTTTTCTTTTAGAAGTCATAATAAAATGAAAACAGTTGTAGTATTACTGGAATAAAGTTGTAATATTAGGAAAAAAGAAAATAGTTCTTATTAAAATGATTTTTCTCATAATTTTAAAACGTTTTTCTAGTAAAGCATTTTTTTTTAATAAAAGCCACTTTTTGAGAATGTTTTCTATCATTTGAAATTTATTTCTGAGAAAAGAAAGCAAGAAAAAAATCTATTAAAATCGGACCTGGTTTGGAAAAAAATCAGAATTTATCGTTAAGTCATGTCGCCAAGCCCTAATTTGAATTTATATCAAACACATTCCTGGGAATAAGCGTATGACTCCTTTAAAAACGCAGGTATGTGTCAGACTTCTCCACAACGCTCCAGTCGATCAGGAAGAAATGCAGACTGGAGGAAACGCCAAGTTCCTCTGCTTTCCAGGAGGACTGGACCGCCTTCCAGAACTCAGTCCGGTGAGTGTGATTTAAAACAAAGTTCATCCAATAACTTGGAAACAACTGATCGATTTACTTGTCAATAAATTGTTTATTAAAATGAGCTTAAATCAATAATAACGTTGTTTAAGCCTCCTTTCAGTCTTGTAGTTTGGCCTCCAAACAGCAGGGGGCGATGCTGGTCGATATTGAATCAAAGATAGCAGAGCCAAATCAGAACGGGTCCAAATAGCTGTGTTGACAGAAAAGCAAAGGCATAACAGAAAAATACAAACAAGATTTATTTATTTTTTGTAAGAACCACAGACAGAACTTCTACATGTCCTTTGTGAATCAAATGTTTCACATTTTTAAATATTTTTATGTTTCTATTCAGCAAAAGATTCCTGTTTTGTTATATTTTATAAATGTAAGTTTAATAATGTGAGAAAACAAGAATTTTCTGTTCATTCAGTCAGTATTTAAAACAGCTGGCAGCAACAAATGATGTTAAAATTTAATTATGTTTATTTAAATTCTGCATTCAGCAATAAAATGGCTGCTTATCAGTTAATCGATCAATAAGATGAAGTGCAGATGAACTCATTGATCGGTAACTTGCAGGATCATCGCCACATGTGGGGAATTGCTGCGACAGTGTGGGGCCTTTGAGCAGCAGCTGTCAAACAAGTGAGAAACGTTTTTCCTGTCGTCGGTTTTTATTTCTTTTCTCAAATAGAACCCAGTTTCAGTTTTAATAAAATAATAAAAAATCCTGCTTATCCCACAGGATCCTGGGCACGGCGGGTAAGTACTTATCGGAGTCTTACAGCCCACGCAGCCTGGCCGGCATCCAGGAGGCCAGCGCCACGGAAAGGAAAAACGCCACGAAAAACCCCTGGCAGGAGTACAACTACCTCCAGAGGGGCAACGTGGCCGAATACAACAACCTGATGGAGATCCTGTTCTCCCTGAAGGTGGGACGCAGGGTGTCAGCAGTGAGCGTCTTGCTGCTGATCTTCTGGGGAATAACAATAGTGGTGTTGCAGGAGAAAGGCACGGGGAACTCCAGCCTGCTGGCTGAACCCAGATCAGCTCTGACCCGGCTCAACCAGCAGGCCAACCAGCTGGCCTTCGACTCCGTCTTCCTGCAGATCAAACACCAGCTCTGCCTCGTCTCCAAGATGGAGGTGAGCGCGCGTCGGGTTTCCCTGTGATTTGATTTCAGGTGTTATTGGGTATAATTTTAGCTCCTCGGTGTTGTGGGAGATTTACTTTGGATCACTGGGTGTCCTGTTTCTGCTGCTTGCTCTGGTTCAGAGTCAGGACGCTTCTGCTATTGGAGAGAGCTACACTGAAGACCTGCCGACCTTCAGCCTGTCACCACAGGAGTACATCACAAACGCAAGTTTATGCTTCCATTTAAAACTTCCTTTGATTCAAAGTTGATTTCATTTCAAAGAATTCAACACAAGGAAAAGTAAAGTTTGTCACATCACAACTAGTCGTGTCATAATAACAGTTTTCCTGTTCCAGATAATATTGCGGTAAATTTTCATAAATAAGCTTAAAAAGATTAATCTCAGAAATTTTCTAGCAAAAACAAGAAAATGTGAGTTTGAAAAGTGAAAAAATTGCGAGAAGAAACGAAATTTTGGTTTTTTAAAAAAATCTTGGAAATTTTTGAGTTTGAAATGTTGAAAATCAGCTTGAAAAAACTCAGAAATTTTGACATCAATCTCAGAAATTTTCCAGGAAATTTTAAAAAGTCGAACATTTTTTGAGCTGTTTTTTGTGGCTGAAAGTTTCTCTGTTCTCTGTATTTGGGCTGTAAAACGTTGTTTTATGTGTGAACGTTTGCAATTGCAAAATCACTAAAAACTGAAGGAATTGATTGATGTTGCAGTGAACGGATAAAACTTGCTTTGATTTGACGGATAAAACAATATTTTAGCACACAACTTAAGTCTCACTGGAGTCCAGATGAACCGTAAAAACCTCTGGCAGGCTGGTTTTTGTTTATCCGTCTCTAACGACCCTCTTTCCTGTCCACAGATTGGACAGTACCTCATGTCTCTGCCTCTCCACCTGGAGCCCTTCGTGACCCAGGAGGACCCGGCGCTAGAGATGGCCTTACATGCTGGGAAGCTGCCGTTCCCTCCAGAGCAAGGTACGTCACCACTTCCACGAATTCATCCTCATTTTGATATTCTCTACTGTTTTGTATCTACATGACCAGATCCTAATCACTCTATCAAAGCTTTTCTCTTATTAAAACAACATTTTTCTTACAATTTCATGATTTTCTTCCAGTAATATGTCTATGTGGATACGTATGGAGAGCGCGGTGCGTTTAGCGCTGCGCGGTGAAAGCATTTCAAACGTTTTGAGCGTTTGATGCTGCAGTGGAAAAATCTGAACTTTTGCAGCTGGATGCGTCAACCAATCAGAGACGCTGCTATGTAGCGCAGTGGCCTGTAGGTGGCGTCCAGCCAGGAGATGAGGGTCAGCAGGCCATCAGACTGGGCTCTGGTGAGACGGCGCTCATGGCGACGTTTGTCAATAGAAACTGAACATAAAATGTTCAGCAAACACACCTGAGCCTCAGTTATGACTGCAGAAACTTTCACTGCACAATAATTTGGTTCCACTTTCTCAGTTTTAGGCGTCATTGTATAAACAGACCGTTAACGGAAAGCAATGGCTCCCAACGCGAGTGTAGAGCGATACTGACGCAAGTCCAGAGCGACGCGTCAAGCGTCTGACTTCACAGTGGTTCCAACTCGAAGCGTCTGTTACGTGTGAAACGCTTTCGCCGTGAACGCAGCATCGTTCTCCGTCGCAGCATCGTTCTCCGTCGCAGCATCGTTCTCCGTCGCAGCATCGTTCTCCGTCGCAGCATCGTTCTCCGTCGCAGGTCTGCAGCAGAACAGAAACTTTTCCCCTCGTTCTCTCAGGCGATGACCTTCCGGAGTTGGACAACACAGCAGACTACTGGCTGGGCTCCATCGCCAGGGCAACCATGCAGACCTACTGCGACGCCATTTTGCTCATCCCTCATCTCTCCCCTCATTCCACCAAACAGCTGGCCACAGATATCGGTACGGAGACCCGGAAACGCCTTCAGCTTCTGTTGCTTCTGTCGTTGTGTGTGCAGTCATGTGAGTTTGTCTCCCTCAGAGTATCTGAGCAACGTGATGGACGCTCTGGGCCTGCAGCCGTCCCGCACGCTGCAGCACATCGTCACGCTGCTGAGAGCCAAACCTGAAGACTACCGGCAGACGGCCAGGCTGCTGCCGCGCCGCCTGGCGTCCAGCCTGGCCGCGCTGCGCGCCATCGACTACTAGCCGTTAATAATGAAGAACGGCTGTTTTACACGTTGCGCTTCTGTGATTCGGCCTTTTCTGTGATCATTCTCTTTGTGTTTGGCAGCATTTTGGGTTTTTGTTCATTTTGGAGCAGAAGAAACTGAAATCAGAATGTTTTCCACTTTCTTTCCCAAGTTTTACCAGTAAATCTGCCTTCAGTTTAAGCCAAAATCTGATATTTATATATTCATATTTATGCATTTATAAGAGAGTAAATTCTATTATCCATATATCTGATTAACTATTCCATATTGATAACTTATCTGGGTGATGAAGCTTTTCAGAGGAGGTGTTTCTGTTCTGCTTTTTATTAAATCTGTCTCATGTTTTGCTAAAACATAATTAGAGGATATTTTTCGGTTTTGTTTGGGCTGACTCATGATTGTCTCTATTTTGGATAGAAAGGCTTTTTTGTATTGTGAAAATCTGTATTATAAAAAAATCTGATGACACTATAATGGAGCCTTGATGTGTGTGATTATTTTTATAAGCTTAATGCAGACATTATTGTGTTTCAATGTTTTTATAACTGCTGGAAAATGTGGGAAAAACAGAAATTTATGCAAAAATATTTCTCCACTTTAAGTCACTGAAATGCAATTAAATATTAAAACTAATGAAAAAAAACCTGCTAATCTCAAAAATCATTTTATGGAAGATATCTGCAAAATTAAGCTTTTTTCATCTATGTACATGAATTAGAGCAAATATACTTAACATTTATCCAGAATGTATTTTTCAAAGTTGTTAAATTTGTATGAATATTTCATAATTTCATTTTAATTTGATTGAAGTAATTCCACAAAGCATCAACCTTCACATCACTGTTACTTTTTTATTTTCACCTTAAATAATCACTGCAGTATTTTGGGGCTTTTATAACTCATACAGTAAAAGTTACTTTAGTTACTCTGTACTTTAAATTTTTATTTTACTAATTTTATTATGAAGTGTCGCTATTGAGTTAAATTTCTGGGTAAATTCCCTGAATTAAATATTTTTTGAAGTGAGACCTCCTGTTTGTTCACAATCTTTGTAGTTTCATTTTCTGTTTAGACATTTATGAATCACTAAAACTACCAAAACCTCTGAAGTTAGATTTTTTTTTTAACTTCCTTATAATTATGAAATATCTTCTTTCCATCATTATTTATGTTTTGTGGCCGTTATAATAAAATGAGTCGAGGTTCTGCTGAGCAGGTCCAGATGTTCGGATGTTTTCCCTCTGGCTGCTGCTCGGTTCGGCTCGGCTCGGCTCGGCTCGGCTCGGTTCGGTTCGGTTCGGTTCGGCTCGGCTCGGCTCGGTCCGGGAGGATGGAGCATCATCAGCATCACATGCTGCTGGACCAGCTCTCCTCCAACATGGACCAGTGTTTGGGCGTGACGTCAGCCGTCACCGCCCTGCCGCCCGCAGTATCTCTGCCTACAAACTGATGATGGAGTCGGGGAGCAGCGGCCTCGCAGTGGAGCCCATCCGGAGGCGGAAATAAGGCGGATTCAACCGAAGACCAGCACTGGACGGACGGACAGAGCGGGGGACAACTTTGGGACGGGGACAGCGCCGATCATGTCCACTGGCGGCCCGGGAAGCGACGCCTCTCCGCGGCCAGTCGGCAGGGAGCGGCGGGCTGTGCGGCTCCGGTCCGGGGCTTCCCCAGTTTGATCGGAGCGCGGTGGAGGTAATTTCGGGTAAATGTTTCCTAAACCATAATTTAAAAAGAGACAAACACAGATGATGGACCAGAACCCGGAGGGAGCGGTCCACCTCTAGCAGGGCGGAGCTGCGGGTTAATAAATGATGAGGCGTTGAGCTGCTGAAGATGTTGATGTCCGACAGAAACTCCAGCGCTCCGATGTGGAGCCTCAACAATGGCACAGGTGCTTCTTCACCAGCTGCAGATGCTGGCGGCTGCGTCCAGCCGCGGCTTTAACCCCAAACACCCCGACAGTGACGCGCCGCTGCTGCCAGTGGGCTGATTCGGTTCTGATCGGGTTCTCCAGAACTGCGGGGCCTTCATGTTTCTGTGAAATATGCCCGGGCCTCGTCCAGAGCGAAGTGATGGAGAGCAGATGATGTGAGCGCACAGCGGGGAAACGTTTGTGCAACTAAGGCGCAGCAGCAGCAACAGCAGCAGCAGCAGCAGCAGCAGCTGCTGCAGCAGCTGCAGCAGCAGGGGGCCATCATGTCCAAAGTGGTCAGCAGCAAAGAGAAGAAATCCTTCAGCAAGAAGCTGTTCCGGAGGAGCTCGGTCCGATCCGTGGGGAGCTTTATGAACAGAGTCCTCCGGACCCTGTCCACTCTCTCCCACTTCGGAACCGACGAGCAGGCCGCCGACGACGAGAAGGACGAGGCGGCTTTGATACCGAGCACCACCGGAGGCTCCGTCCCGTCCGACGACAGCGACTGCGGGGGTTTCCCCTTCGGGGACAAGGTGCCCGGTGTCGCCGGGCTCAAGAACCACGGAAACACCTGCTTCATGAACGCCATCCTGCAGTGCCTGAGCAACACGGAGCTGTTCGCGGAGTACCTGGCTCTGGAGCAGTTCCGGGGCGGGGAGGCGAGCAGCGGCAGCAGCGAGAAGGCGAAGCCCAACGGGGCGCCGCTGGTCCAGAGGAAGGGGAGCAGCCAGCCGCAGGAGGCGGGAGAGGTGACGGAGCAGCTGTCCGGGCTGGTCCGGGCTCTCTGGACCTTCGAGTACACACCGCAGCACAGCAGGGACTTCAAGGTAAACTCTGGAGCGAATGCAGAAAGTTTCAAAGTGTTGCTCTGATGTAATATCTGCAAAAGTTTCCAAAACAAAGGGTTTTGTTTAAATATCAGAATACTTTCCAGGTACCAAGAACAATGTTTAGATTTTCCTCTTTATAAGAACATCAACACTGTAAAACATTTAATGTTGGTTTAACTTGAAAATAAAATTCCACCTGCTGCCTGGAAAATGACATTTAAGTCAACAATAAAATTATTTTGGTTTTAACTCATAAATTAAAGTTCATGAAGTTGATTTAACAACTAGAGACAAATTGTCTAAACATTGTTTTAACTTAATTTAAATCAAATAATTATTTCACAATATGCAAGAATAAATACGCTCCACTAGTTAAAGAGCCGCATTTCTCTATTATTGTCATCACAATTTGAAGTTAAAATAATTTATTTTACTGCAGAATCGTTTAAATTCTTGTTCCAAATTGCATGAACAAAATTTCTGATCTGATGATGAATTTTATGAAACATCTCAATGAATTCAGATCAGAAACATTTAGTGTGATCAGGAATGGGAGTCCAAACCTTTTACCACATGGGCCAAAATATTTTAATCAGATTTCTAAAAATAGTAATGCGAAAGTAATTTTATTGTTAATTCAATTTTGTTTTTCCCTACAAAAACTAAACATGTAATATTGTTATGCAATGAACAGAAGCACTGAAGGTGAGCAGTTTCCTAAATATTTGGAAACAATAAGAGTGGGGAGTTGGTTTAAAGTGTTTATTTGGTGTTCAAGCTGGAGAACTTGAACACTTTTCTCTTAAAAATCTAAAAATCTTCTCCCATAACACATTTTAAACCAAAAAGCCCCAAAAAGCTGCAGGACTAAAGTTGTTATTTCCAGAATTTTGCAGCTTTATTGCAGGAAAAACATGTTCAACAACACAATAAAAGTCATCCTCCAAAGAGTGATGCATTTGCTTTGTAACAACCACGTCTTTCATTCAGCCGCGTCCCTGAGCTGCACTTACTTTCACTTTAAAAGCACATTTCAGAAATGAAAACTTTGCCTGATGAAAGCCTGCTCATCATGGACGGATTCCTTTCAGGCCTGCAGCCTGTTTTCTTTCAAAAGCCCAAAAAAGCTCGGAAGAAAAGCTAACTGAAAAGGGTCATTGAGCATCAGCTTTACTTTGACAGTCTTGCTATTTTTGGACCTTTTTTCCTCTATTTTCTACCTCGGTTGCCAGTCAGAGTATTAACAGCCTGATTGGATACATGTCATTATTGTTAAAGGCAGAGGCAGTGAATATGGAGAGCCAAATGGAAAATGAGACTTAGTTTTCAATATCTTCTTAGTCAGATTAGTAGGATTTGTATTGCTAGGTTCTCTTTTTTTTGGTATTTTTCATTTTCTGTACTTCAAGCTCGTCTTACGCTACAAACCAGAACCGGTTCTAAACTGTCTCCATCCTGCAACGTTTCAGTCCAGATCAGTTTCTGAAAACACCTGAATCAGACGACTGGATCGCATCCATTTCATGTCAGTTTGTCACTCAGATATGTCCCAGTAGGAACCCACACTGCAAAACCACAACATTTATTTTTGTCTGATTTCCAGAGCAAATAACTTATTACACTTGAAATAAGACAAAACTAACTTACAGGAAACTTTTCAGCAAGAAATATGAGCCTGTTGTAAGTCATCAATTCCTTAATCTTAATGAAAAAGTTCTAGTTACCTAGCGCCGTTACCTAGCAACCCCAGCCAAACCCAGCCCGTTACCTAGCAACCCAGTTCTAGTTCCACTGGCAGATTATTCTGGGAACTTTGTGTTATAAATCTGCCAGTGGAACTAGAACTTTTTTATTATTATCAGTGAATTATTGACCTGAAACGCTCCTGTATTTTGCTTAAAGAGTTACAGGTAGACCAGCAATGTGTGGGAAGGTTTCGTGTTTTTGCAGTGTGCAGCTTCGCTCTGTTTGTCGTTTCATTAAAAGGTTTTCCAGGGGCTCTGCTGACCTTTGAGGTCGTGCAGATTGCCGCCCCGGTCAGACTCGCTGAATATTTCATGACGGCACAAAGTGAAAGGAGCCCCAGCGGGTCGCGGGGCAGGAAAGCAGCTTGTGTAAACGCCGGGTTGTTTCTGCTGCTGCCGCCTGCAGAACGTGGTGTCGAAGAGCGCCCTGCAGTTCAGAGGCAGCTCCCAACACGACGCCCAGGAGTTCCTCCTCTGGCTGCTGGACAGAGTCCATGAAGACCTCAACCAGATCATCCACCCGGACAGCAGACCCCCCAGGAAGGTGAGCGCACGTTCAGGCTGCGTGTGATGCTGCGTGTGATGCTGCATGTGATGCTGCAGAATCAACAGAGGAATCAAACTGAACATGTTCTGCGCTGTGTTGCAGCCTCCAGTAGAGGAAGAAGCTGTTCCTGAAGGATCTCCGCTGCCAGCGCCGGGATCTTTTGTTCAGGAACTGTTTCAGGCTCAATACAGGTGAAATCCTCACTTTTTACTATTTTTTAACCCTCTATGCCCTAAGTTTCAAATCTCCGCCTGGTTATTTTTGTTTATTTTAATTGTACAACGTTCAGTTCCAGTTGTTTCTCCATAACAACTGGAACTGTTGAGTTATTTTGGCAATTTACCGTCTATTAAAAGAGATTTTCATCGGAGGAAACCAAAGAAAAACACGCTTGTTGCTACGAAGGGAGTGAAATTACCGTAATAACTGAATATTGGCTGGAAAGTACAACATGTCTCCTTCCAGAAACCGTTTGAATTGTTCAGAAAGCAACAAATTCAGAGTTACTGTAAAAATGTGTCGTCGGTGACGATAAGGGTTAAACATTACTCTGAAAGGAAGATGTAAAAAAATAAATAAATGCTACGTTAAAAAAAAGAAAACATCTCCAGCATATTACTAAGGGCATTATCAGCCTGGCGGGCCACCAGGCTTTACTTGCCCCCCACCAGGCTAAACATTGTTCTTTCTTTGTATCTTTAATGATTTCTACATGTTTTTACAAACACAGCCTACAGGAAAACACATTTTATTTAGTCCTTTTCATTTTATTTGTTGTTGATGTTTTATTTCTAAATTTTTCTGTCACATTCTTTAACACTAAAACATAACAGGGCAGCTGGTGAACTGCCAGATTTCTGACCGAAACTGTTAATTATTGGGACTCCAACAATTTCAACAAGATAACTAAACCATTTGTTTGGTAGAGATTATTTACATGAAGGGGAATCTGTTGGCCAAATGGGTCATTAACACTATTTTTCAAACAAAATGGTATAAAAATACTGATTTGTAAAAAATTCTGCTGATTTGTTTAATGAGTCTGACCGGATCCGTTCTGGTTCTCCTGTGTGACTCTTCAGGTCTTCCCTGACTTGTCCTCACTGCCAGAAACAGAGCAACACGTTCGACCCTTTCCTCTGCATCTCACTGCCAATCCCAGTACCTCACACCCGGTAAGGAGACTCTGCAGCTGGACCTGAAACGAGACGGAACCAGAACCATTCTGGTCCTGAAAGAAAAGCCCGGAAGAGGAGGAGGGCCACTGAAACCCGCTGATATTCTGACTTTAATCTCAGATTTTGTTTTCTAAGAAAGTCAGAAGTCAAAAAGAAACAAGTTTGAATTCGGAGACTTTTTTCAAAATCCTAAAATGAATGCCACAATTCTTTTCGTTTTTGTTTAATTCTTCTAAAATGATTCAGAATTCAGACATTAATTCAGTAGACTGAATCCTCTTCTGTAAAATGAACTTTCTTCCGTGAAATTCAGCTTGGCAGGGAAAAGCTTTTGACTCCAAGCGTCTGGCTGTGACCTGCAGGCCTCTGTACGTGACGGTGGTGTACCAAGGGAAGTGTTCTCACTGCATGCGGGTCGGGGTGGCCGTGCCGCTGTCGGGCACCGTGTCCAGACTGCGGCACGCTGTGGCTCAGGAGACCAAAATCCCAGCCCAACAGGTACCGGCTCGTTTAGGCCACTTTTCAGCCATTATTGTGTCAAAAATAAGAGGATTTCAGAAATATGTGCTGCTGAAAGCGAGGCGTGACGTTAGAGAAATGAGGATTAGATGTTATTATTAGACGTCCGGCGGCGTTTGATGTATTATCGGTGACTGCGCCACTTCAGCCCACACGCTGTTTGTGTCTCCTGTCACTGGGCAGATCGTCCTCACTGAGATGTACTTCGATGGCTTCCACCGCTCCTTCTGCGACGACGACGAAGACCTGGAGATCATTCAGGAGAGCGACTCCATCTTCGCTTTCGAGACGCCCGAGCTGTTCAGGCCGGAGCAGATCCGGTCCAAACGGGGCGGGACCACGTCAGGTGCATTTCTCCGAATGCAAAACGTATTCACACTAAAGCTGCAGCTAACGATTAATCGACTATTCTGACGATTAATCAGTTAATCTGATGAAAAACACTAAAGCCTCCCTTATGCAACTTTAGAAACACATTTGAAAATGGAAGTAAAACATTCAGTTCCTTTTAAATAAGAAGATTTTATTTGATCTGAAATACAGAATGTATGTTTTTAGTGCAGTTTGGCTCCATCTCTGCTCTGTGTATGTTGTATTTGCAGCAATTTCTCCTTTTTCAGTTTGAAAACTCCAGTTAACGATTAATCGATTACGGAAGTATTTCACTACTCATGATTAATCCGATTAATTGGTTCAGCCTTTAATTTGATCACATTTTGGGATTTTAAATGTAAATTTGAATACAGCAGTGATGACCTAATGATGTCACTGCCATGAACAAACTGTTATTTTGCTTAAAGTGCTTAACTTTTAACGTAATAAACAGTTTTTTGCTCATTTCTAGCTGAAGAGTATTGTTTCACACCTACTTTCATGTTAATGTGTGTTTAAAAAATACCAGAATTTCATGAACCCCCAAAGGATTAAGTCTGTAAATTTGTAGCTTTTCTGTAATGAAATGCAAAACAAAAAAGGAGAAATTATAGCTGGAGCTGTTGGGGGAAATAGTTTTTACAGTGCGTTTTGTTGTGTGCTGCTTTCAGGGAGCCCACATACAAACCTCAATCAGAACAACCTGAAGTACGCAACGGACAACAACAGGATCTCCGGTCAGATCCCAGAGCCCAGCACGCCGCCGCAGAGCCCCAACAAGAATAGCGGCCAGGCGGAGAAGATCGTGCTGCTGGTGTGCAACCGGGCCT